>CM053399.1:65907022-65927453 GCA_028644305.1 Xerus rutilus | reverse complement strand
AATATTATTCAGCAATAAAAGAGAATAAAATTATGGCATTTGCAGGCAAATGGATGGAACTGGAAAGCATTATGCTAAGTGAAGTAAGCCAATCCCAAAAAACCAAATGCCGAATGGTCTCTCTGATTGATGGATACTGATGAATAAGGGAGGTGGGAATGGGAAACATAAGAGAAATAGAGAAATACTGGACGCGACATGGGGGAGGCGGGGGGCAGGAAAGGGGAATGGGTATAGTAAAGATGGTTGATAAAAAATATATATAAATATATATATATATACTGTTCATTGAAAGTGCATATAAAGATGTTTAATATGAAGAATGTAATCTGCTTATAATTTTGTGCAAAGTTAGAAAAATTATGATTGAAACAATTTTTTTTTCTATTTGCCTCAACAAATGTTTTCAGTGAATAGTGCGTACAGCTTCTGAAAATTTGTTTTTTTTCTGTTATGTTTGATAACATGTATTAAAATGCAACTTTTGAGGAAAAAAAATAAAGTATTAAAAAAATAAAAAAAGAACCAATGGGCCTAGGTACAGCCTGAGCTTGTGGCAGACACTGGTGGCAGACACTGATGTCATTCACATGATGCTGGTTTTACAGGCACACGGAATGTGAGAGTTATGAGTTCATGAAGACTTCTAATGAGATTTCAGAGGAAGAAGCAAGGCAGTGTGCTTGCACATAGCACCTGATAGGATGATGCACAGAGCTATGAAAGTGAAGCCAAAGCTGCAACGGAAACCCCAGGAAAACAGAGATACCATGAATGTAGAATGCCTGCCATGAGTAGATGTAAGCAGTATACAAAGTCAGCCAAGTGGGCCAAAGCCAGCAAGGGCATAGGGTGAGGCTGTCCAAGCCCTTGGGAGCTCAGATCCCCATCAGTATGCCCCAGATGCCAGATACAGAGAAAGGATTTAATGTTTGCCTGTTGAGTTTGAGTCCTGCTTTGGTCTGATCCCTGCTTTCTATGTCCCTATTCCTCCCTTTTGGAATGGGAATATTTACTATTCTATCTTAGAAGTATGCAACTTTTTTTGACATTTATAAGGGTCAGCTAAAGGTCAGCTAACTTGGCCTTGAGTCTCAGAGGAAATTTTGCAAATGGACTTTTGAGCGATGCTAAAAATGTTAAGTCTTTGAGAACTCTTAAAGATGAACTGAATACATTTTGCATGGTGATATGGTTATGAGCCTTTGGATGCCAGGAACAGATGATAAGAGTTTGGATCTTAAATACCCTCCAAAGGCCCATATGTTAAAGGTTTGGTTCCCAACCTTTGGTGCCAGTGGGAGGTGGTAGAAGCTTTAAGAGGTAGGGCACAGTTGCAGAATATTAGGTCATTCAGGACATGCCTTCAAAGGGAATATTGGGGCTCCAGTCCCTCATCTCCCTTTCTATTTTACTTTCTGGCCACCAAAGGGTAAACAATTTGCTCCACCACATGCCGCCCACCATGATCTTTGCCAAATACCCAAAAACAACAGAGCAAAGCAACCATAAACTGAGACCTTCAAAACTGGAAGCCAAACTAAATCCTCCTTTTTTCTGAGCTGATTATCCCAGGTTACAGTAACACAAAGTTAACACGGAAAACTGGAAAGTTAGCTCATTGGGCTGTGCCCTTGAAGGAAATATTGGGACCCCAGCCCTCCCTTTCCTTTCTCTTTTCCTTCTCAGACACAATGAAGTGAACAGCTTGCTCCACCTTAAACTCCACACCATGATGTCCTGCCTCACCACAGGCCCAAAAAGAAGGACTGCTCATCCATGGGTTGAAACCTCCAAAACTGTGAGCCAAAATAAAATTTCCTCTTTTTAATTTGGATTATCTCAAGTATTTTGTTAGAACAACACAAAGCTAACACAATGTTTTTAAGTATTTGATTACCAAAATTTATCTTTCATTTAAAAAACCTTACATAGCACTATTTGCCAGGCACTGCCCTAAACCCATATATATCAACTTGCTTAATCTCCACAACAGTCTATGAGATGAATGCTGGGGATACAGCTCAATGGTAAAGCACATGCCTGGCATGCATGAGGACTTGGGTCCAATCCCTAGTACTGAAGGAAGAAAAAAAAATTCTATGAGATGAACATGATTATTATCTCCATTTTAGAAAAAGAAAATGTGAACACAGAGATTAAGTTGCCCAATACCACAAAACTAATAAATAATAGAGCAGGGATTGAAGTCAGGCAAGTGGCTCTTAATTAAACCTTCATGTTGAAGTCTAATATATCCTAAGCAAGGAAAAATAGCATTTCTTTTTTTTTTTTTTAAGATTTTTTAGTTGTAGATGGACACAATGTCTTTATTTTATTGCTTTGTATATGGTGCTGAGGATCGAACCCAGGGCCTCACGCATGCGAGGCAAGCGCTCTACCACTGAGCTACAATCCCAGCCCAAAATAACATTTCTCATAGTGCATAATTTCCATAAATTAAAACCTGTCATTTACTAGCACCTACAAAAATTCAGGTTGCCCATAGCAAAAGAAAAACGTGAAAATATAGGGAAAATGCAACAAAGATTATATAAATAACTGATTATTCAGAAATGTATATATCTATCTCAATGTAGTAACCTGAAATAAAGATTAAATAAGGCACATAATAACTCCTGGGCTAAAAATTTCATTCCCCATCTATAAGAACTAAAAATAAAAGAAGGAAACATAATGTTCATAGCCCTGAATCAGCAAATAAAAAAAACTCAGTAGAATAAAAACAATAAGCTGTGTAACTGTTAACTCTGCTTTCTTTCCTCCTCCAAGATCTTAGTACTTTTAAATAAGTGAGATAACAAAGTATTTGGCAGAGTAACTAACATATAGTAGGCACTTATAAAATTCCTTCATTCTGCACAATTACTCCCTGCTGCAAATCCAATTCCTTTTGGTGTTGTGCTCACTTATTAAGTGTTCAGATGAGATTTCTGTCTTGGTAATCAAAATGTCTGAACAAAGGAATGGCAATTAGAAGAACTACAAAGGGGTTTGGTTGTAGCTCAATGGCAGAGCACTCATCTAGGCTGTGTGAGGCACTGGGTTTGATCCTTAGCACCACATAAAAATAAATAAAATAAAGACATTCTGGGGTTGGGATTGTGGCTCAGTGGTAGAGAGCTTGCCTCGCATACGTGAAGCACTGGGTTCGATCCTCAGCACCACATAAAAACAAATAAAGATATTGTGTTCATCTACAACTACAAAAATATTTTAAAAAAATTTTTAAATAAAGGCATTCTGTCCATCTACAAATACAAAAAAAAATTTTTTAAACAACTATAAAAAACTCAAGTAGTTATGTTCCCTCTCTACTTCTCTTATAAAAGGATTAATACAAATTAAAAGTGCTCACTATAACTCTTGTGATTTGGATTCGAGGAGTGCTCTGAAAACTCATGTGTGAGACAACGTAGGAATGTTCAGAGGTGAAATGAATAGATCATGAGAGCTGTGACCTAATCGATGGATTAACAATTCAAAAGGAATACTACACTAAGTGGTAACTATAGGCAAGTAGAGTATGGCTGGAGGAAGTAGGTCACTGAGGGCATGCTTTGGGGTTTATATTTTGTCCATGATGACTAGATTAATCTGTCTCTCAGCCCAGACCATGGACTGAATCTTTGAAACCATGAGCCCAAAATAAACTCTTCCTCTTCCAAGTTTTTCTCATCAGGTATTTAAGTCACAGTGAGGCAAAGCTAAATAATAATCTAATTGTTTTATGGTCAAGAAAGAGATATAATACATTATTCAAAATAGTTCAACTGTCTTCACGAGAATCAAAACTAAGCCACATTTTTGTAGCACCAACAGATTCAAAATAAAAACAGAACTTTAATGAAGAGAACTAAAAAAGGGCATTTTATAGTCAGAAGACATCTGTCTTTTTTTTTTTGCTACCACGGATTGAACTCAGGGGTACACAACCACTGAGCCACATTACCAGCACTATTTTGTGTTTTATTTAGAGACAGAGTCTCACTGAGTTGCTCAGCTCCTCGCCATTCCTGAGGCTGGCTTTGAACTTGCAATTCTCCAGTCTCAGCCTCCCCAAGTGCTGGGATTCCAGGCGTGCACCACCACGCCTGGCTAGGACATCTATATTTTTAAAAATAAGAATTTTTTTTTCTAGCATTGAGTATTGAACCCAGAGACACTACTACTGAGCTACATTGTCTGCCCTTTTTTATTTTAAGACAGGGTCCCACTCAGTTACCCAGGCTGGCCTCAAACTTTAAATTCTCCTACCTCAGACTCCCAAGGAACTAAAATTACAGGTAATTTATTTTTAGCATTTGCTAAAAATAAGATCTTGATTTAAAAAACATTTAGCATAATAAAAGATAGAATTTACTTTGTTTCCACAAATAACTGTACACTGAAAGTGAGTTAATTTTACATGTCAACTTGATTACACCAAGGAATGTCCAGGATTTGATCAAACATTCTTCTGAGTGTATCTGAGAGGGTATTCCTGGAGAAGATTAACATTTGAATTGATAGACTGAAGACCACTGGAGATTGCCCTCCTTAATGTGGATGAGCCAATCCACTTAAGACCTGAAGGGAAAAAAAAAAAAGAGGGAACTCCTTAGGCCTGATGGCCTGATTTCTTGAGTTAGGACATTGATTGGTCTTTTCTTCTTTAGAATTACTAAAACATCAGCCTTTGTTGGGTCTAGAGTCTCGGGCTTTCAGAGGACTAATTACACCACTGGGGCTCCTGAGGCTTTCAGACTTGTACTAGAACTACATACTCTCCTGTGTCTCCAGCCTGCCAGGTGCAGATGTAGGCCCTTCTCAGTCTCCCTAATTATAAGCCCATTCCTTATTTTATATAGATAATAGTCATCCTTCTGTATTCATAGAGGATTGGTTCCAGGACCGCCCGTTGATATTAAAACCCATGCTTTCTTATACAATGGCATAATATTTGCAAATAATCTATATACATTCTCCTATATACTTGCAATGATCTCTAGATTAATATACAATTATTCAATCATGTCTAGATTACTAACATTGTACTTCAGTACAATGTCTAGATTACTAACATGTCTAGATTACTAACATTTGTACTATAGTACAAATACTATGTATATAGCTATTATACTGTATTTTTTAGGGATTAATAACAAGGAAAAAAGGCTACATGTTCATCATAGGTAATTTTTTCCAATACAGCTATATGTCATTTAATGATGGGAATATGTTCTTCTATCACATTACATGATTTCTGTCATTGCACCAACATGAGGATATACTTACAAAGTATACCTACACAAACCTAGATGGTACAGCCTACTACACACTTAGGCTATATGGGATATATTATCAGAATATAGTCCTTTGTTGACCAAAATATCTTATGCAGCACATGGCTGTGTTTTCAATCTACAGTTCATTGAATCCACAGACGCAGAACCTGCAGATACAGAGTGCCAATTGTGCACACACGCACATGCAACACACACACACACAAAATTGTTACTCTTCCCCAAAGAACCCTATTATACTATACCTAAACTGCTCCTAACATTTTTTTAAATATTTTTTAGTTATACATGGACACAGTGTCTTTATTTTGTTTACTTATTTTTATGTGGTGCTGAGGATCGAACCCAGTGCCTCACATGTGTGAGGCAAGCGCTCTGCCACTGAGCCATAACCCTAGCCCCACTGCCTCTAACACTTCTATATTTCAAATTATAAACTATAAAAGTCAAATTTATTATCTAAAAGAAAATGACAAGAAACCAAGTATCAAAGACTAATATTTACATATCATTTTACAGTTTTCAAAGCTTTTACATAGCACTATCTCACGATTCCTACAGCAAACCATGAAGTAGTTAAGACAGGACTGGCATCTATTTATAAAGGAAGGAACTACACTATAAATCCCAAAGCAAAACAAAAACTTGGATCTTGCAATTTAAACCCAATGTACCACATCATGCTGCCTCATCAGATACAGTCAACCAGCTTATTAAAATAAAAAAAAAATTAGGGCAGCTCATTAATAGTTTATGGAAAGAACATAAGCAAATCTTCAAAAGTTTTCACTAACCATTTACCAGAAAGCCTCCCTATAATGATAATCATTAAGCTTACACCTTACCTATAATATCCTCACTCTTTCACAATTTCAAATTCATATAAAAGTTAAAGTTAAACCTGAAAACATACTGACGTTACAATTTGAGACTAAATATTAAGAATAAGATTCAGATTGAGTCCTGCATACATTTTACTCATGTTCTAAACTGAATAATATTAATGTTTTTGGTAATATATGGATAGTCTTGAAAACACATTCCTGTCACTGGAGCTTTTACTGATGTAACTCACTATAAATCTAACCAAAACATTCATTTGGAGCCTGACATCTTCAGCATACATAACTACAAATATCATGGGCTCTCATATGAAATACTTTAATTAATGAAAAAAATTCTAATGATAAACTTTTTACTGAGAAACTTCATTCAGATGAAAAATAGGAAGTATACATGTTTATAACATTCTAGTCTTTCCAATAAGAATACTGGAAATAATGAATTGAATTAAATGAGTGAACTGAATTCTTCAAACAGAGCTCAAGGGCTGGAGTTGTGGCTCAGAGGTAGAGTGCTTGCCTAGCATGTGTGAGGCCCTGGGTTCAGTTCTCAGCACCACACAGAAAAATAAAATAAATAAAATAAAGTTGTAAAATTAAAAAACAGAACTCAGGCAAACTAAGAGTTCAAGCCCAAGCCCAGGAAGTAGGGACAATTTGAGAAAGAGAAGAAGTTACAGATATGGGGACAAAGGGTGCTATCTTGATTTAAAAGTACCAACTATTTGTTAATATAAAAATTTTATTAACAAAAGACAAAGCCTTCTCAAAAGGTTTAAACTACACTTCAACTCACTCATACTAACGTCTAAAAATTAGTCTATCAACTAGTCAATAGATATAAAATCCTTAACTATTTTTGACAGCATAACACTGACCACCTACCTAAATCAGGGGAAAAAAAACTTTAACCATAAAAGTTAACCACAGAGAAAAGAGAGCACAGAAAAAGAAAAGTGTACAAAAGATGCTTAACTTCTTACACCTTGATCTACCATTAAATGAGTATAGACAAATAAAAATTATTCAAAATAATTTTCTAACACTTGTAACTGAAATATTCTATGATAATTTAAAATATAGATTTCATTAGAAGGAAGCCTCCATTGCAGAAAATGTTAACCAAAGTATTTGTATGGATCTAGGATAATCTTTTCTTACTTTTTTTGCCTTCAAGTATAAGGCAAGGCCAAATCTGAAGAGAAAGAAATCAAACTTTTGGTAGGTACTGGATTCAAGAAATTGTCAAGCTCTATTTCTATATTGTAATTATTTCTTACTTCTCTCAAGTTCCTTATGCTAAAGTATATTTTGTGCCATAAATGTTTAGCCTATATATATATTCACTTAATATACAGTCATATAATCACTACATCAGTTCCTTTGGAAAGGCTTCCCCAAAACCTCCACACTAGAATATGTCCTCTTATAAAACATCTACTTACACCCTATACATATCCTTACTTATAGCATTTTTCACAGTTGTGTAATTTTTGTTTATTTTCTCCCATTAACTGTAATTTCTATATTCTCTCTAGCCTCATATTTCTGATTTATAGTAGGCAGTCTTTAATATTTGATAAATGAACTAAAAGTAGAAAAGAAAGTGAGAGGAAATGAAAATTACAATACACTCCCTGGGATACAAATGAAGCCATGGCACATGCAGAAATTCAGGCTGGTCCTGGTTAACTCATTTTCTCCTGTGCTTGGGAGATGTAAGTTGGAAAAAAATGGTACCATGCCTTTTTTTATTTTTATTTTTTAAGAATCAAGACTGACCAGAACAAACTTCATTCATCACTGTCAAAAGGTACAGAATCCTTCAAGGAAACTTCAAAAGTAGACTAATTACAATTGAAATCCCGATGATCTATCTGAAATCAGGAAACTAGAAAAAATTGGTAAATGTAATGAATCAAAAGACTTGCTGGTAATAAATTAAAAACAGAAAAATTGGCATTCTTATAAAAGGAATCTCCTCAAATCTGATGATACCTGATCTAGCACTTCCCTAATACTTTTTTTTTCTCACACATAAATTCTTTAATGTCCATTTCACTGAATATTTTTCAAAGGTCTGTAAGAAAAGTTAGCTCAAATCTGAATTCCTTCATTTCAATTACTGAGTCTCTTAAGGTATAATGATGAGGAAATAAATTTATATGATTTACAACATCAATTTATAATACTAATTTGATTTACTAATTAATTGGGCTTATTAAGAAATACTAACTATATACCTGTTTCATAATTCTAAGATGAAACAGATTCATTTAATATTGTATGAAGGAAAAAAAATAACCACGAATCTTAATCTCAACACTCTTTTGGAGTATATCAATGAGTAGTAAGCAAGTTAAGAGTAGTGATGAATCAAAAGGCAATTTAAAAGTTTGAACTAGAGTCAACTGGGATTCAAACAAGTCTTTAATATAGTACTACATTTTGATAATTAGAATAATGAACCTAAAATATAAGATCCTTAATCATCAAAGCATCAACCTCTCATATGTATGACCTTGTATTCAGTATAGTCCTTGGGGACATAAACATATTTTGCACTCACTGTATATACAAATAATGCAAGTAATAATAAACTGTGCCAACACATCTTTAAAAGATTCTCTTTAAAAACTGTATTTAGTTCTCTATTGAACAGTCACTTCAGTTAACTCCTCTTGCCTAAATATTGCCTAGCTCAACAGGGAAAAATACTAAGGATGTGAAGACCTTTTAAACTTTTTTAAATCAAACAAAGGTTTTAATGAGAATCTACTAATTCAGAAATATGCACAGTATTGGTGCATAATTATTTAGAAACTATCTTCTAATATGTTTTAGAACCTATCTTCAAATATATATTAATTTTTATCCCCAACCTATGATAACTAAAGGAGCAAATAATGGTAAACTAGATTTGGCCATCTATTCTCAGAGATAGTAGAGAAAAGGATGAGTTAAGAAAGTGTTTACTGCAATAGTAAACCTTCAGCTCTCAACCAGAAGTAATGTGCTGGAAGTTGTACTTTGTACTCAACAGAGAACAGCCAAAGAAACAAGAAGTCACGTATACAAAGCTCAACAATGTCAAGAAGGCACATTTATGAATCAAATTCATCCTTTAGTTTCTCATTTAAAAGAAAAAAGATCAAATGACATTCTTCCATCTTTAATGGGATAATGAAAAATCAAGTAAAAATCATTTAATTATTGAATAGAGAGATAAAATAAGCCCCTGATTTATAACCCTTAAAGAAGGCCTCAAGCAAAATCAAAGGGGGATTAGGCACAGATTTACAATTTCACAGTCTTCAAAGGTCAGATAATCCAGACAGTTATTCTCAGCAGTTGGCATTATTTAATGACTCTAAGATTTCTTTCTTTCTTTCTTTTTAAGAAAAAAACAAAAGCAATGGCTATTAACAAAAAATTTTAAAAGTCTGTGTTAGCTTTGTATCACTGTGATAAAATACTGGAGAAAAACAAACTGGAGAGGAAAGATTTAGTTTGGCTTATAATTTTAGAAAGTCCAGTCCAAGGTCAGCAGGTTACATTGTTTTGGCCTTGAGGTAAGACAGAGAGAATCATGGCTGGGAAAGTGTGGTGGAGCAAAGCTGCTTATCTCCTGACCATTGGGAAGTAGAGAGGGAAAATGGGGTGGTGGGGGTGGGAGACAAGTTATAGTCCCCAAGGACATGCTCCCAAGGACCCACTCACTTCAACGAGGTCCCACCTACCAGTTTCCATCACCTCCCAATCATCTATTCAAATCATTATTATATCAATGGATTAATCCATTGATGAAGTTAGAACCCTCATGATTCAATCATTTCTTAAAAGCCCCACTTCTTAACATCAGTGCATTAGGGACCAAGTCTTCAACACATGAGCCTTTGGGAGACATTCCAGATCCAAATCAAAATGGTCTCACTGCTGCTCGTTTCTCTCTAGAAAACCTATTAAACCAGTGCCGTAAAAAATTCAGTCTCGGGCTGAAATTGTGGCTCAGCGGTAGAGTGCTTGCCTCACATATAGGAGGCACTGGGTTCGATCCTCAGCACCACATATAAATGAATAAGTAAAGGTCAATCAATAACTAAAAAAAAAATTCAGTCTCCCCAACACTACAAAAAAAAAAAAAAAAACCCTCAGTCCATATCATATGTGATTTCCTCAGTGGTTTTCAAGTTTTTCACAACTAACTAGGAATTCTAACTCTTGCTTAAATGTTTATTCAAAGCCTGGATGTGATGAATTTATCCTTTATAATCTAACAGATTTGTTAGAGTATATGGTTCAAAGGGAGTAAATATGGAGCAAATATTTTCATACTCTCAAGAAGAATGTACATACCCAAAGGTGAATGAAAACACAAATATTTAAATCATCCTTTCCCAAAAGTGCAAAAGATTCTCTTTACTTTGGATTCAGCTAAGGGTAAATGCTAGTTCCCTAATCTGGAAGTCCTAAAGAAAGCCACCTGGGAAACAGATAATTAAGAAAGATCATAAACTACCTGGGAAGTTAGTGAACAAGTTTTCCTTCTGAATAGGAAAGGCACCTTAAGTACTTGAACAGCACAGAATTCACATGGGCAATCGTGCATTCTAAATTCACACAAAAACCAAGGGCACTACAGTTTAACAAATGTTTCAAGTGTATATGTATGGTGAGGGGGTACTAACATCCAAGAAATAAAATATACTTCCCAAATACATTTTTGGTACACTATGTTATAAAATAAAACTAGAAGAGTGAATTGATGAATGAGGATTAATGTTTTTTACAAACTGTAAAAACACGAAAGATTCATTATTACATTTTGAAATGTTTTAAGCAGACAGTAAACACCAAGAACAGTTGGATAGAAAGATGAAAATAAGCATGAGAACAGATGCATAGAACAAGAGAGTTAATATAATAGGAATGAAAAGAATCCATGTAGTATAACACATAATATTTCAAATAATAAACAGATAAGACCCATTCTATAGGCTCCAGAAAAATCTTGCCCCAAACCAGCTTCCCTTCAGGACTTCTCTATATCTATCAATGATAGCAAATGCACCAATCAGATTTGAAATCCGAGAAATATTAAATGTCCTCATGTTGTCCCAGTGTCCTTGGCCTGTATGTTCTGTTATTCTTCCATGAAATGCCTCTAGAACTGTTCTTTCATTTTCTCTGGCACACCTGCCCAGTGTCTCCTCACTTCTGCACTATTCATGAGTCCCTTCATTCATACCTGTGCCCAGTCAGACACGTACTTACCGAAGTACTATGCTACTTCTTAATAAAAACTAATTGTTCTAACAGGAGATGGAGACAGAGATCACAACAAATGGTGTTGTTCAAAAACAACACCATTTTATTAGGACCCTAATATATGTCAGCTATTCTTCACACTACTATCCCATTTAAGTCCCTACAAAAGCCCTAAAACATGAGTATTACTACCTTTTTCAAAGCAAGGAAATTAAGATACAAAGAGATGAAGTAATTTTCCTAAGTTCACACTGATAATAAATTGCAAGGTGAGATTCCACAGGAACTCTGACTCCTTGGTGAAGTACTGCATTAATTCCCGAACATCTTCCAATCCACCTGCCCAAATGCACCACCTTAAAGTACTGTACTTGTAATCCCTTGGCTCAAAAAAATCTCTCAATATCTCCTTTATTCTGACCTTCAGTCTGACGTTCAGTAAAAAACAAGACCTGAATCCTGTGTTTTTTCCTTACTACCTCTAAATCTTGTAAATCACTTAATTTTGCTAAGTTTGTTTTCTTATCTATGAAATGAGGATAATAAGATGGGTTTGTATAGGATTATATAATATATATAAAGGACTAAACACTTCAATGCTCAATAAATAGGAGTTATAATTCATAACTTCTGTACCCAAACTTGTTTTAGACAATGTATTTCTCTTACCAAAAATCCACTTAGATTTCTGCCTCAATTTGTACTATGACCTCTGCTCCATTAAAAAAATAAGCATTCCAGAAAGGTGTGGTAATACACACCTGTAATCCCAGCTATTCAGGAGGCTGAGGCAGGAGGATCACAAGTTCTAGGGCAGCATCAGCAGCTTAGTGAGGCCCTAAGCAACTCAGTGAGACTCTGTCTCAATTTTTTAAAAAAATGTTTTAAAAGAGCCCAAGGCACTTTAACTCAGTGGTAAAGTGCCCCTGGATTCAATTCCTGGTACCAAAAAATAAAAAGGGATAGGGATGTAGCTCAGTGGTAGAGTGCTCTTGGGTTCAATCTCCAATAATCACAAAAAGAAAAAAAAATTTTAAAAGGCATTCTATGAATACTTACTACATGAATCAATTTCTGTCCACATTTATCGTAAAGGCCCAAGTTAAATTCCTCTTCCTCCAAGAAGCCTTCCTGAGCCAACCCCAGTGAAATTCATTCCTATGTGATTATTCAAGATCTATTAAGTATTCAAGATCTATTATAAATTATAAAATATACAGTACATCACCAGTGTGTTATTTCATTTCATTCTCACAAGAATATAAAAGTAACAGCACAGAGTCAAACCGATGGCAACTGATGAGTTGAAATTCAAATCCAGATATCCCTGATCCCTCCCCACCACATCACCTTGCATCTTGGCACACAGGGATACACATTTAATCAACAACTAACCTACACTTACAAAGGGCACACTACTGCTATATGCCCTAAGTAGCTCTACCCACACACATATATATATAACTGAAACAAATCTGTTATGAAATGATGCTTATCCTTAATACCTGCAACGCACTCTAATATTTTCTAATCTCTTCTATTTCATTTAAAGTAAAATACTAGTAAGTATCCACTAATTTTATTTGACAACCACTGATAAGTAACAATCCAAAGTTGAAAGTACAGTGTTTGAAATATAGCTATAAAAGCTACAAGGCCACATGAGATGGAAAATTTATCCTCAAGAAGTATTTCATCCAGTTGGAGATAACAGTAAAACACAACTCTTTTCCCAATTCCTACCCACCCACCATACCTTTCTGGGAAGGGAAACAATCTATGTTCCAATTTTTTTCCTAGACTTTCCTATTACAGAATATAATCAATAAATTGTCTAGGCTGAAGATATAACAAAAATGCTTGTTAAATGAATGAATGAACAAATGAAGGAAAGAAAGTGCTGGATTGTCAGAGGGAGAAACTCCATAGCATAAACTGTCTTTCCACCTAATTCACAATCTTTTGAGATCAGATATAGTCTTTTATATATTTGGTGCTGGGGATGGAACTCAAGGTCTTGCACATGCTAGGCAAATGCTCTACCACTAAGCTCTATATCCCCAGCCCAGGAATACTCTTTTTGTATAGTTGTATATATCAAGTGCTCAATGTTTATAGATGTTCCATTAAAAAAAAAAAATCTGGGGCTGTGGGTATAGCTCAGCAATAAAACACCTGTCCTGTATGAGCAAGGCCCTGGGTTCAATCCCCAAAACCAAAAGAAAAAAAAAACAATCAGAACCATAGACTGGCCACAATTCATATGGAAAGGCAGATAAGCATGAATCTTTGCCAAAGAAAATCAAGAAAGAAATTTCCCACTCCCAGTAAGTTTATTATTGGCCCATACTTACTATACAAAGTGCATCCCACCCCCTAGTATCGGCATTACCTGGGAGTTCCTTAGAAATGCAGACTCTCCAGTCTCACCAGACCTATTGAATCAGAGCCCCCGTTTTAACATGATCCCTAAGGGATTCTTAACACATTAAAATTTGAGAAGCACTAATCTATACTATAAAAATGAAACTGGCTCTTCAACTTCAGAGAAAGTCTCCATCTGATCTTGTATTATCTCTATAATAACTAATCAGACTTTTTAAGTCATACTAAAAACATAGCATGACACACTTTCAGGCACATTAGGGTATTCTGACTTCAGTGAGAACTAAGAAATACTTGATCATCCATTGAATATTGAATGGAAGTTTTAGAAAACTTACAAACAATATGATTTCTGCCTTCTTAGGACACAGACTCTACAGGCAAAAAAAAGAGACAATAAACTTAAGTGGACGAAGTAATAAATCTTTAATACCAAGGATGAGGTTATTGAAGAAAAGATGTTGGTAACATTTAAAAGTAAACATCTTTAACAATTCTCAGTGTTATGTACATATATTTCCAAATATTCTCTATTAATTGCCCTACATATAAAGCTGTATAATAAAATGACCTACATGACATAAAATCTCCTAAGCACCTTCCCTTATTCAAACACTAGACTCTTTTAATCATCACACAAAATCTCAAACAAGGAGTTTTTGTGAACTTGCAAAAACACTTGCAAAACCTTCAAGTCACGATCCTGTCATCACAAACTGAGACGAGACCTGTGGCTACAAGGACTTAAGGTGAAATATGCCCTTTTTCATTTAAAAAAAAAAAGCGGGGGGCAGGGATACAACAAGAAATTATGAGGGAAGATTGCAAGCACTCTCAACACCTCACTGATTTAGAAACACCTCTCCATCACAAGGCTAGAGAGAGGGCAAATAACGCAGGTCCCTGGATTCAGGATTTTAAGTGTCCCACACTTAATCCTAAAAGTTGGGTGCCCATGGTCTTCCCAGCAACAGGCATTCCGATGACAGCTCAATCTCTAATTCTCCTCCCGCTTCTCCCGCGTGGAAGTTGGGACATCTGCCCGGTAGGACCTCCCCGCAGCCCTTCACCCACCCAAGGCTGTCAGACCTTTCCAAAAAAGAGAGACTGCAGGCGAGTCCTCCAGCGCCCCTCAGGGACGCCGATTGAAACCCCGGCCCATCCTCCACACTAAACTCCATCTAGGGGAGAGGCTGACGGGTCTCACCAAGTACAGGGGGGCATAGATCTTCAGGGACTCCTCCAGGGCGCCCCAAGTGACCTGCAGGAAGGAGACCCGGCAGGAAGGGTGCCAAGTGTGGCCGATCTCGTAGCAGTTATGAGGGATGGACTTGCTGAGGGCCGCCATGACGAGGAGAAGCGCGGAGGGCCCGGGAGGGGGACAGCTGGGACTCGGGACCCAGAGGCGCGGGCGCCCAAACGCCGCCCTTTCGCGCGGCAGGCAGCTAAAGGTGCGGAATGGAGGGTAAAGGTCACGCGAGCTGGGTTACTCGGGGCCAAAGTCCTCGGATGTTGGGCGATCGGCGTATAGCAGCTCGAGGGGGCGGGGCGCGCACAGGGAAGGCGGGGAGAGGTGAGGCGTGCGCGCTCCCTCCGCCGGGCCTCAGCCGAGGCGCGCTCTCGCGTCCGCAGCGCGCTGTCTGCGGAGCCCGGAGTTGCCCCGGGAGCGGGGGATGTGAGGACCTTCCCCCGGATGCGCGCGCTTTCTGTGCGGGGAGCGGCGCTGAGAGACGGGCCCGCCTCCTTATCCCCCTCGCTTCAGCGCTGGCGGGAGCACCGTGGTAGGTTACTTGATTAAATTGTACGCAGTCTCTGTCCTCTCAGAGCCCGGCCAAGTTAGGCTGAGGGTAGTGGAACGAAGAGATTAAATGACTTTGTTGGGAGTTGGTGGAGAGATTTGCCAGAGGAACACCTGGGATAAACATCCTCCGCAGAACTGCCAGTTCGCTCCAGACAGTGCCAGGTAATCAATTGCTGGGCCTTCTAAGTTCACAGATGTCTGGGAAGGCTTGAAAAATCTGTTCTCAATGGTCATACACCTACCTGTGGGGAAAGGGCAGTAGGTTATCCTGTGCAAATCCTAAACCACTGAGCAATTCTATCTACAGCATCCTTGATGGGTGCTTATCAACCAGTAGTAGAGGTGTGTTAGAACTTACCCGGATAGAGAGCTTGAAAACAAGGTATTGACATGACAAGGGACCTGTGTGGCCTACGGATCACATCAGTTTCCTCATCTATAACAACTTCCAGTTTCTTTAGAATTCTAAATTCTGTAGTTTTTTAAAGCAGGAATTTACTACCTTTAGAGCAGTCCCTTCTAATCTAATCTTCATTCATTCTACAAATATTTCCTAAGCCTTTACTATTTCCAAACACTGTTCTAAACCCTGGAGAGACACATGTAAACAAGATGAAACCTTTATTCTAGAGGAAGAAGCAAGACAATAAGCATAAAACTAAACCAGATAAGATAGAAGTTGTTTGAAGGAAATAAAAGAAGAAAACTCAGATGAAAAGCCCCAAGTAATAGTAAAAAGATAAAAGTGTCTCTCTCAGGTAAACATAGGTGGTGCTGGGCTGAGATGGTAGCTCCACAACCATCAGGAGTCCCAAACTCTTTCTAACAGGTTGCTCTGCCAACTGTAACTTGTGATTTCCACCTTGGTTTATAAAATGACCACATGACCCAGCATGACATCTACATGCTAGCCAGAAAGATTAGAGAAAGAGGAAAAGAAAGACAAACTTCTTTTTAAAAAAGTTCTGAGAATATCCAAACATCCCTTGGCCAAAGTTTAGTAACATAGCCACTTTAGTTGGAAGAGATGCTAGGAAATTTAGTCTTTTGTATTGATGGAACAAATGCACAACCAACATTTTGGGGTTTGAGCAAAATGGGAAGGAGATATTCAGGCAACTAGCAGTGTCTTCCATAGTTCTATGGCTCCAACTACCCAAACATCTGAGCACATCATTCTTCCCACCAAAACATACTTTCTCTTCCCCTGAGAGGCAGCTTTAAGAACCATGCAGTTATCACATCCTCTTCAAAGTCCATGATCTTCCTCAGGACCAGATGCAGCAATATACCCAATATACAATGGCAGAATATGAAGAAGATAATTAATTTATTTTAAAGCTCTCCAATTCAATTCAAAAAGTGAGAGGATTAGAAGCATACAGCATGAACTTGTCCTAGGAATTACAGGAATAACAATGAAGTTTTTATGTTACTTGTTTGATAATCAATTCAATAATGTATTCCTGAAAACTAGATAATCATTATAAAATGATAAGTAATATTCTGTGTTTAAATTAGAAGAAATAAAATGCACTACACATCATCCCCAAGATTCTTGATAGGCATTTAAAGTAAAATGTCAAATATAAGTAACAAACTATCATGTTGGGATGCTCAGTACTATAAAAATAGCATTTTAGGTATAGGGATAGGATCTCAAAAGGAAGAGCCTGCCTGAGGCCCTGGGTTCAATTCCCAGGACTGAAAATGTGAGTATAGCAAATATAAACCGATAATTAAGGAAATTTTAAAATTTTAATTAAAAATAGGAGGCTTCTTTTAGTTACCTGTTATCTGAGAAGAGCAGAATTATCATTGTCAATGATGCCAAAGATGACAGTGCTGATAAATTGAGTAGCAAAGAGTCAATTTCAGGAAAACTCTTAGGATCAAAGAAAAGGGGACTTTACCTTTCCCAGAGCTTCTATAGAGACTCCAGAACAGGAAAATAGAGCAGTTTTCAGTTAACCAGTAGTTTACATCTGTAAATTTATTTATATGATTTAATAAAATACAGAATATCAGGCAGTTTTTCAAAAGAAAGACATCATGGCACCACTAAGTTTAAGGGTGACATTCAACATTGATCTACATAGGCCATTTATTCTTTAATTCTTGATGTCAAATTCTTGATGTCAAATCTACTGTTATGCAGTAGATTCACTAGATACTTTCTGTTCCTTCATTGTTTCTTCTTTTTTATTAAAAATAAATAAATATTAGAGTTCATCAACAAGATGAAGCAAAGGGTTTCTCCAAAGAAGATGTACAGTGAGAGAAAGAAACAAATATGGCAATTTGTGGTGGATTTAAAGCTTTAAAGAGATGTTAAGCAAAAAAAAAATTGTTGCTTTTGCAATATTCTGGCTTTGAAGATATCATTGAAAAAGAATGAAGAGTTCTTGTTCTCTTTGATAAGTGGATGCTGATCCATAATGTGGGGGAGGACACAGGAAGAATGGAGGAACTTTGGTCACAAGAGGGGAGGAGGGAGGGAGCAGGGGGACAGTAAAGATGGTGGAATATGATGAACATCATAGCCCTAGCTTTATGTATGACCACATGTATGTTGTGATTCTACATCACATACAACCAGAGAAATGAAAAGTTATGCGTCATCTGTGTACAGTGAATCAAAATGCACTCTGCTATCACATAAACCTAAATAGAATAAATAAATAAATTTTTAAAAAAGAATTTCCTAACACCATGAAAATAAATAGATAAAATAAAATAAAATTGGTTTATGCTGAAAAAATATTCATAACTGAATAACTTTCCTATATTCCAATAGTGATTATTCTGAGAAGGAAATCAGGAAAAATATTCCATTCACAATAATATAAAAAAAAAACTTGAGAATCAATAAAACTATAAACCAATATATAAAAAAAGAGTTCTTAAGATCATAGGCAGAAGATTTCATAACAGTGTATTTGTTCAGATCTACATGCACCCATTGTAGAAATGTGTACAAGTCACAAGCACAATAAAACTATTATTCATACTTCAATATGATACTTAATCCCAGAAACATTCAACACATTCCCTTTGTTGAAAATGGGCAAATTTTTCAAAATGGCTACTTATGATACTCTTTTTGTTACAATATAACTTCAGGGTTTTTTTCACACCTCATCTCATTTAAAATATTATATCCAGTTTTTAAGATGTAAATATAAATGTTTATCATATAAACATTGAAGGCTGGTGTATTGAGAGATAGCTATGCCCTTCCAATCTAAGCAGGCAGTGTCTATCCTGATACAATTCTCTTTAAAACTTTAGGGACTCCTTATATATCAAATTATAATACATATCATTAGAAAAATGACATGACTTAGAAAGCCTCTTATGTGGCTGAAAAGTTCTAGGAAAAACAGTTTTAAAATTTTCAAGTCTTAACAAAGGATCTTAGAGCTGTATCCTGGATTTAAATTTGTCCTTAAAGTAATGCCTTAATTTCAGAATCTTTTACCATGTAGAGACTGCGAATAAAAAATCAGTTATTTCTTAACACAAAGGTCCTAAATTTTTGATATTTTCTCCAAATTATGCTTTAAAAGTAAATGGTTTCTTCTTTATCTCATTTCTCTATATTTAATCACACATAGTATTTAAAAATCATTTGGCATTTTCAATATTATACCTGAAAATTTCCTTAACCAAATGTGCTAGTTTGTTAGATATGTTTTCTTTTCCACATTTCAGCAGGCAATACTGTTAGCAAACTTTTCTCTACTACATAACAGAGATCCCTTTTTCTCTAGCCTCTGATAATAATTTCTTCACTTCAAGCCTTCAAGGGTTGCACAAAATCATCTCAAATAATCTTATAAAATATTCAAGTACACTTTATAGAATTTTCAGTGTCTGATGATTCTTAATTCTTGTTTTAGAGGAAAAAAATTTTAAATCAAAATAGACAAGAGTAGATGTATAAAAAGAATGCCTCAGAAGCCAGCCACATCTATCTAAAAAGTCAGACTGATTTCACTAACATGTCTAAAGAAGAAAAGTGTGCTGAAGGAATTATAATCAAGGAGAAAAAAGAAAAAAGAAAGGAACGAAGAGCTACTGGGACAATTCACGCACAGACTTCATAGTGAGAACTATCACCCAGGGACTTCCATAGTCTGGACTTACTGACAAAATTTATCTCTATTATGTGACAGATTCACAGGCTTTCTCGGAAGGATGTCATTAAACTTTTTTTTTTTTTTTTTTAGTACTGAGGATTGAACCCAGGGGAAATTAACCACTGAGCCACATTCTCAGTCCTTTTTTGTATTTTTATTTAGAGACAGCACCTCACTGAGTTGTTTTAGGGCCTAAGTTGCTTGAGCTGGCTTTGAACTTGCAATCTTCCTGCCTCAGCCTCCCTTAGCTGGGATTACAGGCATGCACCACCATGCCACGCTAAACATTTAAGGATTCTAACTAATACTCTGAGATTAGGTGCATTAAACAAACTTTCATTATGTTTTTGCTTCTCATACTGGTCTGTCTGGAGTGGGAGAGGGGGAATTAATCATGGTACCAGATATCCAAGTTAATGAGAGGTGTGTTTTTTTTTTCTCCTGTCACTTACTGAATTGACATTGTGATTTAGACATTCATTTATATACTTGTTTTTTGTGTTACTTAGTCTGTGAGAGATAGTCTCCCTTGGTGTACTGCCAAAACCATCCCTGACAGAGTGTAGGTTACGAATACTGTATTAGCCAAGAAAAGTTAGGCTGTCCTGAGATACCAAATGCACCTTAAATCTCAGAGGGCTTAAGATAAGAAAGAATTATTTTTTACTAACATTAAACAAAGAAGTT
>CM053399.1:65888855-65906522 GCA_028644305.1 Xerus rutilus | reverse complement strand
TTCTAATTTGTTTGTTTTTGTTTTACTTTCTCAACTCTCTCAATTCCTTGCATGAAGAATCTATTCCCTAATTCTTATCATTTTATTTTCCCTCAGCACCTAGCACACTAGTGTGGAACCATTATATTTTGAAGGGACAAATGACTGCCTCCAATTATCACTCCAGTCTGTAGTTTCTAGAAATTGTCTTTTATTCTTTTTTTCCCCATATTATGGCAGCATTATCCTAACTTCAAGTTTCTATCCTCTCAAACTGTCCATGAGCAGAAACTATCCATAAACTCTACAGTTCCACAAGTTGTTACAGCTATATGTAATTGATGTAATTTACTTGGGCCTGGACACTCGAATTCATGGAAAATAGATAAATTCTTGTCTTCTCATCCACTTTGGGTTTCACTTATCCTTAATTTTATTATCTATAATAAATGATAATTATTTTTGTTGATAATACAAAATATATTTGGCCTGTTGCCCTCTTAAATTGAGTCATTTGCTGTCAGCACAGGCCTGCACCTCCCCAAATCTGATGCCTCTCACAATTGTAGCTATAATGTGCTACTTGTTGACCATATTGTAATTCATAAACATTTCTGAGATTTAACTATGTCCTCTCTATTCTTATTGCTACACCCCTGTGACTTTCCTTGATCAAATGCCTCCTTTTTTCTAACATTTCACATTTACTTTGGGAAACTATGCATGACATATATATAGCACCAGCATTTTTTTATTCTTTGTGAGGGTTCTACTGCTTTTATTCAACATTTTTTAGGACACTGATAATTAAAACAGATGAATGTATTTTGAAGGCAGAGATTATCTCTTGCATTTCTTTGTGTGGCAGATGGTTCTCATACTATATTGTCATTATAAATTTAAAAATAAATGCTATTGTTTGTTTCTCTATAATTTACACTATCAATTTACAAAATAGACATATATTTTTGCTTAAAGTAATTTAGAGAACTGATATACATGCAAAGCATTACGTTCTTCAAAAAACTACAGTTTCCTCCAAAATCAATGCAATGTTTTTGTGTCTACCCCAGTATCTACTATACAGGCATACTCAAATATTTGTAAATACTTTGAAAATGTACCTTTATGGTAACCCTCCATAGTTATATTTTCATTTGATGATTCAAGTAATGGACTCTTCATATTTTTTCTCTCTAAAGCTTTCAATATATGTTTCCCCAACATCTTAAGTACATGTCTAAACATGCTCATGAGTCATATGATTGCATATTACAAATTCTAAGAAGATGCCAATACTTTTATCAAGGATATTTTCAATTTCATGATATGAATCAGTGTTGCATTATGGTCAGATTCAAGTACAAAGGTAGAGGTATTTCTCACTAAGATTACCTTGTAAAGATAAAATTATTTGCAATAATTTATTTGATGATCTGATCTTAACAGAATAAGACCTAACAGGTCTTATTTTTTATTTCCTTGCTTATTAAATCTCTTTGGATTAGTATGTAATCTCTTGGAGAAACTATCTTCCACATGGTTCGGAGGACAAAGCCATCTGTCACATGTACTCAAAATAATGGAAATTTTCTAACTTTCTTAAAAAAAACCTCTCAACCAAATTCTCTCTGTGTCTGTTCTCATGTGTAGAGAGTTCCTTCCTTAAAATACTGCATCTTATTTTCTTCCGGTCTGCTTGTAATTTAGCAATATTTTTAAAAGTTATGTTAGCAGGATCTATCAATATTTTAAAGGTACATATCCTGTGACCCAATAATTCTAACTCTAGGTCATTAATCTATAGAAATGAAGACAATAAATTCCAAAGCAGTCTTTTTTCCAAGCATTTTTATAAGAGAAAAAATGTAAAAGTCTAAATGTCCATAGTAAATGGACATGTACAAATTATGATACATTCGAATTCATACATTCGAATTCTGTATTTCTGTTATGAAATACAGATATTAGAAATGGTAAGGTAGATCTACATATGCCAGCAATGAAGATGTTCATGATGTTATATTGAAAGGGGGAAAGAGCATAAGCTATTTTACACAGAGTGAGTTCATTGCTTAAAGAATAAAAGGTATTGTGTATATATGTATTTGTGTACTTGTTTACATAATCTTTGAAAAAGGTATGTGGAAATACACAATAAAGGAATGAAGCAGGGCACCTTCACCTTTCACTTTATGTACTACTATGTTATTTAATTTTTTCCAACTAGGTTACATGACACTGGCATTCTAACAATTCCTTCTATACTGTTTCTCACTAGAGTTTATTTTTAGTTCCTAAGTGCTAATTGTTATGAATCTAAATGTCCAAAAATACTATTTTACCCCCACTTGATTCAAACTAAAGATACATTTGATTGTCTATAGAATTATAGATTCAAAGTTAATTTTCCTTCAGCATTTTAAAAGTATTTATTGTTTTCTTGCATAGATTTTTGCTAATTAGATACTTAGTGTTTCTGTTTTTTCTTCTTTTGTAGGTTATCTGTCTTTCTACTTGGCTAGCTTTTGGGATTTTCTCTTTATCTCTGATAGTCTAATGTCTTACTGTATGTTTCAAGGTATGTTTATTTCTTTTTTTATTTGCTAGTATTTAGTGAACTTTTAATATTTGAAGTATAATATCTTATCTCAGTTCGAGAAAATTAGGTATTGCATCTCCTCTGTTCTTGGGTAATTTTCCAGAAATTCTGTTAGACCAGAGTTTTTTTTTTAACCTATGGGCCTGTGAATAGTACACAAGAGAGTCTATGAAGGAGTAGAGTTAGCAGCTCTTCTCTGTGCTTCCACCACACATGGTCCATACTTCTGCTATCACCTGAGAAGAGTCGCTTTATTTTAATATTTTAATAAACAGCTTCCTGCCTCCCCACTCACCTCCATCTACCCTGGCCAGTTGGCAAAGACATGTGGGTTTGCTCTTTCATCTTGTTATCAACTGTAGGACCCAGCATAGTTCCTGGCACAAAATAGGCAATAAAAACTTAAGAATAGAACTGGAGGCAAGAAAAGAAAACAAAAACTTCTCTGTGTCTCCTTTCTGTATACTATATATCCACTTGTGTTTTAAAATTTAAAATGGCATTCCCCATTGGTGATTTTTAAGTTTATGATTAGCAATAATCTATTTTTATTGTTTGGGCTAATGGCCAATTTAAATGGAAATAAACATGTGAGCATATGCCAGCTGTGGTTCATTATAAAATCCTAAAGTCTATTCAGGAATGTATGGAGAAAAATCCAACTTTTGTTTCAATTTATCACAGTTGACAGTCTCCGCGACCTACATCCACTAAAATGTACACCTCCAAATTCATTTAAATCTGCATGACCTATGACTACAGAAATTGAATCCCTAAAGAATCACAATTTCACAATTTGGCTAATCAATTCTTTAACCTTTATAAAAGTCTTTTTGAATTATTTTTAACAAGCCAGGTATCTATGGTTCAACAAAAAGAAATCAAAATTAGTTCCATATTTATGTGGCAAGGAAAAGGTTATGTCCTCTGGAAGGAGTTCACAGTTTCCCTTCTGTCCTCGTTTTAGAGGTCAGACTTACCCTTAAGAGAAACAACGCTAGGCTAGATAGTCACACAGTGCTTCTAATTAGAACCCTGGCTGAAAATGAGCCTGAGATTTTTGAAGTCTGGGCTGGGGACTTTAGCTCAAAGTTGTAATTTCACATCTCCAAGTAGTTTTTGCACGAGATGGAAATTTTATTCATCTTGAAGCAGATTTATCATTGATTTAGGGAAATTATCTATTTTATTTTATTTTATTTTTTTGTACTGGAGATTGAACTCAGAGATACTTGACCACTGAGCCACATCCCCAGCCCTATTTTGTGTTTTATGTAGAGACAGGGTCTCACTGAGTTGCTTAGCGCTTTCCCTTTGCTGAGGCTGGCTTTGAACTTGTGATTCTCCTGTCTCAGCCTCCCAAAGTGCTGGGATTACAAGCGTGAGCCATCACGCCCGGCTTAGGGAAATTATCTAAATGGACCAAGTTAGTTATGCATGTTTTACAGCTACATCTCCACAGAAGTAAACTTCTCTGCACAACAACATTAAAAATTATCTGTATTATGGTCATAGATACATATTATAGCTTACTATGCCTTTGGAGAAATGTTTCAAGTATGGGTGTAGACTACCCCAGCCTGTATGATATTGTTTATTTTAGTAGAAATGCTTGTGCTTCCTGTTGAAACAGCTTCTTAGAAGAGATTGGAAGTGAAGACTTTAGGACTATTAGAGAAACTATAGTTCTGATTTTGAGTTCATGCTGGATGAAGTACTGGTGCAAAAAGTACCTTTTTGCCTCCTAGTGCAAAAAGACTGGCCTGCTATTATTTCACATGTAATAATACTTAAATGCAGACTTTGGAGAATATGCCCCACTGGATACGTTCTTTTTAAAATATTTTTTTAGTTGTTGATGGACACAATGTCTTCATTTTATTGCTTTGTATGTGGTGCTGATTTTCGAACCCAGGGCCTCATGCATGTGAGGCAAGCGCTCTATCGCTGAGCTACAATCCCAGGCCTGGATACGTTGTTTTAATGTGACAATCTCTTAGGAGCCATAGACACAAGGCTGACCTCATGAATGAGAGAAGACTGGAGTTACCCCAGAGGGAGTCGACAGGAAATGAGAATAGGAGAGACAGAACTGAGACTAGAGGAACTAGAGGGAGAAATGTAGCTTCTCCTGGGACTACTGGAGAGTTGGACCTTTCAATAGAATGAACTAACTCACATGAGGTCACCCCCAAAGGGAGAAGAAAGCAAACCCTGCCAGAAAGCCCAGTCTTGGGAACTAGGCACCCTCTAAGGTCTTATGATAGCCTGTGACTTGGCTTGGAGACTCAGAGCATTCAGAATTAGAAGTCATTTTTAAATTTGTCAGTTTTATAGTTCCCCTTCTTATATCCTTACATGTTCTGTAAAATATTGCTAAATATTATAGCCTGAACCTCATTATGCTCAAGGAAATTAAAGGAAAGATCTGTATACACACTTGGGAACAGATAGTAAAGAGAAGAAAAGCCTTTCCTTTTCCCCTGAGACTATTACAGCTTGATGAAATCAATCCTGGTGTCGCAGGAGGAGAGGGTGATAGTAGTTGAGCTGTGATGAGCAATCCAGAACACAGAGGTGGCTATAGCAGTATGAATTTGTGGAACATGTGAGTGACCAGGAGGTAGAAAGACCTATTTGTGGACAGAAGCCTCATAAAAGGCATGACTTCCTGTTGTCAGATGAGATGAAATTTTAACCACAGTAATTTAAGCATTACAAGATAAACCTGTCCTCATCTTTAATCACAGTCTGTTAGGGCTCAGGTAGAGTGGCAGTATGTGTCTAGAATGCACTATAAAATGTAATCTTTCTACTTTAATAACCTGTTTATATGGATTGTAAATACAAAAGGAGGCCTATGTAGGTTCCCAACCTGATTTATGGAAATCATATTGATCACTTTATAATCTCATCATACTATATCCCAAGCAATATGGAAGAAACCAAAGCACTTCTATTGAAGTGTAGCTGATATAAGCTATGATGATACATTCAGTTTTTCTAATTAAATAAAAAATGACTTGTCTCCTCATTTTAGATTAGTGGAGAATCTGGTGGCACTTTCTTGAGATCCTTTTCTAAGTTTCCTGAGAAGAGGGAGAACACTATCCAGTTGGGAGGTCCATTTGACTTTCACTTCAAGCTCAGTTCTGGTAGCATCCACTGCTATTCCTTGTTGCGGTGTGGTATTGCTGTTGGAAGTTGGCCTCCCACTGCCAACCTGGCCCTGTAGCCGCTACAGAGTGCTCACTGCACTGGTTAATAGTTACTTCAATGGAGGGTGGCTTCATGAGAGAGCATTCTCTCAAATGCCACAATCAACTGAAAATGTACTTGCTGGATCTTAGAGTCTGTAGCCTTTAGCACTCAGTGCTTTCTGTCACATACAACCATTCTCCCTCAAGCTCCACCTTCAGTTCTGGGATGCCACACTCAGACCAGCTCAGGTGTTGGCCCTTCAAACCTCAAAACTAGAGGTCAGCCCACTCTGCATTTCAGTCATAAAATACTAAAGTACTATTTTCATTCCTCTCCCAGTCAATAGGTCCTTTTATGCCCTCAGCTAAAGTGACTACCTAGGTGGTCTCCAGGACACCAAAAGCAATTCTCTAATGACCCTTAGACACCAAAGGTCCTTCCTTGGCAAAAGGATTAGAAAGCCTGCCATGGATCCCAAACTCCAAATCCCAGTATTTCTGTCTGTTATCTCCTAAGAGAATATAGCTTTTGTCCCTCAATAATGCATTGCCAAGGCCTCTCCAAGCAGAAATAAAAAGTGTAAGTTATAGTCCCTTGCAAGGTTTTCTCTTTTTTTTATTTTTTAGTTATTTTATTTAAATGCGTTTCAAGTCATAGTACATAACCAGATCTCAATTTTTCCATTTCTCTGGTTGCAAACCAGATAAAGTCACACCATTTGTGTCTTCATACATGCACCAGGGGTAGTAATGACCCTCTCAATCAACCATCATTACTATACCCATTCCCCTTTCCTTCCTCCCACCTCCCCCTGCCGCATCCAGAGTTCCTATTTTTTTCCTATTTTTTCATCCAGATAGTATTTCTCCTATGTTTCCCGTTCCCACCCCCCTTATGTATCCTCATCCACTAATCCGAGAGAACATTCGGCATTTGGTTTTTTGGGATTGGCTTATTTCACTAAGCATAATGTTCTCCAATTCCATCCATTTGCAAGGTATTCTTTTACCAAAGATTAAAACAGTCAACCCATGCCTTTGTCATTCTTCTTGTGTAATGGGAAAGACAAATAAGGAAATTAAAATAAAAGTGAAATGTAAGATGTATGGATACATAAAGGCAGAGGCACAAGTGCCTAACTTGTCTTTGGATTCTGGAGTAATGAGCCAAGGGAGATTCAAAGAACTTGAAATAAATCTTTAAGAAGTACTAGGAGTTTATCCAATGAATAAAGGATTAAGACACATTCAGGGTGTGCTCTCATTCCTTATCCATTTGAGAAGTATCTGCTGAATATTTGCAATGTGAGCCTATTCTAGTTGTTGTGGGCAGGTAGCAAGGCAAAAGACTTCCCTGCTCTCTTGGAGGCAGAAGCAAAGAGCTGTGGAAGACCAATGTGTCACTTGTGTCCCTTACGTAGCTGGGTCACATGGGCCCTCCCAGTGCTATCTCTCATGGCTAACTATTCCAAACACAACAATCATCATCCTAGACATCTTTCACCAAAGTCAAGTGAGGCAACATTTACTGAGCATTTAATTCTCACACCACTCTGTGAAGATGACATATAACTATCATCACTTTAATAATGAGGAAAATGTGGGCACTCATAAACAAGAGACTTGCCCAGGCTCAAAGACCTAGTAGTGGGTGGGGGCATGAGATTAATCTCAGCATTTTGATTTTAGATCCTGGGCTCTCAACCATTTTGCACAGTCCCACCAACAATCAATTCCCTACCATCTCTTAATGATACTTGTTTCCCTTTGTTTTAGTCAGCTTTTTCACTGCTGTGATTAAAAGACCTGACAAGAACAATTTTAGAGGAGGAAAAGTTTTTTTGGGGACTCACAGTTTCAGAGGTCTTAGTCCATAGACAGCTATCTCCATTCCTCTTAGCTAGAGGTAAGACAGAATATCATGGAGGAAGAGTGTGGTGGAGGGAAGCAGCTCACATGATGATCAGAAAGAAGAGAGACAAAGAGGTGCGGGGAGACTCCACTTGCCAGATACAAAATATATACCTCCAAAGGCAATGGAGTTCCCCAATGATCCACCTCCTCCAGCCACACCCTACTTACCTTCAGTTACCACTCATTTAATTCCCATTAGAGGATTAATGCACTGATTTGGTTAAGACTATCGTAATCCAATCATCCCCCCCCCTCTAAACCCTCTTGCATTGTCTCACATGATGAGCTTTTGGGGGACACCTCACATTCAAACTATAACAACCTTTCTTCACTCCACAACAGCCTCTGTCTCCAGTGCCTCATCTGCATCTTTACTTACATGTCTCCTTCCCTGTCCTATACTCACTTGCCATCTCAGTGGAGGTCAATCAGCCATAGAGTCAGGCAAGTCCTTGTCTCTCATTCCCAGAAATAAGGGGACTACCTGTAATCCCAGAGTCTCAGGAGGCTGAGGCAGGAAGATTGCAAGTTCAAAGCCAGGCTTAGCAACTTAGTGAGACACTAGGTAACTTAGCAAGTCCAGTCTCAAAATAAAAAAAAGGAGTGGAGATGTGTCTCAGTGGTAAAGTGCCCCTGGGTTCAATGCCCCAACCAAAAAAGAAAGAAAAGAAATGAAATGAGAGGACTATTTTATTTCTAGTGAGAGTTTCCTGTCAAAATACCATAACTAGTAAAGGAGTGAGACAGCCCTCCACTTTGCCACCAAAGAGAAAGAAAAGCTATTTGCAAATCTCTAAGCATGTACTTGACCAATACCTACTCTGTCATTCCTACCAGATGATGATCTCCTAAGAATCTGCATTTCAAAAGTCATCTTTATATCCCAGGTAAAGGCAAAATCCAGGTAGATGTCAAGCATGAAATAGTATTTTTTTGTTTGTAAAATAAAAAATATAATTAAATTTTTAAATTAGTGTTATTTATATGTTTTATATCTTTACATATTACTTTATTGGTTATTAGTAGTTGAGGAAAGTTGATAATACAAGAAGATAATGCATTTGGAAAGGGATTGGGAAATAAGAAGCAACAAGAAAAGGTAAGAAGAACTACCAATTGCAGAAAGAATAATGACAATAGCAAAAGTAAACATAATAATTGTCATTTTTGTTAATGAAGCTATAACCATCATAATCTAATCATTTCATCTCTGAACTTTGCTACATTGTGTCATGAGCCTTTTAGGGACACCTCATATTCAAACCATAGCAGACAGACACAGAAAGAGTTAGATATTATCCCTGCCCTGTGTAACTGACAATTCAAACGAGGAGACAGATTGAAAAAAGAAACTAGAATACATGAAGTAACTTGTAGAAATATAAGTATGTTACAAATGCTAGAGGAACGAAGTAGAAATTAATAATTCTATCTAGGGATTTGGGAAAAGCTGATGGTTATGCTGGTATTGAGGGATGAGTAGAAGTTTTGTCAGAAGAAGAAAAGGAACAGAATTTGCAGCAGAAGGAAATTCTTGTTTAAGGCAAGCAAAGGTGTGAAAGCTGGAATATTTACTAAACATAAGACCCTCTCATGAACATTATCATTTGGGATGAGTTAAGATCTCAGGTCAATCAGCATGGTGTTACATGCTTTAATGGATGCTAGTCCATTAAAACTACTCACTAAGGCTTGTGAAAGCAATATCAAGTAAACAAGGGCATAATACTGTCAGCCAATTACTTTGGTGGGAAAATCAACACATACCAATATGAATTACTTAAATATAATAGGGACTATACAATATAGAAAATTAAAATTCTCTTTCATTCCATTCCCCAGAAATAACCAGTTATAATTTCTTGTATTTTCTTCATAATTTTTCTATGCATGTACTATTAATTGTGTGGAAGTATTTACATTTTCCCCCAAACCTGAACTTAGGATGTCACATTAAACTTGCTAATTTAAACTTGCTATTTCTTGGCTAGCTTTCTGAATTACTACATAGAATTCTATATAATTCTTTAAAATATTTTTTATTTTATTTTAATCATTTTAAGTTTAATTACCCACACATTATACATATATATTCTCAATGTAAAAAATTAGTCTATATATGATTCAAGAGATTGTCTTTATCCCTATTTAATTTCACTTCCTTTCCCAGAGGTAATTTTTTTGTATATGTCTTCTTACTTTTTCTCTATGCATACACACACACACACATGCACACACGCACATACACACACACACACATGTTTATTGGATTTTCTCTGCCATAAATGAGATGATGGACAAAATTGAGTTCAGACCCTATCAAATTTCAAAACCTGAAGGAACGTCCAAGAAAGACTGCATCCTATTCATCGTTCCAGGCCTTTGTTCTCAAGGCCCTCCAATTTCATTTGTATTATGGCCCCTGAAAACACATAATCACTGGGAATTCAGCCACCTTTAAAAAGAGGTGTATCAATAAGATCCTCCTGAGACATAGGACTCTGTGGTTCTCTCTGCTTGTGACTTTATCATTGCAAAACCAAGCTGAGAAGAAAAGGATGGAAGAAGAGAGTAAGGGAGGAATATATGGGCTTTGGGGGATGTAGGGTGCTGATCTTTTAGGATTAAGATATTCATCATTCTCTCTAGGGGTCTGGACTGCTTTGCCTATTATAGCCAGAGGGATGGAGTTTAAAGCATGTAAGATCTTGGAAAAAGTGCAACTGAGCAAGGTCTAATCATCAGTGATTGGAAGAGAAATGTTCAATTAGAGCCAAGTGGGAGTTAACTCAAAGACATTTTGAAAGTTTGCTTCAATGAATTAGAATTGCAGCCTTTTGTTCCAAATTTCCCAACAAAGACACTATAGGAAATTTTTAGCCCCTAGAGTCCTTACCTAATGTTACTTAAGGCAATTTTATGTGTCTATTTGTACAGATTATTTGCTAACTTTTGAGCAAGAAATGATCTCAAAATACCCTTGTGTCTACTGATATTTCAAGGTAAGGGAATGCTCTGGAATGCTTCCCATTTTCCAAATGTAATATTTTCCAAAATAAATGTTGGAGTAACTGCATGGTTGATAGCATGTGAACATTTTAATTCACACAATAATATTGTGGAGTTTATGGAAGCTTGGCCCTTTTCCAAGAAGTTTGGAAATCCAAAAGCTAGCTATTTCTTTTCTTTGGGAGAAAGAGAGAACATGTGAATCATAGTTGGTAAATTGGAGAGGAGGTCACAAACTATATGAAGTTAAATAAGGCAAAGTGAAGTGCAATTTGCAGTGGGGGAAAAAACAATTGTATGGAGGAGAAGGACTGGTTACCATTAAAGTCTTCAAAATTAGGGCCTCAGAGGAGAAATGAATGGGGAAAGTTAATGACCCCTTGCCCCTCCCTCACTCTCTACTTCTTCTTCTCCCTCTCTCTCTCTCTTCTAGAGGATGGAGCTGGTATAATAAAAACCAAATACAACCCTGAGATATCAGGGATACCCACCCTGGTCTGCTCAGAAGCGCTTCATGCCTTCATGCTTATAGTTCACATATCACCCCTTCTAAGAAGCTTGCCCTGATGGCCTGATTGCAGTCATCAAATGACATCACACTGTGGAGGCAAAATGTTTCCTTGTCCTTTCCTCCAGGGTCTGTGAGATTCCTGCGACCAGGATGTAAAAGGCATACAATTATTATGTGTTGAATGTTGATTGAATGAGCTTCTCTCATTAGAAATAACCCCTCCTTCCTCAGAGCTTCCTTAGTGCACTGCACTTCCCTCACTTCTGTAATCTTTGTCACATTCTACCTTGTAGAGAAATTTATGTACATTTTAGCTCCACTATTTAGCTCACAATTCTTCTTCTAGACAGTTGACATAATGAATGTAAAGTATTAGTACCATGTCTGCTGAATAAAAGATAGCTATTATTATTTGTGTAATGGAGTACCTAGAGGACCAGAAAATATATTTTAAAAAATAATAAAAGAAACAAGCTTCAGAAAATCACATGAGAGTGAATCTTTGTTTTGCAAGAGTCATGAGTGAATTATGCAATTCTCAGAGGCCTGCTGTCTTGGAATGAGAAAATAATGGGATAGATTATTCTTGAAAGATCTGTTCTTTTCCATTTCCCTTTGGGTAGAAAGCTGGGGTAGGGGGCTAGGTAGATGAGTCAATGCTAGGTTGCCCAGCTCCAGGGGGCATCATTTATATTGTAATTTATTGTGCTGGATGTATCCTGAGAGGCTCAATGTAGATGATATCCCTGGAGCTGTGCAAGAATGCAGCCCTGGGAAGGGGAAAGGAAAAGAGGCTCTGATCTTTTCTCTTTAAGGTTCTAGGTTATTGGATCTCCAGTGGATTAGGATGCTATTCACTAAGATCTATCAACAGGAGGAAACAAGGCCTCCAGAGGGCACTTGCCATAGGGAAGGGAGTGGAGTGCTGGGCCAGCAAAGCTGTATGACTGACGCTGGATAACACTGGGAAACAGTGAGAGAATGCAGAGTATACCGAGCACCCGAGAAGCTGAACCTTGAAGACAAAGCCTGGTGATTCCTGTAGCCAGAAATAGCAATAGAATCACTTCAGCAGAAAACAAACCCAGTAGAGTGTGAGGCCCACTGGGGACTGATGTGACAAGAGCAAAACAAAGAAGCCTTTGGATTGGTTAGCTCACTGGTCTTCTCTGAACCTGGCTTTTGGAAGTGTGTCATAACCTTTGGACTGAGGAAATGTTCTGATTTCTTAATTGAGGGGAAAGAGACATGGACTTTCTGCTAATGATGACACATGAAGCAGTGCAATTAATTGAAGAAATTAATGAAATGTGGTTATATTTGCATTCTTAGATGCAAATGAGGTCATAATGGTTTTATCTTCAACATCATTATCGGCCAGCTCTCAGAACATCTGGCACACAGCTGGCACATAATGGGTGCAACCTCGGGAAGTCCACTCTTGTAATAAAATTGAAATTTAGATCTTTCCAAATAGACTCTGGAGAAAAGACTGAGTCCCAATGTGAAACAGACTCTCAGTTCCACTCAGGAATGGACCTGAATCACCACAGGGAGCTATAGCCAAAATACTTTTCTGGGCTCCCTCCAGTGCAGGTCAGAACACCAAGGTGAATCTGGATCTCTCCCCTCCATATTTGACTGGCTTGCTCTTCTTGGAGGGCCAAGAAGTTAACACTGCTTAACTGGTTTTAATTCTACTTCAAGTTCACCATCCTGTACAGTGTGTGCTCAGCATATGTTAATGACTGACCATCTAGTTGGCTGAGTGCAAAGTCTTGGCATTGAAAGAACTAGAGTCATTCATTACTGATTGATTCTAGATATGAAATTAAGATGGCCATTCAAGGAAAATAGTACCTTATGATTTTGTGCACATAATTTTCATTATCAAAAATTAAATCGGTCATTCATAAGTAACATTCTTTTTATAATTTTATAACCTTATAAACCAGAGTTTATAACTGGCCCCATCTTTTCCTCTAGCCCCAATGTGATGGTCAAGATTGTGTTTGAGTCAGTCAGCACTGGGTTTGAATCATATTTTGTAGCCTATTAACTATGTGATCTTCAGAATATCTCTAAACTTCCAAAGTGTATTTCTGGTGTAAAAAAAAAGATAATAATTGTACATAGTGTAGTAAATTAAGTGAGATGTTATATGTCAGACACCACACCTGTCATAAAACCAACACTCAACAAATGTCAGCTATCACTACTTGTCACACCAGACTCCTCTCTGCATCTCTTTCTTCTTGCCCTTGTATTAACCCTTGAATCCACTGCAATCCAATGCTCATTCTCCATACACTTTAATGTTTTTCTCTCTTTTTCTTCTGCATTTTAAATAGTTGTTATCTTTAGTATATATTTAAGGCACACATCATGATATTTTGTTGTGTGTATACACACACACACAGGGAAATGATTGCTACAGTTAAGTAAATTAACATATTAATTTCCTCACATAGTTAACCTTTTTTTGGAAGAAGTTTCCAGCTTTGTTCATGTAAAGTTGACAAATAAGTGTATAGATTTATAGATTTAAGGTGTGCAATGTGATAATTTGATATAAGTAAACACTGTGAAATGATTACAATTAATACTTCTATCACTTCACCTAGTTACCTTGTTTGTGTGTATTTGGTAGGAACATATAAGATCTCTCTTAAGAAATTTCAAGTATACAATACAATATTGTTATAGCCACTGATCCTGCACATTAGATCCCCCAAAACTTACTGATCTTACAATTGAAAGTTTATGCCTTTGAGCAATATCTCCTATTTCCCTCATATCCCAGGTCCTTGCATCCACCATTCTATTCTCTGTTTCTGTTGGGTTTTAGATTCTAAATATAAATGAATCATACAGTATTTGTCTTTCTTTGACTTATTTCACCTCGTATAATGCCCACAAGATCCATCTATATGGATATGACATAAATTTCTTCTTTTTATGGCTGAATATTCCATTGTATTTGTATAATCAGAATTTCCTTACCCATTCATCTGTTAATGGACACTTAAGGTTGTTTCCATGTCTTTGCTGCTGTGAACAATGCTGCAGTGAACATGGAATGATGTTATCTCTTTGAGATATTGACTTTACTTCTTTTGGATGTATACCCAGATTGCTGGGTCCTATGGTAGTCCTTTTAAAAATCTTTTGAAGTGCTTCCTCCATACCGTTTCACATAATGATTGTACCAATTTACGTTTCCACCAATAGTACACAAGAGTTGCCTTTTCTCCACATCCTTGCCAACATTTATCTGTTTTTTTTTAATAATGGACATCCAAAGAGTTATGAGGTAATTAATATCTATTATGATTTTCATTAGTGATCTTGCACACCTTTTCATGTACTTGTGGATCATTTGCATGTCTTCCTTGGGAAAGTACAGGTCCCAATTCAGATCTTTTGCCCTTTTTTAATTTGAATATTTTTTTGCTATCAAGTTATTTTTGTTTCTTATTTTTGTTATGGATATTACCACTTATAGATATATTGTTTACAAATATTTTCTCCAATTCCATGGGTTGCCTTCCATTTTCTTGATTATTCCCTTTGTTTGAGCAGCTTTTCAGTTTGCTGTAGTCCCACTTATTTTTGCTTTTGTTGCTTGTGCACTTTGATGTTCTTTTAAGGGTCTTCAATGACCCTCTTGTTGCCAAGGTCAACAATACTTTTCATTGTTCCTCCTGCTTTTTTTTTTTTTTTTGGTGAATTTTATATCGCCAAACATGCTCCTCTTTTTAAAATTCTCTCCTCTTGTTTATTGCCATGACCATTCATTATTCTAATTCTCCTGATGAACCTCAGTATCTCTCCTCTCAGTTTTCTTATTTGACGTCTTCCTCCATCGGTCAGCTCTTACATTTTACTACTCCCAGATTTAATGCTGCATCTGTCTTTCTTTCCACTTTGCATACTACTATCATGACTTCAATTATTATTCACCATCCAATTAATCTTAAACATACATTTATACTTCTGTCTTACTCTCCAAACCTGTATTTTTGACATCTTACCTGACATCCTTACCTGAATTGCTCTTGTGAACCTCAAACTCAGAGAACATAAAGTAAAATATGTCTTCTCCTATCCCAAACCAGCTCTTTATTCTTTAGTCCTTTTTTTAAAAATTAATAGTATTACTATATCTCCATTCATGTTAACAATAACTTTTCTTTTCTTATCACCCTTTCCCACCAGCAATATCCATTAATTTTACTAATTCTACTACTAAACACCTCTCTAATTTATTCTTTCTTCTCCATCTTCACTGTCATAACTTGATTTAGGCCATCACTTTCTCTTGTCCAAATATTGTAGGAACAATCTACATAGCTATCATTTTATATTTTTAAAATACAGATATGATCATGTCATTCACTTAATAAAATCCTTTATAGATCTCACCCTTAAAACTGAATAGAGGCAGAGTGGGGCTGCTAGAATATAACATGAGTAATCAATCCACTTTTTAAAAATATTAGAACAAATTCAAGGGCATTTCTACAGAAAACTTGTACTCTCTGGTATTCTTACAGACTTTTTTAAGTGGAAAAGAAGGAAATGAAGCTAGAGGTAGCACCCTGGGAACTCACATCAGCCTAGAGCTCTTCACAGGAACCATTCATGAGACTACCATTCACTATGAATGTTGTGGACTAATGGCTGAAAATTAATGGCTTGTGTCTCAATGATTTCCAACTTTCAAGAGCTCTGCCCTCTGCTTTGCCAATTCATAATCTTGTGATGGTCAGTGCCCAGGGATGATAGAGGACAGCTAGCCTGGTTTATGATAAGTAAAATGCACATGACACTAAAAATAGACACCACAATGCTTATTTAACAATTGTCAATAAAAACTGTCAGATAGATTAGAATACTAACACTACTATATATTGAAGGATACTTTTGTTCCTTGTTATTAAGGCACACAGAAAGCTTAACTATAGTCACAACATAACTTTGCAGGCCTGGCTAAGGTATTCTATTATGTCATTCTCATAATAAGGCTGGTTTTATTAATGGAACTAAAATTGATAATTCCCTGTATTTATCCTATATTTGGGATAGTTTTGTTTTAGACCTGGAAATACTTCAAATCTTACCTCCTTGGAAATTTCACTCCTTGGAACAATGCTAGGTTGTGAATTGCCCACTTTTGCTTCTCAGACTGTTTTTCTTTGGAACTAAACAATCTTTCTTAGAGTAGTAAATTTTTTCTTTCACTTAAATCACAGTAAAATCCTATAAGATCGGGAACTTTTCCTATCTTCTAAATGACTTTTCCTGACTTCTCTGAATCATTATTCATTATCATTAGAATTTCACTAGTAGACAGGTGGCTTATTTCACAGGTTTACAACTTCTTGAACTTACCATGGACCTTAAGTATCAAAAACAAACAATAGCAACAACAACAACAAAAAATTTGGTAATGACAAGAAGAATGGAGGAATTTCTGAGAAATTCAGATTCTTAACTGAGAGTTTCATAGAGGTGACATTTAAGATGATTCTTAAAAACTAGGCAGAGATTTTGCAGGAAAAATGACTGATACCAATTTCCAAAGGGAAACAGGCTTATAAAATAATATGTTCTGGAAGCAGTAAGAAATGTGGTATGGTTGGGTTGATAGAGGATAGAAAGTGGTAGAAGTTCCTGGGAAAATGAGTCAGGGTCAGATTGTGGAGAGCTCATATGCCATGATGGATAATGGGTATTTAACATGGCTATTACTAGTAAAAGTAACTCCCTAATGCCACTCCAACCTCAATAAAAGAAAAAGAATTCCCTTTCTTCATCTTTTGCATAGCAGTGTAAATAAATATACTTACACACAGATAAGGTTTCTAAGAGGAAGAAGAGAATATGGTTATTTTCCGTAGTAGAACCAACCTTACTACAGAATAAGTACCTGGCATGTTATAGACATGTAGCTTTTGGTGCATGAATTGGCTGGCTGGCTGGATAGATGAAAGATGTTTTTGTAATGGAGATAGTAATTTCCAATACTCTAGAATTGGTAGTGGGAATTTCAACTTCATTTATTCCCAAATCTGCTGTGATTTGAGACCAAACAAGTCATAAGTCAGGAACATGGAAGTCGATTTCATACCAGCTCAGTGCTGCCTTGACTTTTTGTTCTTGGGCTCCCAGGCAGGAAACTTGATAATACTATCTCCACTACAGTCCACAGAGCCCATGTTCATATTGCAATAACTTGGTCACTACTTAATTTCAACTTAATTTTACCTCTAGGTTCAAAACTTGCTGCTCTCCTAAAAAATCGTTTTTCCCACATTAATGATCCATTATTAAGAAAATCTATATTAAACAACTAAAGTCCAAGAAAACATTTTTCATACAATTGTTATGTAATCCAGTTAGTTTGAGTTAACATTTATTCTTGTTGCCATCTAACTTTCCTTAAATGC
>CM053399.1:65820600-65888355 GCA_028644305.1 Xerus rutilus | reverse complement strand
TACTGTTCATTGAAAGTGCATATAAAGGTGTTTAATATGAAGAATGTAATCTGCTTATAATTTTGTGCAAAGTTAGAAAAATTATGATTGTAACAATTTTTTTTCTATTTGCCTCAACAAATGTTTTCAGTGAACAGTGTGTACAGCTTCTGAAAATTTGCTTTTTTTTCTGTTATGTTTGATAACATGTATTAAAATGCAACTTTTGAGAAAAATTTTAAAAATTTTAAAAATTTAAAAAAATAAAAAATAAAAAAAAAAAGAATCACTGTCTTCTTGGATCAATACAGATCATCCTTGTAAAATACTTTGCAAAATTGCTTTTCTGAGCAGTCTATATTTTCTGGAAGATTATAGACACAAATTACTGTTCCCTCTATTTGCTCAAGTACAGAATAGAGATATTAGCTACCTTCCAAGATAAGGATTAAATACAAGAATGAAGTGTTTTGTAAACTATTAAGTGGTGAAGTGGTATAAAGATATTAGTTACTGTTATGGTGACCCTGAGTTGAAGCTGAAAGATTTATATTACTAACTAAGCTCTGGGGAAAGCCAATTGGAATGTGGACACAGATGGTTCTTAACTTTCACATATTCAACTTTTATACAACCCAATTTTCACACATCACATATGCCACCCCTAGAATGCCTTTCCCACACCAAATCTGGAATTTCATACACTTGCAGTTTAATGAGCAATTTGAGGTATCCCACGGCTGCACCACCTGCCAGCCCACAGCTCTGCTTTGGCAGGATCACATCTTTTTCTGTTCTGCAATTCTTGTGCATATTTTATTGCATCTTGCCATTTTTGTTTACAAAGAATACAAGAGAGAAATTGTCCCCAGCCATATTTAGTTTCTATTGCATTTCTTTGGCAATCAGCCTATTATTGTTCCTATTTTTGTTTTATGGATGCAATGGCCTCTCAAATACCTTCTAGCTCACAAATTAGTAGTTCTTTCAAGTTCTTCTGTTTCCTGAGTTACCTCTGCTTCTTCTGGTTGGTTTGTTCTTCTTGCTCCTTCTCAGTTTTGATACCTGGTGATCCTAGTTGTTTGTTTCTGTTTATATGATTTTAAGTGTCTGGCATGAGTTCCCTCTGCAGCTGCTCAGGCTTGATTCTCCCAACAGGTCTCTTCTCTAAAAGAAAGAGTGGCTGTGGTCTACATATAAGTGCTAAGGACCTGGCCAAGAGACATCATTTTAGAGAATGTGGGCAAACAGGCACACTGAAGACCCCTTGTTCTTCCCAACTTCCCCACATCCCCTCATTATCAGGGTAAAAAGGGCTCGGGGATTTCAATGATTTTTTTTCTTAAGCAAAAATAACACAATTTTTACTCCTTCTAAGTCCATTTTGGAAGTTCCTATATATGTCCTTTCAGTCCTCTACCTTCATACATCACCTCTCAAATAGGAGGTTCATATTACTTGGAAGGATATTCTCCCAAGGTTTTAAGACTGTTGCTCTTGCTGGCTATGCAGTGGTGATGATGATGAGGGTTAGGGACGTAACTAACTTTATTGTTTTGAATTCAGGTCTGGAATGAATTATCCTAATGCTTGTCTCAGGGACCTCTTCTGCTTTGGACTTGTACTCACCCTGACTCTGAGCTAGTAGTTTCTTTGAACCTTCTTTACCTTTCTGATCCAATCTACTTTCCATATACTACTCTCAAAGCAGTTCTTCAAGTGGAGTACCTGAACCAGTAGCATCAGCAACAGCTTGGATCTTGTTAGAAATGCAAATTGTTTTTCCAAAACACTGCTGATGAATATTTGGTTATTTCTAGAGCTTTGACTACTATAAGTAAAGCTCATGTGAATGTTTTTATAAAGATGTTTTATAGATAATCTTTTCATTTCTAAGGGCAAATATCTAGAAATAGAATTGTAGGACAGATTCAATTGGATCCCATTGAAAAAGTCTTCATAATTATGATTCAATAATGTCAGAGTGTTATGGATTTATTCTTTTCTTTTTTTCCTGTGCTGGGGATCAAATCCAGGTTCTCAAGCATGCTGAGTACACACTCTACCACTGAGCTATACACTCAGTCCTGGATTTAATTTTTTATAGTAATAAGATAAAGTACAGTCTTTCTAAAATATTGTATTTGTGACACACTCATACTAAAAATTATTCATTGTTGATCTAAAGTCCAAAGTTAACTGAGTGTATCCTTTATTTTTTTGGTGAGGGGCTAGATCTGTCAACCTTAGTTCCTTTTTTTAGTTGCATACTTCAATTTAAGGGCTTTAATAGATACGTGAGGCAAGGCTGACTTGTAAGATCATTCCACCATCTTGATAAAAGAAAAATTAGATGACAGGCTGATAAACCACCTCAGCTAGGACTATAGTCTACTGATTCTGCTCATCCCACTGCAGAGTACCCTGCCCAAGTCAGTAAAAATTCACCATCAGAAAGTCCTTCTTCCTAATATTAAGTCAGTATTTTGTGTCTACAAAATGTTGTTTCAAGAGCCAAGTTTGAGTAGAATGTTATACAATCACATATACATGGCACAATATTCTTGTTTCTTCTATTTTTAATCCAATATATATAATATATACTAGGGAATTTATACATTTTTTATCTCTTGGGAATAAAATTCCTCACATAACAGCTAAAGCTATTGCTTGACTTTTATATATTATACTTTTCATATAAATTTTCAGGAACTCGTAAACACAAAAATAGGACTGTTTCCAAAAAGTTGTAATGAGCAGAAAAATATTTAGAAGTAGCCATTAAGCCCTTGGGCTAGAAAAACAAATATCTAGGTATTTTATTAGCTTTTAAGCAAGCTTATACCAATCTTGTTACCCTGCCTTTGTATTTACTGGATAAACTCAATGTAATTTTATTCTCTTAGCAGTTATGCATGTTACAAGATACATTCTGCCTAGCAGTGTTTTAGACTTCCATTCCTTTATCCTGTAATTTTTTAAATGTGGACTCCAATCCCACTGTTTTGGTACAATCTATTGTGGTGAGCTGGTGGAAGGACACCACCCTGGCTTTGAGGCTTCTGGTGGGGCTGTGGTTGCTCCTGAGTTATTACTGAGGAATTGTGTCCAAGGCCTGCCCCCAGTTTGGATTTTGCCTATGCATTAAATGCTGTTAGTGGTTTTATTCCCTCTGCAGTTTCCATTTGAATAGAATGAAACTGTTGTGAAACAGGATTTCCGGAGGTGTTAGAGAAAGATCTAGGTCTAGTAAAGTCCAGGTTGCTTTGCACAGATTGCATTCACTTCTGTTCTATTTGGCCATTCTTAGGAGGCAAGAGAATTTCTACCTTTTAGACAGTTTTCCACATCTGGCAGAAACATTAATGGTAATAATAATCATTAGCATTCACCATGCACCAGATTAACTACTAGTCTAATTATTTAATATGTATTTCTTGCTTAATATGAGTCATAATCATAACCATATAATAAGTCCCATTTATGATGTAGGTGCTTTATACACATTATTCAATCTTTACAACTTTCTGGAAAAAGTATTTAGAGACCAGGAAATTGAGGCACTGACAAGTTAAGAAATGATGCTCAATAATATAAAGGTGGTAAGTAATATTTTGGGGACTTAAATCCAGATTTACAAGTCTTTTTCTCATAACACAGTTGAATCAATTTTCATATTTAAAAATAACACTTGGTCATTCTTTATTTTACTTTGATAAGAACTTCTTTGAGAAGTAAAGAAAATACTATATTTCTTTTTAAAAGTTAAGGAAAATGAGATGCCAAGAAATGAAATGGCTTACCCAACTTTACATATTAATGCAGTACTAGCCTGGAGTCCCCACTTTCTAACTATTAATAAAATACCTTTTCTGTCTTGCATGTGCCCCATGACTGGAGGAATTCATTTTAAGAGAACATAGATTCAAATCCTTCTGTTCGAAGCAAATCTTAAGAGAATCATCATTCTTGAATTCTTGGTTCCCACGTAAGTCGTCATTTATACCCAGCATAATTATGGCAAGGAAAAAGGCAGTTGTTAAATTTCCAAGAATCCAGAGATCCTCAATGAGTGCCAGCATTCAGACAGCACACATCTTCAAAGATACTGTTCTCAATAGTTTTACTATCCAAACCACACTTCCAAATAAAAATGATCCTCCACAGAAATTTCCAAAGTAAGCCTAGGCTTGGATCCTAGGCCACAGGTTCTAGTGGACAGCATCACTCACAGTCCATGAGAAGTTGGAGTGGCTGTTTAGAATCCCCATCTCTCAGATGGCAAAGCCAGATAGGCTTGTCTGGGTACCAGATGACCTTCTGCTCATGTTTACAGGGCTGTCATCTTCTTCTAACCTTCCTTTCCACTTCACTAGTTCCCTGCACAAATGTCACTCCTTGCCAAAGAGATACAATGACTCAAATGATCTGATAAATATGCTAGTTTTTTCTTGACAAATCAATCTCATGTCAAATCAGGTCTCTATAGACTTTCTTTCAATTACTTGACAGTCCTATCCATTTACAATCAAAGTTCTTAAAACCCAGATGAGTCTGAGCCTAGATTCTAATTTCAAATCTCTGTTGGCTCACACTTGGGATGTGTTCTGTCTTCCATCTCCAGCTGGCCACTATCGTGCCCTTTCCTCTGGAATGGAGACTTCCTCACATTCATCTCTACATTCCTCACACTTAGACTAGTGGAATTTATAGCTTGCTAACTCAGCCTTGACCCAGAAGTACAAGCAAAAGGGAACTGAGAGGAGGACCTGCCTACAGGGCAATGAATAGGCAAAGCTTCAGCTTTTGATCTTTTCTTCCAATTTTTCCTTTTTGCCCTCCTCTCCCATTTTAAAGACTTGCCTTCTAGAGGTCTGTGTTTAACTATCTCAGGATACAGAACTTGGTTACTGCCTAGCTATAGTTCAGCAAAAAAAGACCCAAAAGAAGCTTGTGGAATCAAATTCTTTCCCTGCTCCAAGCTACTCTCCAAGGTCAATAAGAGGGATATTTTTTGACAGATGCATTCACTTTCAGACCACTAGGGTGACTTTAAGTAAATCAATGCCTATACAATGACCTGAAAATTGGGTAAACTTCCACTCCATTGCACTAAGTGATATGAGTTTATGTGATTTTTAAGAGTTCCAGAAAGAAAAACAAAGGGCCCTACCAAGTCAATTTTCCTGTTTCACTGAAAGCAGAGGAAGCCTTAGCTCATGTATTCATTCATTCAACAGAAATTTGTGGCCCTTGCTCTGGGCCACACATGTGTAAGGTGCCAATGGAACAGCAGATGAACACAAAATAACAAAATTCCCTGCCTCAAAGTCCTAGAGCTTGAGGAAGGAATTCAAGCCTCAAGTTCCATTTGTATTTCTGAAGGCTTAATCTGTCCAGACCCCACTATTGAAGGCCAGAAAAGTAATGCCTCTTCTTTCATTTAATCCCTACCCCTTTCTCCCCCTCTGTGGTAGAAATAGAGGCAATAGACTAGGTGCAAATTCCCCTTCCCTCCTAGTGTTCGTCAGTTTTTAACCTCTAGTCATCTCAGTTTCCTCATCCATAAACTAACAGGTGATATTTAATATCTCCTTTGCAGAATTGCTGAGATGATTAATAATAATGAAGGCTCAGTAACTGATAAATAATGATAGCTATTTTAACAAGAAATGAAGATACAGTAGTTGTCCAACAAATAGTAAGTATTAATATGGCAGTTCTTTGCCTTCAATCCAAAACTCAAAGGGCTCATGTATCAAGATGAGGAGGGTTAATGTATATGGAGGGTTATTTTCCCTGCTTCTCTCTCATCCTCTACTATGCAAGCCCTGTTTTTGTGAGCCTTCCTAGTCTATCCTAAGGAACACAGGGTGTGTCTACTGGGGCTGGCCAGGTTCTACCTGCTGAAGTTTCCTGTGCTGCCAGGGGTCAAGCAGTTGGCAGAGTCAAGCCAGCCAGCTGCTGTGAAGTGATACTTTTGAAGGAAATCCTGGATGGGTCCTGCAAGGGAGCTGCAAACTGCAGCCAGGATTAACCCAGGGTGTTTATCAGCAGCCTCAGCTGCTTGTCTACTTTCTTCTGGGCAGCTGGGTGAGAACTCCAGGACCGCCACTCCCCACTGCCCAGAATGGCCAAGGGGAACAGTAGGGATTCCTGATCAGTACATGCTCTCTTTCCCAGAAAAGGGATTAAGTGTGCTGTGACAAAGTTTACTCTTCCATCCATTCTTTCTTGGAGACTGAGGGAGAATGAGAAATAGGAACTGAATAGTCCATTCCTCAACTCCTCTTCAAAATCTTTTTAACTTCATTCTTCCATCAAACACGGTACTAAGCAAGCCATCTACTGGCATCAAATGTATCTGTGTTCTTGGCAAAAAGAGGATAATAAAGCCAATCTCAGGGTTCTCAGATATGAAAACACTTACTAAACTGCCTGGCACAATACCTGCTAACTTTCCCTCTTCTTAATAATTATGTACAGGGGTATTGTGTAGTGTGAGGAAAGTAAGCCCTTAATTCTTTATCAGAACTCTATTACAGATAATGAAAACCTAAAATCAGACTAGACTGGAAAAACAAAACAAAACAAAAAAAATCCTGAACAACAACAAAGAGGAATGCATCAGCTTGTGGAACTAATAAGCAAGGCTAGATCTAGAGGTTCTCATGAAATTTTCAGGTCTTGGGTTCCCTTGCTCTCTCTCTTAGCTGGCTCTGCTTGGCACTGATTCTTTTTGTTGCTGTCCTCATTCTCTTCTGCCACAGACAGGATCTTTCCATTTGGGAAGGAAGGTGCCAATGGGAATCATGGTCCAGAAGGAAGAAGCACACACTATCTACTTATTAAATTTCATAGCAGGACTTTGGTCTTTTGTGGGTCACATGTCCATTCCTCAGATCAGGAGTTAATACATTATGACCCACAAACCCAATCCAGCCTGCTGCCGCCATCTCCTCCTCCTCCTCCTCCTCCTTTTGACTGTAAAGAAAATTTTTTTATCATTTTTTAAATGACTGGGGAAAATAAACCTAAATGATGACTATTTCATAACACCTGAAAATTATGTGAAATTCAAATTTTAGTTTTAATGGAACACAATATACTCATTTGTTTATTTATTGTCTGACTGCTTTCCCACTAAAACAGCATAGTCAATTAGTGGTGACAGAGACCATGTAACCCAAAAGCCTAAATTATTTGCTATCTGCTCTTTATAGAAAAATTTTGTTGACCTTGCCCTAGACAAACCATGGTAAACAAAAAAGATAGGACACCACAATTGACCAGATCCATTATGCACTCACCCTGTAGCTGGGAGATGTCTAGGGGAAGAAGAAGAATGTTTTATACTTGCTGGGCACTTTCTATGTAACAGACACTGCTGTAAGCACTTCATTTGTATTTGCTTATTTAATCTTTAAAAGAACCCAAGGGACAAGGACTGTTATCTTTCCAATTCAATACCTGAAGAAACTAAGGTGCAGAAAGGTTAAGAAAGTGGTCAAAAGTTATTCAGCTAATAAGTGGTATAGCTGAGATTTGAAACAGATCATCTGGTTTCAGAATTCATTTTTTACCCCTATGGGGTCTGTGATAGCAAAATGAAATGGGATGAAGGGTGGGGTATAAGATGTTTTCCTTGGGTAAAGAAGGGTGGTGGGGAAGAGAAACAACAGATCCCTAACAGTCTCAGATCAATATGGGTTTGAAAATATTTTACTTAACTTCTTAGAACTGTACATTTTCCACCCAAATGTGAAGTAGATAAGACCTGCCCTTTGGGGTAGTTATAATTCTGTTGGCTAACATTCATTGAGCACTTACTCAAGTAATACTAAGTACTTTATGTGTATTGTCTCACTGAGGAGAGAAATCTTAGAAAGGTTACATAAGTTTTCCAGAGTCACATGGCATGCAGTCTTTGATGAAAAGCCAAGTCTGTCTGACCACGTCTGTCCAACCCAAGTGTATGGGCACCAACCGTTACACAGCACTGCTACCCATTCCAGAGGATGAAGGGAGGAGATAAGATAGCAAGTGGACCTAGCAGACGGCCTTTCAATTATAGGCACTCAGATAGGATTAGTTTTCTTTTCTGGCTTTTCTCATTAACATTTTGGAAGTTGTGTATGAGTAAAGAATCCTTATGTACTTTAGAAGAGTCTTACTGTCTCTCTCTTTTATGTAAAAATTAAAGCAAGCAAACAAATTCCTTTTAATTAGTCCTGTGTCAAAAAGGCAGAGCAAAAATAGCAAATGCTCAGAAAAGGGCAGTGGTAATTTTCAGCACACATGGAAGAAGAGCATGCCATGTAAAAAGAAATTCCAAACCTTGGGATCATTTCATTTGGAAAGGAAAGCTCACAGAGGCATGATGTTTACAATATAATAGGCTGATGACAGGTATAGGAAAGTCTAATCAGGTCCTGGTATTTACTTTCCCCAAAAAATATGAGAACCAGACTGTTTAACACATTGTATAATAGCCGTGTCACCTTCCACTTTGGAACACTATCAAAGTGAGTTTACCCTCCCTTCCTACTGATGGTGGTGCCAAGCCACACCTCCAGTCCCAATCAGTACACAAGACTTTACACTCTACACGTACTGTTCAGAATCTGGAGATTTCTAGCTAGAAGGTATTCTGGGGCTGAGCATTTTGGCCCCTTAGGTTGTAGATGAAACTTAAGACTAATGAGGTAAAATGATTTGTTTGAATACACACAATGAATTCTAACGCATTTGGATTTAGCTTTGGCCTTAGGGTCATAGTGACTAGATTGGGGTCCTGACTGGCTTAAGTGACCTGAGAGTCAGTATTCCCATTTTCAATATGGTTGGAAGGTCAAATAGTGATTACAAAAATACTTAGCAAACGGTTAAATTACTGTGGCCCAATTCTCAGTTTAGTACCTTTTCCTCTAAATCATCCTGCTGCTTAGAACAGTCTGTCATAGGAAAAGAGTGCAATGCTGCACTACTGGGAAAAAACTGGAAGATGTAGCACTCCTCCTCCTTTACTTCCCTTCATCAACAATAAAGCACAAACTTCAAAAGAAGCAAACTTGAAAATGGTGAATGCTGGACTCTGAGAATTTTCCCGGGGTGGAACCCTGTGGTCAGATATTGACGAGGGCAATCCTTGAACAACTTGGTTGACATCCAAGTCTGTTTTCAGTGGGGAATAAAGTTCATGTTTTGGAGGCAGTATCCTTGACTTTTTTATCCTGTTATTCAAATATTTCCTAATAATCCTCGGCATTTATACACTCAAGAGACCTTGAAGGAAAAGGATGCAGGGCTCCAGTCTTTTTTCCTTCCTTTTGCTAATGAATAGATGTTTTCTTTCTGATTTTACTGGCCCTATCACCCCTTTTTTTTTCATACTCAAATAATCCTATGGGATAGAAATACAGTTGCAAATTTGACTATGGTAAATTATAAGCTACCAGGTTTTGGGTTGGATCTTCAATATGAAAAACCTAAATAAAGTTTGAAGGTTTAGCACATACATACATACTGCATAAATTAGTTGAAATAAGGCATAAGTATGGGTGTTTCTGGTGCCACCTATTGGTCATACTTTAAGATTGAATTTATAATAGTATAGTTTAGTACAGTATAGTAGCAGTATTACATAGTATTTTGATCATGATATGAATATAAAATGGGATTTGTGCTATAACAGTCAAAGTTATGTATTTCAGCAGGTTGGCAAAATACTTACATAAGATGCTAGGGCTTGCTTGAACATTATCTTTAGTCATAGCTACTTGGAATTATAGGTCAATTTTGCTATGTGATTTCTGTCTTGGTTTATTCACTAACTAAATGCATAAAAAGGAATAAACAATGAGGCATAATCTCCTCAATATTATGAACTTCGAGATTAATAAACCAATATTTAGATTCAAATAACTTTTTTGTCTTATTATTTAGAGCTTCTGTTGCTATCCTAAGGATGCCAGTGCACTGAGGTAGCTACTCCCAACTGCTGGGAGAGTTGGCGAATACAACTCACAGTTATCCCCTTCTTTGGAGAATTGCCCTTGACCAAGAAGAAGTTTTCTCTTTGCTCAAGGAGCAACATACATACTCTAGGCCGTGTATGTAACCTCTGCAGATGGTGACCAATGACCAACCAGTGGTCATGGGAATAACAAAACCGGCTCTCCTTACCACAGTGTGAGACTAACTCTATGGTGTAATTTGTGCTTATCACTCCCCATGGGATCAGGCTGAAGTTAGACATTAGCGGAGGCCAAATTCTTATTTAGCCCCTTTCCTTGTTCTATTATATCTCTCACTTCCCTTCTCTTTGAAAGCATTTAATTTTTCACTTGACCACAAAGCCCTATCTCAGGATCTTCTTCTAAGGAACCTGGCCTAAGACAAGAACTGGAAATTATTATATACATTATTCCATGGAAAAATGTACCTTTGCAATTATCCCATGGTAAAAGAGTATCTCATGAGAGCAAAATATCCCTTTGGATTTTGTGAATGTGGTTTCCCCAACATGCTCCACAGGTAAACACTGAAAAAGGCAACTCTTCTCCTTGGGGGGCAAAGCCTGGGCTGAGGGACAGTAGCTGTTATACTACACTGTGGGATGATACCATGAAACATATCCTTGAAATGGCACTCTGCCTAAGTTTTCTGAGAAATTCACTTAGTTTCAAAATAGTACATCCGTGCTGTCATTAGAGCTAGTGCTCCCAAGGGCAATGAAAATAACCTGGAATTGGAGGACTTGAGGCTTTACGCATTGCTACATCTGCTGAAAGAACCAGGCCTTTTGGTTTGTGCCAAAGAAGAACCTTGGGGAAAGAGAAAACTCTGCCAGAGACAACTTTGGAAATCTCAAAAGAATGTTGGTTTATCCATGCATCCCAAAGAATCCCAAATAGAATAAATATAAATAGATCTTCACCAAGACATTATAATCAAATTCTCAAAAGTCAAAAATGAAGAATTTTAAAAGCAGCAAGTTTCTTCAATAAATGGTCTTGGAAAAACTAGATATCCACAGGGAACAAAATTGGACTCTTACCTCACACCACATACAAAACCCAACTCATAGTGGAAATAAAGACTTAAATGTGGGGCTGGGGTTATGGCGCAGTGGTAGCGTGCTCTCCTGGCACGCGGGAGGCACTGGGTTCGATCCTCAGCACCACATAAAAATAAAATAAAGATACTCTGTCCATCTACAATTAAAAAACAAATATTTTTTAAAAAAAGACTTAAATGTGAGACCAGAAACTATAGAATTACTAGGGGAAAGCTTCTTGACATTGGTCTGGGCAATGAATTTTTGGATATGACCCCCAAAACACAAGCAACAAAAGCAAAAACAGACAAAGCAGATTGCATCAAAATAAAGAGCTTCTGGGGGCTGGGATTGTAGCTCAGCAGTAGAGCGCTTGCCTTGCATGCATGAGGCCTTGGGTTCGATCCTCAGCACCACATACAAACCAATAAAATAAAGACATTGTGTTCATCTACAACTAAAAAAAATTAAAAAAAAAAAGCTTCTGTTCAGCAAAAGAAAAATCAACAAAATGAAAAGGCAACTTAACGAATGGGAAAAAATATTTGTAAATTATAAATCTGATCCTCCTGCCTCAGCCACTTGAGCAACTGAGGATACAGGCGTGCAATATCACACCCTGCCAGGTCTGGATTCTCAAAGGAAAAAGAAATAATAGAGGTAATAGAGGAAAAATAAACTGACCAATGGAAGGCTACTGAAGGACTATCATAAAAATACAGGTATTTGGAAATTCCCAGGATGTATAAATGAGTAATCCTTAATGTCTGCCCTGTTTGGGGATTTTAGTTACCTTAGCAATGCGTCCTACTAGGCTCAATAAACAGTTGTTAATTAATTTACTATAATGACTAGGCAAGAAAGTAGCTAATTATCAAAAATTCCTTGCAGTTTCAATATACTAGAATAAATTTTCCACCCAGAGGAGATCTGTGGAGGTAATAAAGTTGTCTAAGACAGTGGTTAAACAGCACAGAGTGTACAGTCACACAGACCTGTGTCAGAACAACAACTTTGCCATTTACTGAGAAACCTCAAGAAAATGTTTTTAATTTCTCATACATTGTTGTCTGATATGTAAAACAGGAGAATTATAGTAGTTACCATACAGGTTTTCTCATTTAACAAATATTTACTAAGCACTTAATAGGCTTATACTAGAGATATACTAGTGTATAATATAGTCAAGACCCTGACTTCATGGAGTTTATCTTCCAGTTAAGAGAGAGAAAATAAATAAGCAATTAAATACCCTTGACAGTGGTATACATTGATAAGCACTGTGAAAGAAATAAAACAGGGCTAAGGAGTGAGTAATTGAAAGTAAAGATGAAACATGAGTGTTCAGGGAAGACCTCTCAGAGGAAATGGCATTTGTCAGAAGGAACAGACATGAGAAGACCCAGGAGAGGCAGTCTAGGCAGCCAGGGTAAAAGCAGTGAGAACAGTCAGGAGCCAGTTATCAAGCAAGAGTTGATGGGGGCTAGATGTTCATGGCGGTGGAGATGAAGAGAAGTAATTCAGATTTAAAATATATTCTAGAGGTAATGTAGATTGAGTGATATGATGTATGTAATGTACTTAGTATTTAGTACCTGACAGAGGCACTTAAATACTTAAGTTTTGGGTACATACAATATGATCTGATCTAGCAGATGCCAGTTAACACACTAGTTCAACTGCTCATTATTTGTGTGCCACTCGGGTAGTTGAATTTGGGGCCTCAGTTCCTCATTCATCAAGTGAAGAGTGGATGAGATGAATTCTATGGTAGCTTCCAAGTGCTAACATTATACAAATCTTTTTAAAGGGATATTCAATTAGATCTGATCAAAGATGCAGAGTCACTATGAATGAGATAAAGAATTTATCTTAAGGATTAGACCTTACAGAACTGTGAAAGCCAGTGAAACACTCTCAAATGCAAGGTATTACCTCTGTCTGGTGTTGTACCTGAAGTCACTACAGATCGGGCAGGCCTGCAATCAAGGAGGAAAACTGAGTATGAAGTTTGGGAAATCAAGAAAATGCAGGTCTTTAACCACCTGTAAGCTTGATAGAGCAGGTGACTTGCAGAAGCTAGAATTTTTAGTGACAGAACTATTCATTCATCTGGCCAGGACTTGAAGAGTATGAAAAATATCTTCAGGAGTTAGAGGAGCTATAGGTCTGAGTGCTGCCCATGCCAACAGGAGAGCCAGAAGACCAATGACAATGTTTGTGTGTCCATAGTGTGCTGGCATCCACTACTAACTTTCAGAGCATTAAAATGCTGCCTCTCTCTTACTTCCCAATCTTGCAACAATTTCTCTTGTGGTCAACCCTAATTGGGAACCAAACAGGGAAGGGAATTCTGAGAAAGATAGTTCCAGTTTAACTACATTGACACAACTATAAATACCCTGGTTCTGCTCCTTGTAGGTTGAGATCCACATACACTTCTTTTAGTTTAACTTCCAGATGAATTCAACATCTACGTCATGCTTCTAGTTCACATGACACAACTGTCGCTCACAACTGAAAACATGCTATCCCTATCCCCAAGAGAAGACATAATATCTCTTTGCCCACTTTTGGATGGGATTCTTTTTTTTTTTTAATTTTTGATTTCTCTGCTTGTACACAATATAGAGTTACACTATATGTGTAGTCATACATGTACTTAGGGCATTGTTGTCTATCTCATTCCACCATTTTTTCCTGCCCTCATGTCCCATCCCTTTCCTTCTCTCCGCTTTGACCAAAATTTCTCCATTCTTCCCATGCCCCCTCCCACATTATGGATCAGCATCCACTTATCAGAGAGAACATTTGGCCTTTGGTTTTCTGTGGTTGACTTACTTCACTTAGCATGATAGTCTCCAACTGCATCCATTTATGTGCAAATACCATAAATTTTTTTTTAATTTTTTCTTAGTTGTAGATGGACACAATGTCTTTATTTTATTGCTTTGTATGTGGTGGTGAGGATCGAACCCAGGGCCTCACGCATGCAAGGCAAGCGCTCTACCGCTGAGCCACAATCCCAGCCCCCAAATACCATAATTTTATTCTCTTTTAATGCTGAGTAATATTCCATTGTGTATATATACCACAATTTCTTTATCCATTCATCTGCTGAAGGGCATCTAGGTTGATTACACAGTTTAGCTATTTTGAATTGTGCTGCTATAAACATTGAAATGGCTGCATTACTCTATAGTCCGAGGAATAGGATGGCTGGGTCAAATGGTGGTTCCATTCCAAGTTTTCTAAGAAATCTCCATACTGTTTTCCAGATTGGTTGCACCAATTTGTAGTCCCACTGGCAATGTATGAGTATGAATTTTCCTCCACATTCTCACCAATACTTGTTGTTCGTATTCTTGATAACTGCCATTCTGACTGGTGTGAGATGAAATCTTAGAGTAGTCTTGATTTGCATTTCTCTAATTGCTAGAGATGTTGAACATTTTTTCATATATTTGTTGATTGATTGTATATCTTCTGAGAAGTGTCTGTTCAGCACTTTAGCCCATTTATTGATTGGTTTGTGTGTGCATGTGTGTGTATGTGTTGTTTTTTGAGTTCTTTTTATATCCTGGAGATTAGTACTCTATCTGATGTGTGTATGGCAAAAATTTGCTCCCAGAATGTAGGCTCTCTGTTCACCTCATTGATTGTTTCTTTTGCTGAGAAGAAGCTTTTAAGTTTGAATCCATCCCATTCATTGATTCTTGCTTTTATTTCTTGAGCTTTAGGAGTCTTCCTAAGGAAGTCAGGGCCTAATCCAATGTGATGAAAATTGGGGCCCACTTTTTCCTCAATTAGGTGCAAGGTCTCTGGTCTAATTCCTAGGTCCTTGATCCACTTTGAGTTTTTTGCATGGTGAGAGATAGGGGTTTAGTTTCATTTTGCTGCATATGGATTTCCAGTTTCCCCAGCACTATTTGTTGAAGAGGCTATCTTTTCTCCAATGTATGTTTTTGGAACCTTTGTCTAGTATGAGATAACTGTATTTATGTGGGTTAGTCTCTATGTCTTCTATTCTATACCATTGGTTTACATGTCTATTTTGGTGTCAATGCTGTTTTTGTTACTATTGCTCTGTAGTATAGTTTAAGGTCTGGTATTGTGATGCCTCCTGCTTCACTCTTCTTGCTAAGGATTGCTTTGGCTATTCTGGGTCTCTTATTTTTCCAAATGAATTTCATGATTGCTTTTTCTGTTTCTATAAGGAATGATGTTGGGATTTTAATTGGAATTGCATTGAATCTGTATAGCGCTTTGGGTAGTATGGCCATTTGACAATATTTATTCTGCCTATCCAAGAGCATGAGAGATCTTTCCATCTTCTAAGGTCTTCAATTTATTTCTTCAGTGTTCTGTAGTTTTCATTGTAGAAGTCTTTCACGTCTTTTGTTAAATTGATTCCCAAGTTTTTTTTTTTTTTTTTTGAGGCTATTGTGAATGGGGTAGTTTTCCTAATTTCTTTTTCAGAGGATTGATCACTGGTGGATAGAAATGCATTTGATTTATGGGTATTGATTTTATATCCTCCTACTTTGCTGAATTCACTTATTCTAGAAGTTTTCCGGTGGAATTTTTTGGATCCTCTAAGTATAGAATCATGCATGTCATTAGCAAATAATGATAGTTTGAATTCTTTTCCTATTTGTATCCCTTTAATTTCTATCATCTGTCTAATTGCTCTGGCTAGAGTTTCAAAGACTATGTTGAATAGAAGTGGTGAAAGAGAGCATCCTTGTCTTGATTCCATTTTTAGAGGGAATGCTTCCAATTTTTCTCCATTTAGGATAATACTGGCCTTCAGTTTTGCATAGATAGCTTTTACAAAGTTGAGGTATGTTCCTACTATCTCTAGTTTTTCTAGTTTTGAACATGAAGAGGTGCTGTATTTTGTCAAATGCTTTTTTGGCATCTATGGAGATAATCATATGAATTGATTCTTGTCTTTAAGTCTATTGATGTGATGAATTATGTTTATTGATTTCCATATATTGAACCAACCTTGCATACCTGGGATGAAACCCAATTGATTGTGGTGCACTATCTTTTAAATATGTTTTTGTATGTGATTTGCCAGAATTTTATGGAGAATTTTTGCATCTATGTTCATCGGGGATACTGGTCTAAAGTTTTCTTTCTTTGATATGTCTTTGTCTGATTTTGGTATCTAGCCTCATAGAATGAGTTTAGCAGGGTTCCCTCCATTTCTATTTCATGGAATCATTTGAGGAGTATCGGTATTAATTCTCCTTTGGAGGTCTTGTTGAACTTGGCTGAGAATCTGTCTGGTCCCGGGCTCTTGTTGGTTGGTAAGCTTTAAATCGCTTCTTCTATTTCCTTGCTTGAAACTGATCTGTTTAAGTTGTATATGTCCTCCTGATTCACTGTTAGATCATATGCCTCTAGAAATTTGTTAGTGTCTTCGGGATTTTCTATTTCACTGGCATATAGGTTTTCAAAATAGTTTCTAATTATCTTCTGTATTTCAATAGTGTCTGTCATAATATTTCCTTTTTCATCAAGAATTTTAGTAACTTGAGTTTTCTCTGTCCTTTTTGTTAGGGTGGCTAAGGATTTATCAATTTTATTTATTTTTTCAAAGAACCAACGTTTTATTTTGTAAAATTTTTTTAATTGTTCCTTTGTTTCAATTTCATTGATTTCAGCTCTGATTTTAATTATTTCTTATCTTCTTCTTTTGATGTTGATTTGTTCTTCTTTTTCTAGAGCTTTGAGATGTAATGTCAGGTTATTTGTTGACTTTTTCTTCTTTTAATGAATAAGCTCAATGCAGTGAACTTTCCTCTTAACACAGCCTTCATAGAGTCCCAGAGATTTTGATATGTTGTATCAGGGTTCTCATTTACCTCTAAGAATTTTTTATCTCTTCCCTAATGTCTTCTGTTATCCATGCATCATTAAATAGCATATTATTTAGTCTCCAGGTGAAGAAGTAGCTTCTATTTTTATTTTATCATTGATTTCTCATGTTATTCCATTATGAGAATGCAGAGTAGTATCTCTATCTTTTTGTATTTAAGACTTGCTTTGTGGCATAACATATGATCTGTTTTAGAGAAGGATCCATGTGCTGCTGAGAAAAGTGTATTCACTTGTTGATGGATAAAATATTCTGTATATATCTATGAATTCTAAATTAGTGATTGTATTATTGAGTTCTATAGTTTCTTTGTTTAGTATTTTTTTTTCTTTTTTGGAAGATCTATCTAGTGGTGAGAGAAGTGTGTTAAAGTCACCCAGTATTACTGTGTTTTGGTCTGTTTGATTCTCAAAATTGAGAAGGGTTTTTTCTTATACATGGATGCTCCATTGTTTGAGGAATAGATATTTATGATTGTTATTTTTTGTTGATGTATGATTCCCTTAAGTGGTATGAAATGACCTTCTTTATCCCTTCTGACTATCTTTGGTTTGAAGTCCACTTTATCTGATATGAGGATAGAAACCTTTTTTTTCTCCCAAGCAGAGTCACTCTCTCCTGTGCAACCTTATTAGTTAATTCTGTTCTCATTATATGTTGCTGAAAAACAAACCAATTTAACTCTAAAGACATCAAACAATAATAATCATGGATTGTGTATACCAACAATCTAGAAAGGGTACAGCAAGGATGGTTCTTCCATGTTCTAGGATGTCTATGCTGGGATGATTGAAAAAACAGGAACACCTTGGGGCCAAAGCACCCACTTTTAAGATGGCTTCTTCACTCAGGGTTCTGGAATCTGCCTTGGGATGTTTGAAAGACTAGCTCATCTGGGACCATCACATAGGGAATCTGCAGGTGACCTCTCCTACACAGTGTATTAGAGAAGTTGGGCTACTTACAAAGATGCTCAGAACTCCAAAGTGAGTTTTCCAGGAGACAAGTAGAAACTGCATGGACTTTTATGATATACCTTTAAAGTCACCTAGTGTCATTTACAGCATTATCTATTGGCTGAAGAAGTCACAGCTCTCCCAGATTCAAGAGGAGGGAACATAAATTCTGCCTTTCAACGGGAGGAATGTCAAAGAATTCGAGGCCATGTTTTGAAAACTACCTCCTTGTCTAGTCTAATTCATGCTTTCACATTATGTGGTTGGTTCACTGTTTGATCATTATGTAGCATCCTTTTTATTCCTGTTCATTTCTCATCAGAATCACATGAGGAGAGTACTGCCTCTTAAAGTATTATTTCTTGTGCCTTCTTCCATTGCTTCCTTAAGTCTCTGGGAAACTTACATACATAACCCTCAAAGATAAGCTCATATTCCAATTTTTCTACAAACTTAGCAAGAAGTAATTCACTGACTTACAATTCCTTGGCTTGAGACCTATCTCGTGGTATATCTGATAGTCAATGGCTTCAGATGACAATGAGATGAGTGGTCGATTAGCCAATAAACAGTGATAAGAGAATATCTTGAGCTGATTCACAAAGTAGAGAAATTTATTTGCCTCTGAATCAAATGATGATTTTAGCCAAAAATATTGTTCTACCAAAAAGTGTTTAAAAATAGGCATCGTAAACTTTAAAAATGTATATATAAATAAGATGATAAATGATTGGTAAAACATCTGACTTCAGAAGAAAGTGGAAAGCTGTGAACTAGGCTTTAACTCATGACCTAACTGGATGTGTTTTGGTGGTTGCCTATATCCAGCCCATAATGAAGGCTCTCTTCTGAAGAAGCATATCATTTTTCACCTACACCATTCATTTATTCAACAAATAACTACTGAGTGCCTTCGATGGTCCGGTTCTGTACTAATTAGGAGCCCAATGGAGAACGGGACAAAAGGAAGTGAAAGAATGAACAAGAACCTCACAATGCAGAACCTTATGTACAATGGGGGGAGAGTGGGACTAAGGAAGTCCAAGTAAAAGTACTTAAGCATAAAGGAATTTGTTTCACTTTTGATCTCACGTTAATCTTCCCCAGTGTGACAAAAGCTCCTTGAAGGCAGAAACCATCTTACAAGTCTGCATACCTGACTCTCAGTAACACATCTGTAACAATCCATCTCTAGACATCAGCTAATGGCTTGTCAAATACTGAAGTAAAATGAGGTAGTGGAGGTACCAAGTGTGTCTGCATTAATTTTTGCCTCCCACAGAGGTCTTGGTTTCTCATCTGTGCGTTAAACCATCACCACCTTCTTATGCTTGCTAAATATTTGGGTGGGAGTAACAACTGGGCTTTGATTCCTTGACATTAAGAGCTCAGTGGTGATGATACTTCTCTCCTGGCTAGTGGTACAATGGACTAAGAGACTGGCTCTGTCATTTAATAGCTGTTACTTAGCCTCTTGGGATGTTTGATTCTTCAACGTGGAGCCAGGTCAGTGTTCCCTTCCACCTTCCTCAGTAGATATGTTTTTGTTTCGTAACTAGTTTGGGTGCAGGAGGAGAGGAAGCACCCAGACTATTTATAAACTGAGATGTGGCTTAGCGTCTCCCTATGGTTCTGTTGTTCTTCAGTAAATTCACAATACTTACGGGGTTTTGGTCCCAGCAAAATTTTCCCTCAAAAACCAAACAGGATAATAATAAACTACTTTCTTGCATTTTCTATCAAGACAGCTCTTTGTGAGTTCTAAATGTTCTGCCTAGATTCAAAGAAGCTGGTTTCTTCGTGAGTGGTTGGAATAAGACTTTTCTTGGAAGCTACTGAATATGGATTAGTTGGATTGTTTCACAGGAAATAAAAAGCAGGCTCTGGGGTGACCACTTCAACACTTAATTGGGTTAGCAAAGAACTGCAAATGAGAGGTTTCCTTTAGGAGGGAAAGGATGTTTACAGCTCCCACCCGCTTAGGTGATGGATTTTAACCTAAACTCTAGTCTTTAAATGCAGCCTTTAATTTAGGAACCATTACAAGAATCTATTAGAGCAGAAAATGTCAGGTTGAAAAATTAACACATCATCGGAGTTAATTAGAACCTGGCCCCTCATTAGATGCAAATAGAGAGCCCTCCAACTGGCCAACAGCCGCTGAAGTCATGTTTGTGGCAGCTCCAAACTGCTGCATCTTTACCACTCCTGGTTAGACCAAGGAAACTGCCCAACACTAGGGCCAGAGCCACTAGGGGCCCAGGCCAGCGCTTTAGGTTAACTGAAGGTTCCATTCACGCGTCACTATCTTTTCCTCTCAGAAATGCTGTGCATGTCACTGTAACAAAGACAAACATGCCATGCCTGTCACCAGGGGCAGTTGTGGACTGAGTAAACCACTCCACGAGAGGGGGGCTGAGGGGCTCCAGGCTATTCAGACTTAGCTCTAAGTTGTGGTCTTTGTTTTCTTTCCACATTCAGACTGAAACGTGATTCCCTTGGCTTTCTTTTTTGGAAAATACCTAGAAAGAAAAGCCGTTGACAGGAAAAGCTTCTGACAGGGAAGGGGCTTCTTCAAGTGTTCTTATAGGAGACAGTTGCTTCAAACATGCTGAGGCAGGGATGCCAGGCCTAGAATGAGGTCAGGATTACAAAAGGGTCATCTTTACCTGTGCGTTAGGCGGCGGGGGGCAGGAGGGGGAAGCAGGTACCTCTGAGAGCAGTAACACACACACGCACACACACATGCACAGTTCAGGGCCAGGTCCATATGCAACTGAGCCTTCTCCACCATTTACTATGTGATCTTGGGTAGATTGCTTGACCTCTCAAAACATATCTTCTCAGGGTATAAGAAATAAATGAAATGAATATAAGTCATGGAACACAGTGTTTGGCTCAGAGTCAGGGTGCTACATGAGTTCTCTGTTATTGGTTTGGTGATAGCATTCCACTGCCCAGAACTCATAATGTCCTCTCTGTGTGCCAGACCCTGTGTGAGGAGCAGGTCCTCCTTTTGACTGCAGACAGTTCATTTCTTTATAAACTACATACATGTGCCTTTGATGGAGAGCATGCCTCCTTCCCATTCCTGCTTTAGGAGAAGGGCCAATTTCACACTTACTGCTTTCTTGAGTAGCTCACAATTCTGCAAGTCCACCCCCTTTGAGTAGCCCTCCAAACTCAGCAACCTCCACCTGTGATTTACCCACAATTCTCTATCTGTACATTTACCACAGTGAGTTACTAATGTTTGTTTATTCTTTGTCTCCTTCTGTGTGATCCTAGAGGATGGAGATCATGTATTCATTTAATCTGTTCACCTGATGTGTTCATCTCTGTAGCCCAAATGATTAATAGATCATTTACTCTGTTCATCTTTTCATCTCTGTAGGCCAGTGGTCTCATGCATCACTCAGCATAAGCATACCAAAGATTCAACTCTACTGCTGAGTACATTGATTTCCACATGGGGACTTTTTTCGGGGGAAATCACCTTGCTTTCCATCTTTGAAGGGCCTCCCTTGGGCCATGATCTGGTTGGTCCTGTCATTTTCTATTACTTTGGTTCTAGCCTCAGTGTTCTACTCTCCTTAAGGGGCTAATGTGCGGCTTCCTTGGGGGAGGTTATGATGATGACTGGAGACCTGCAACTTCTCTGTGGCCAACAGTTCTAGGCACAGAGCCAAACACCAAAAGAAGTAGATTCCATTCTTACCCTCAGCCTAGTTGAGTTGGTAATATAAGAAAACTAAAAATATAAGACAAAATTTGAACACATTAATGTACATTCTTCCAATTTATACCTAGCCTCTGCTATGTGCCAGAGCATCAGCTGAAATGAGAGGGTATAAAAAGCCCCAGGAAAACAGTGGCAAGGGTTGGACAAAAAGATCTCAGGAAGAGGTTAGAAATCCCTTTACTCATATCCTCAGACCTGGGCTGGCAGAGATGTCTTTAACATACCTAGTAAGCAAGAAGTTGTCCTATAACAGATCTTGTCTAGTGGTCCCAGAAGAAAACAAAATCCCAAATCCAACCATAACCAAGTTATTCAGCATTTACGATGTGCCAGACACTGTACAAAATGACTTCCAGTTAACTCTCAGAACAACTGTGTGAGGTAGACAAGAACTTCCCTCAGAAGTTGGCCAGATGTCAGTTTGAGGCTTGGAGAGGCACAGTTGCTCGACCACAGTCAAGCAACAAGTAAACGGTTTAGGAATCCACCTGCTGGAAGTTTCACTGGCTAACGGTAAAACACAGAGAGGGTGGACTACACAAAGCCCTTGGGGTTGAGAATGAGAAGGGGAAGTTGAATGGGAACCCAAGTCACAAGCTCTCCAGATCCCCAGAACCACGCAGAAGCAGGATACGCAAGAAAGCAGTGCTAGTTGAGGGCAAGCGGGGCCCGGGAGGCTAGGAAAGGAAAGTCCTAGTGCTTGTGCTTCTTCTTGCCCCCAGCGCACAGGTCAAGCCTCTCCCCTCCCGCCCTCTCACCCTCCCAACCTTATTTAGAAACCGTGTCCCCGAGACAGGAAGGGCGGCGGGCCGAGAAGCACGGAGCGTCCCGGTCTCATTTCCTTTCGAATCCCCCTGTGGAATTTCATTTCATACGGTGAGGAAATCGGAGCGCGAGGCCGTCGGCTGGGCTGCTGGTCTGCTGCTCCGGGACGCCTCCCCCATTCGCGGCTGGAGACAGGCAGCTCCCGAGCAGGTTGGGCCGAGTTTGGGGCGGGAAGAGGGGGCCCGGCTCCAGTCGTTGCGAGTTGGGAGTGAAAATAGCTGCGAACTCGCGTAGTACCAGGCACCAAGCTAAGCGTTTTACGCGTCATCGCTAATCCTCCCAAGTCACTTTACGGATGAGGAACCTGACGCCGAGAGGTTGGACAATTTGTTCAAGGTCACACAGCCTGGATTTAAAACCACAATCTGTGTAAATCCAAATCCCGTGTTCTTTATGAATGTTTTTATGCTCGACGGGGAGGTTGCCAAGGGCCGAGGTGACAGCTGGAAGGAGGGCACGAAAGGGGGCATCGATGGGACAGCACTTCTCACCTGGGACAGAAGGGAGAGGGTTAGCTGGGCCGGAGCGACTCGGCTCCGTCGCCGCCCGGCCCCAGCACGCCTCCGGGTGGGAGGAAAGCGAGCGCCGGGAAGCTGGCGGGGCGGGGCGGGGCGGTCCGGGGAGCAAGAGAGGGTCGGAGAAGGGGGGCTGCGGGCTGAGGCCTGACCCTTCCAGTGGGAGAGCCACCCCTCCGTAACCCCGCCCCCCTCTGCCTGGGGCGCCATCCCATTGGAGAGGCGCTCTGTCCGTCTCGCTCCGCCACCGCCCAGAGAATCTCCAGCGCTGCGAAGGGTAGGGGTTGAGAGAGCGGCGCGGCGCAGAGTGCTGGCGGGCTTCGCAGAGACGCTGAGCACACTCCGCGGGCTCAGTGTTATGGGATAGCTGCTTGTAGCTATGACCCTCGCAGTCTGTCCCTCGGCCTCAGCCTGGGGCGTCTGATACCTCATACAGACGCGCGCAGCTGCTGAAGAGGCGGCTACTGCTCCCTCGTCGCCCTTGGCGCCTTATCACACTCTTCCCCGGAGCTGGGAGCAGCGCGGGCAGCCGGCGCCCCCGTGCAAACTGGGGGTGTCTGCTGGAGCAGCCCCCGCCGCCGCCGCTGCTGCCCCGGGCTCTGGCTATGGCCTGGCGGGGCGCAGGGCCGAGCGTCCCGGGGGCGCCCGGAGGTGTCGGACTCAGTCTGGGGCTGCTGCTGCAGTTGCTCCTACTGTTGGGGCCGGCACGGAGTTTCGGGGACGAGGAAGAGCGGCGCTGCGACCCCATCCGCATCTCCATGTGCCAGAACCTCGGCTACAACGTGACCAAGATGCCCAACCTGGTAGGGCACGAGCTGCAGACAGACGCCGAGCTCCAGCTGACAACTTTCACGCCGCTCATTCAGTACGGCTGCTCCAGCCAGCTGCAGGTGGGCGTCCCTAACCCCCACCCCTGGTGGGACCCTTTGGGCAGAGACGCCCCAGACTCTCTCCGTGGAGCTCCTGCTAAATAGAGACCCCTGTCCCATTTCTAGCCTGAGGGTTACAAAACTCCTGGAAAAGTGATTTCCATCCCCACCACCACTTTTCTGTCCCTACTTAGGGACTGGAAGCCAAAACGTTGTGTAAGTCATTTGGCCTGAGAAAGAACCCACTCTTACACCCCGCCCTTCCGTTTTTCTCCCCTGCCCACCCAAGTCTGGCCAAGCCCCTAACCCCAGTGGAGCTGAGGGTTATCTTTGCCAAGGAATCTGGCCACTGCTTGGTGGGCGAGTCCTAGGCAGAGCAGCCAGCTGCAGTTAAGACTTGGAAGGAGAGATAAGGAGACAGGAACTTCTCCCTTCCTTGTCCCTCATCGGCCTCCTTTCTCATATTTTGGGGGATAGGTTATTAAATAAAGTGCTACGGGCCCATTTGCTGCAGAACGACCCCTCCTCGTGTAGTCCCTATGGTTTTAGAGGTTATACAGGAAGGAGTAGTTGGGTTGGCTTGAGTTCTTTCTCATTCTCAGGGTTGAAGTAAGATTTAGTGCTTGAAAGGAGAGATGAAGCTCCAAAAGTTCGTTTGTAGATTGGAAGATTTTTTTTTTGCAATCATTAAAAATTTTTAAACTTATGTGTAATGACAGAAGTTGTCTTAGAATAATAAGTGAAGAAAGAATTTGCATATGTAGGTAATTATAATCTTGCAAAAACAACCAATTCATTATGGGGAAAAACTGAAAGGAAAATTTAAAAACTTAACATTGGTTGTTTTTTGGTTGGAAAGACTTGGTGAGTTTTAGAAATTTAGAAAAGAAAGCAGTTGAGGAAAAAAATATAGAGATTAGTTGTCCAGGCTAAAAGCTTCAGAAATCTATAGTTCTGGCTGCAACTTCTGAGAGATAAGAAACAGACATACAGCTTACTTACTAGCTGCATGTTTTTACATAGGTCATTTTAAAAGTTGGATTGTGGTTTTGGAAAGATGGATGGGATTAGACCTGTTGCTGGTGGAATATCCCTTTGGAAATTTCAGAACTTTAGAACTAGGTTATAAAAGCTTAAGAAATGATCCTCTAGCTCTTAGTTTGGAAACAGCACATATCCTGACATCAGTGGCAATTTTGTTGGAGAAACAACTTTTGCAGGGATATATATTTTTAATTACATGTATCCTGGGGAAGCAGCCAAGCTGTTTTGAAGGACAGGCCAGGATCCCTTTACATGCTGGAAAATAGTTACTTGTAACTCTAGACTTCATAGACAACATCTGTAAGGAGCCAAAGAGACTGTTTATCAATGCTGGAGGAATTGAGGACAGCAACTGGACTCTCCCCTGCTGGTATTGCAGTTTCAGGGACTTAACATTTACATTTTCCTATTGTGCTTCATTACTATTCATTGAGGCAACCCTAGCCAAACAAACCCCTAGTGACCAGAGACCTCAATCTGTATCTCATCTTTGAGTCTAACAGTGTCTCAGTTGGTATATTTTCATTTTTAATGTGGGATTGATTTTAAAAAAATATAAAGGATAAAGTAGGGGGAAAGGATATGTGTCTGTGTATATATGTGTATATATATGTGTGTGTGTATATATGTATTTACATTACATTTATTTTTAAGGTGATGAAGAAATGAGGACAAAAAGTGAGCACCCCATTACTTAAATAAATGAGTTTTTTTATTAGACTCTTCAAGTTTTTCATATAGTAGCTAAAAAGGAGAGGGAGATTGCAAACCAGCTTTTTAAAGTTTATTTTCTTAAGGGTTATTATGTGAAAAGAGATTATATAATTCTTAAGACCTTTCTTTCTTTCTTTCTTTCTTTTTTTCTTTCTTTCTTTCTTTACTTAATGTTCCTCTGGAAAGGATTACTAGAACCAAACTAAGAAAAGTGTATAAAAGTGATGGATTATTAGGCACTCTTGTTTGAGGGCAGAGTAAACAGAATCCTAGTAGGCTGGTTTAAAAGTAGATACATGTACGTTGCCTGGAAGCATTCACTCAATTTTGTGCAAGCATTTGGTCAAACTTCCAAGTCATTGTTTCCTTTGTTCATTTCATTACTTTTCCAGTTCTTCCTTTGTTCAGTTTATGTGCCAATGTGCACAGAGAAGATCAACATCCCCATCGGCCCATGTGGCGGCATGTGTCTTTCAGTCAAGAGACGCTGTGAACCAGTCCTGAAGGAATTTGGATTTGCCTGGCCAGAGAGCCTAAACTGCAGCAAATTCCCACCTCAGAACGACCACAATCACATGTGCATGGAAGGGCCAGGTGACGAAGAGGTGCCCTTACCTCACAAAACCCCCATCCAGCCTGGGGAGGAATGTCACTCTGTGGGAACGAATTCAGATCAGTATATCTGGGTGAAAAGGAGCCTGAACTGTGTTCTTAAGTGTGGCTACGATGCTGGTTTATACAGTCGCTCAGCCAAGGAGTTCACCGATACCTGGATGGCAGTGTGGGCCAGCCTGTGCTTCATCTCCACTGCCTTCACTGTGCTGACCTTCCTGATTGATTCTTCCAGGTTTTCTTACCCTGAACGCCCCATCATATTTCTCAGTATGTGCTATAATATTTATAGCATTGCTTATATTGTCAGGCTGACTGTAGGCCGGGAAAGGATATCCTGCGATTTTGAAGAGGCAGCAGAACCCGTTCTCATCCAAGAAGGACTTAAGAACACAGGATGTGCAATAATTTTCTTGCTGATGTACTTTTTTGGAATGGCCAGCTCCATTTGGTGGGTTATTCTGACACTCACTTGGTTTTTGGCAGCAGGACTCAAATGGGGTCATGAAGCCATTGAAATGCACAGCTCTTATTTCCACATTGCAGCCTGGGCCATCCCTGCAGTTAAGACTATTGTCATCTTGATTATGAGATTGGTGGATGCAGATGAACTGACTGGCCTGTGCTATGTTGGGAACCAAAACCTTGATGCCCTCACTGGCTTTGTGGTGGCCCCTCTCTTCACTTATTTGGTGATTGGAACTTTGTTCATTGCTGCAGGTTTGGTGGCCTTATTCAAAATTCGGTCAAATCTTCAAAAGGATGGGACAAAGACAGACAAATTGGAAAGGCTAATGGTCAAGATTGGAGTCTTCTCTGTACTGTACACGGTTCCTGCAACCTGTGTGATTGCCTGTTACTTCTATGAAATCTCTAATTGGGCACTCTTTCGGTATTCCGCGGATGACTCTAATATGGCTGTTGAAATGTTGAAAATTTTTATGTCTTTGCTCGTGGGCATCACTTCAGGCATGTGGATCTGGTCTGCCAAAACGCTTCACACGTGGCAGAAGTGTTCCAACAGATTGGTGAATTCTGGGAAGGTAAAGAGAGAGAAGAGAGGGAATGGTTGGGTGAAACCTGGGAAAGGCAATGAAACTGTGGTGTAAGGCTTAGCCAGCCTCCACACTTTCCTCAGCTTGAAGGGGGAACGGGGGTTGTCAGCATTTCTGTGGAAGTGCAACTAAAAGTTCTATGTGGTGAATCTCAGTTTGAACACACTAGCAACACTTAAGAGATCCCCATCAACCCACCACCCCTCACCCCAGCCTCAGCATCATAAAAACCAGTGATCTTGCTGCAGACTTTGGAATGACCCAAAATGGAAAAGCCAGTTAGAGGCTTGCAAAGCTGTGAAAAATCAAGATGTTGATCACTTTAGCAGGTCGCAGCTTGGAGTGTGGAGGTCCTGCCTAGAACCCAAAAGTCCAGGGTGATGCTGTTTTTCCCTACTCGGTGGGATTTGAGTGTGAGTTGGTAACTTGCAGGGAGAAAGATTAATTTTTAAAATCCTTTTAAATTCTAAATACTAACTAGGTCTTTCAGATAGCAAAGTGATCTATAAACACTGGAAATGCTGGGTTCAGAGAAGTGTTACAAGAGTTTTATAGTTTGGCTGATCTAACATAAACATCTGTGGTGCACTGTCTTCTGTTTAGAACTTTGTGGATTGCACTCCCAAGTGGTGGTGTCAAAATCTTCCAGTGCCTTTGTCATAAAACAGAATTGTTTGAACAAACAAAAGTACTGTACTAACACACACAAGGTATCCAGTAGATTTTTCTTCCCTTTCTTCCTCTCTTAAATTTCAACATCTCTGTTCTAGGCTGCTGCTGTTTTCTTCATTTTACACTAATGACCCCCCAAAAGGCATTTTTATAGTAATTTTTGCAGCATACCTAATGAGGAGAAAAGGAAGAATGATTCACTTTCTGACAATCATTTAATTCAGAGGAAAAATGAGATTTACTAAGTTGACTTACCTTAGCAACCCCAGAGACCTATTGCATTGAGCAATGGGGACTTAATATATTTTACTTTGTGTGATTGCATCTATGCAGACGCCAGTCTGGAAGAGCTAAAATGTTAAATTTCTTGGCAACTTTGCATTCACACAGATTAACTGTGTAATTTGTGTGTGTCAATTACAATTAAAAGCACATTCTTGGACCATGACATAGTATACTCAACTGACTTTAAAACTCTGGTCAACTTGCATTCTTAGAATGATAGTGCCTTTTTTCCTTGGCATAAGAATGTTATCAGAGTCTAGTCTACTTACCACCATGGAGACTTACTCAGTTTTGTAAAGGGAACTAAGGACAGCTAATCCAACTACTTGGTGCATAATTGTTCCTTAGTAATTGGCAAAGGCTCTTCTAAGATTTCATTGGAGGCAGTGTGGCTTGGAGTATTTATATGGTGCTTAATGAATCTCCAGAATGCCAGCCAGGAGCTGGATTGGTTAGCAGAGAATAAAGTGTAGACCATATGAAATGAACTGCAAACTCTAACAGCACAGGTCTTAATTGCCTTTTGCAGAGGTATCCAAAGCTTTTAAAATTTATGCTTTACGTTTCTCACAAGGGGGCACCCCGTAGCAGCCTATCAAAAGTTATAGTTCTTTTAAAATTGTTAACTGGCCTTTCTCTTAACTCGCCTTAGGCCTTCTAATCACCAGATCTCTGGGACAATTTGTTGTCAGTGTCACAGGTTGCTCTTCCTTATAACACATACCTGACTTTGCTTCAGCAACTGTTTTGCAATGACTCACTTATTAATTCATACCTTTTTAAAAAAAATAGGAGGAAAGCTCATTTTTCTTTTTCTTCCCATCTTACTTTAAGCACAGAAACATTTCTAGGGACTCAAATACCAAATAGGTAATCAAATTCTGAAAATAAGCATGACTTTTTTGTTTGAGCTTTATACCAATGATTTGATGTTTCCCTTCCTTTTTTGTTTTTGCGTTTAATTGAGCAGTCTGAGATCCAGATGCACATTTTGTGTTTGGAAGGGAAAGTCTTGAGACTTTTTAGATAGAAACTTTCTTGGCCTGGGTGGCCCCTGCTGCTTCATGTGATCTGAGTACCTAGGCTGGACTTTGGGTTAGAGCTCTAGGAGCATGAGAACTGATCCCTGGAAGGGCCAGTGTAATTCTGTCTGACTGCATTGCCTATGAAATGTAAAATGTGAACTCTCCGTGCTGCTTTCAGATAGTTCCCATAGCTGTCCAGGCCCTGGAGCATGCACCCAGGGCAGAGCCTGCCCTTACTCACGCTCTGCTCTGGTGTCTTGGGAGTTGTGCAGACATTCTGGCCCAGGAAAAAGAAGGACCATGCAGTGGGGGAACTGGCTTTAGTGTTAGAGTATAGGGGTTTGTTACATAATTTTCTTTGTAACACTTCAGTGATTTTGTGACCAAGACAGAACCTAGCAGAGGGATGGGCAATATTGGTCAATGATTAAATAATAATCATAACAATAAAAGGGCACTTGGGTGAACCTGTACTACTGAGTTCTGGAATAGTGCCCTGACAACATTTGGAGTTTGTCTATTCCACAAATCTCTCAGCTTCTTAGGGGAAGGCACTTTTGATCAGAAGTAGCCATAGGTGCAGACTGGATTAGTAGTGTTGGCAATGCAACAGGGTTATAGGCCTTTCCTTTCACATTCCAGACAATGGAGTGTTTACAGTATCAGGAAAGGAACTCTGTGACTGAGGAATCAGTTACCAGCAAACTTCAAGTGACTCCGTTGCCTCTTAAATTGATATTTGTTTAAAAAAATAAAAGTCAATTATCAGCACATTTATTGAGTGCCAACTGTGTGTAAAGCCCTGTGTTAGTCGCTTGGGGATGTCCTGGGAGATAAGTTGTGTTCATCTAAGGGATGTAGGATAGGGATGCTCTTGGGTCCACTGACTTTGCTATTGGTTTTTTGAAGGACTTGGGGCCTCTGGAATTCACATCTGTTTTACTGTTTCCTTCCCATAAACCTCTTCCTGGGTCTCTCTACCTTTAACACATCTCTCATCCATTCCCAAGATTCCTTCCAAATCAATAATAGGGATTTGACAAAAAGCATCAACTTTGCTTCATGACAGTTTCCATAGAAATCCCCTAGAAAGACTCAGAATAGGCTATAAGGAAAAAAGCTCTTGCACCTAATATGGTTTTAGGGGTGGGCAAGTCAGAACTCTGGGTGTTCCCTGGGATTTGTGTAGAAATGTTTGAAGACACTGTCTTGTTACAGGAAAAGTTAGATTTGTTTTTCCTTCTCTGAAATTTAGTATAATAGGTATACTTATAGCTTTCTACAAAAATCCCTCAGTCTCCAGAGATTTCATTAAACAGGGCCAAGGGCACCTCTGTCCAACCTCATCTCTGGCAGACTCCTTTCTTCTGCTTGTACAGGCTAAACCTCAGGGCAGAGGAACATGGACTAGGGTAGAACTGGCCAGAACCATCTGGTTGAACTACTTGGTTGATTCAGATCCTTTTTCCTTAATGGAGACCCATTTCCTGTTCACTGAGACTGCTTCTGAACTGGCAGCTTGCTTAGGGGCCTGAAACCGGAGAAGGAGTGACACTTTTCATTTCCTTAGCACGCTTTCTGACTTTCCTTTCCCTGGTCACTCCTTTGCCTGCACTTCTGCATTAGATGCTAAATTGTGATTCTATTCAGCAACCCAAGCTCTATATCTCTGGCCCCCTTTGGCCTCCTGGTTATAAAATTAAGTCCTTTTTGTGTTAGAACCAGACTGGGACCTGAAGACACAAAGATGAACTCAACACATTCATCCTAAAGGGACAGGCTCAGTTTAAAGATTTTACCAGGAAGGTGCAATTTGGCTTCTGGTGAGGTGACCTCAGCAGCAGTTAGGAAAGGGAGCCACATAGGGCTGGAGATGTGGAGATGTGGCTCAGTGGTAGAATGCATGAAGTGTAGGGCCCCAGATTGATCCCCAGCACTGGGAAACAAAAAAACAAAAAAAAAAGAAAGGGAGCCAGAGCACAGACTTTGGAAGGAACCTCTTAAAATTAGTCTACATCCTGAATTTCATTCTGTGATGGAAGGCACTGGATAGAGTTGCTATTCCAGCCTAGCATATTAAGTCTGACCATTCTTTGTGTTCTTTTATTGTATTTGAGTTCAGAGTCCCTGTCTAGGTTTGCCTCATATCTGGCAAAGGACCTGGGTTATCATTTTTCCTCCATGGCTAGGTCACAGATCTTGGAAACTACTAGCAGAGCATTTTGCTCTACCTGGAAACAGATCCTAGAGTCTTAAATAATGCATTTTGTTTCACTGTAGTCTGGATAGAGCTTTCTGTTGCTGCCTCTTACCATACATATGTGCAGTAATAGCACGCTTGACAGTTCCAGGAGGGAAGTGAGCCACACATCCCCCTGATATGCCTTTTCCCCAGCTAGCCCAGTTGCCCTGATAGTTGTCTGTTTCTGTTTCTGTTTTACCTATTTCCTTTCTTTGCATCAGCAAACTCCTAGTATTCACCCAGGCAGTTTGTAGAGGGCCTTTTGGGGTCCTGTATGAGCCATGTCCTCAAAGCTTTTGTACCTCCTTGATCTCCTGTAATATTCAGTCCATGACCACTGTCATCCTCCAGGCTTCTGAAAAGGGTGAGAGCAGTTCTGTCCCACAAAGGTTGGGTCCATCTTCTTTCCCAGGTGGTGAAAAGTTTCCAATTCCTGTTAATAGGCTTAAACTCTGACTTGGCTGTGTGTTCTGGGAGGGGCAAGCTGCTTTCTAGAGCTCTTGCAGCGAGGCATGTTGGTGGTTCCGAATTTCTTCTACCTCACAGGTTGTTGTGAGGCTTTAGAAGATCTGAGAATGAAGACCCTTTTAGCTCTTCATAAGAAAGATGTTAACCGCAATAAGAGAAAATATGACTCAACCTGCTTTGTGCAGCAGTCAAGCTAGTTTGTCTGGGGCCTTTACTTGGATCCTTATGCTACCCCACAGCTCCAGAAACTTGGAGGCCAACCTGGGGGATTTTCAGATGTTCCATATAGAGGTACCTATATATGTAACTCCTGCTACACTTGCCCTGAAAGAATTGCTGAATTTCAAAGGAAATGGACCCTGCTTTTAAGGATGTACAAAAGTATGTCTGCATTGATGTCTGTACTGTAAATTTCTAATTTATCACTGTACAAAAAACTTGGCTATTTAATTTTTGTATTAAAGGAAAATAAAGTTTTGTTTATTAACTGGTGTGTGATTTGGCATGTTACTGAAGTGCGTTGTGGCCCCTGGGAAGCACATACACTCAGCAATGAGAAATAAAGGACGCCGTTTGCAGGACAGATTGAGAAATGCTTTCTGAGAGCCTCTTTGTTTCTTTTTTTGCTAGTGCTATTTTTCCTCTCTGAGATTTTGCCTGGGTCAGCAAACCCCCACAATCCAAGGTCAACAGAATTTATCACCACTGTGGTCATCAGTAGCACTCAAGTGGATCACATGATGCTTTGGATGTAACTATAGCTCTCAAGCTGTTATCCTGATAACACCTTTTTTTGGCATTTTCAGGGTGCCCATCTTTACCTTCCTAGTCCCACTGACTTAATTTGGTTATCAGGAATGTTTTCTCATCACCACTATGCTTCGATCTTCTTAGAAGAGGGAAACCCCCTCCCCTCTTAAATTCTTTTTACCTTTGTATTGGTAAATTCTTTTTACCATTTTTTTTCTGGCTACAAAATTGTTCTGTTTTGTGTAATAGACATGGAAATAAGTTACATCAGTCAAAAAAATGTCTTCCTTAGCTAATTTTCTAAGTTGGGTGGTCTATGTCCCTATATCCAAAAAAGTCATCAGAAAAAACATACTCACTTATCAGGATGTTGTCATAGGATCCAATAATATTATGGACCACACAGAGAGGGAAGGTGGGCCACTGCCATTGGAGATATCTGCTGATGTCCCAAATGAGATCAGCCCTCTTGGTTGGCTTTTAAATTGCTTGGCACCCTTCAGCTCCACTTGAATACCACCCTGTCTTGGGTGAGTAAAAGCCCAGTGAACAAGGATTTGCAATACTACTCTCCTTATCTACAGATTGCTATTGTACTTTTATCTCAGACCCTAAATGAAAGGAGGCATGTAATTTAAATTCTCTTCCCTGTAAGACAGGCTGTGTTTCTCATTCCATTACCTACTCATTAAGTAGTTATGAAGTTAAGGAAAAGTCAACACAATCTGGAATGAATTCATAATAATCCCTTGCACTTGTAGAAACACTTTCCCAATAGAGAATACTTCACACAATTTTGTTTTATTTTGTTGACATTTCTGAAGTAGGGCAAGAAGAATCACCTTCCTTTAGAGAGCAGAAGCCAAGACTTATAGAGGGCAAGGGTAACCCAAAGGGGAGTTAGTAGTTTGGGTAGTATGATCTCTTTACTCCTAACTCAGAGTTTTGTTTTTGTTTTTATTTTACACAGGATTCATTTTGTTTCCATTTTACATTCCTGTGGGTTGCACTGTGTCCTTCTGAAAGTTATGTTGAAGTCCTAATCCTCAGTACCTGTGAATGTGACCTTATTTGGAAAATAGGGTCTTTGCAGATGTAATTAAGTTAAAATGAGCTCATACTAGATTAGGGTGGGCCCTAATCCAATAACTGGTATCCATCTAAGAAAAGGAAAATTCAGACACAGACATGGGAAAATGCCATGTGAAGGCAGAGGTTGAAATTATACAGCTGCAGACCAAACAAGAAACCTCAAGGACTGCTAGAAGACGGGCATGGAGGATTCTTTCCTAGAGGCTCCAGAAGGAACCAACCTTGATTTCAGACTTCTAGCCTCCAGAACTGTGCAAGAATAAATTTATTTGTCTTAAGTCACCCAGTTTGTGTTAATTTGCTATGGAGACCCTAGGGAACTAAAACGTATGCAATTCCTTTGATTTCTTTAGTACAAATAGTTCATTGAGAGTGCATAAATACTTTGGCAGGCATCTCTCTCAATAAGAAGACCTGACCATGAGCTTCTGTTTTTTAAGGATTATGTGGCATAATCAATATAACAAATATCATTATCATAAACTGGATACCTCTACACTAAACCCCATAATCCCTGACACTCAACTGGTTTGAACTGGTATTGGCTGATTTCCCACCCACCCACTCCCCAGCAGAATCTCTATGTGTAGGGCCAAGACCCTAACTGGAATGTGGCCCAAGGGTTTTTTAGCATCTCTGCCCTGAGAACTGATTTTTTCTCTTTCCCGTTTTAGCTTTCACAAGCAATCATAATTTTAAAGTTGAGCTGACTCTTGACTAAAGAGGTCAGCCTTGTCTCCTTTTTTAGAGGTTCTGTGAACAGAAATAAACTACACTGGAAGAGGGACTTGGTCTTCTCCTCAGATTTCCTTTGTAATGCAGCTGAGTTGGTAGAACTGGGAGAATCTCACTAAATGTCACGAAAATGTGTGAGACCTGCAAAAGTTTAGTCCAAAAGGCTTTCAAAATGGACCTTGGCATCACCTGAAATTGCTAGGACCACTCAGTCCTGTTCCTTCAGTCTCTTTGATCCTAAGGCTAAGAGACCCATGAATTATTTCATCAGCCTTCATGGTGAAGGATTCTAATTTCTCGAATTCCCCAGAGAGAGAACACAATATCAAATGTATTATGTTTCTCATCAATTGCCTGATTTTCATTAGTCTCCTATCAAGTTTCCTGTCAGCACTTATAGGGAAGGTTTAAATTCTTCCTCTGAAGAAGTTTAGCTTAGTCTGAAAGTAACCAACAATACGACAAAGAACATACAAATTTTATTGTGTGCCTAAGTGTGAGAACCACACACACACATTCAATATGAGACTCAAAGGGCTCAATAGTTGAACCTTCTCTAGAACTTAATAAAGAGATAGAGATTGGGGCCTCTGGTGGAAAGGAAGGTGGTACAGGTGATGGAATGTTATGGAAGCAAATGTGCATGGCTCATGAACAAGCGGTGCCTTCTTAACGTGGATGTAGTCTCCCAGATAACAGCCTTCTAAGGCAATGTCTGTCTGGGCCAGGTGTCACACCCCCAATCTCTTCTTCCTGCGGGGATCTTTGCTAGGCAGAAAGAAGGGAGGGATATCAGATGGAAAATGCTGTGCCTGGCTCTACTGTTTACTAATAAAGCTAGATATAAATTTCTTTTAAGGTTGGCTTTTCAGAGCCATTCCTAGATCTGCAGAGGTCTGCAGTGTCTCTGAATAACAAACTTGAAGTATGCCTAAGAAATACGTTTGGGGTGCGATACTTGGATCTCCCTCACACCCAATCCTATTTTCCCTCAAAAGCGTGCTTAATCTCATGGCTAGCCCACATTATCAATGCCTTTCTATTTAAGAGATTAAATGATTGGCTATCTAAATTTCCCGAAATGCCTGAGGATTACATCATTTCACTTGATATGAGGTCAATGGCTAGAGTATAAAGCCATGAGATAGAACTGATAAGTCACATAGAAGAACCTGTCCTGGTTTTCATTGTTTTCCTCTCACCCCTCGCCCATGCATATGTACTTTTACCCTTTGCCTGGAACGCTCTTTCTACCTTTCTTCAACTAGGTTATGTCTCTTCTTCCTTCAGGGCTGAAGTCTGTGTGGTCTTTGCTGGGAAAACTTCCCTGAGCCTTCTGCCTGCCACTTCCTGCCTTCTTTCCTTCTCATTACTGGTTAGTTTAAGCCTCTACACCTTCAGCTCTGGGAACGTGGCTGCACTGTTTGCAGCAGTCTCTGCACCAGTCTTTTTCCCTATCTGACTGAGATCCCTGACCACCCAGCGCTGCTTCTTGGTGTGCCTCCACAGCCTGGCACAGAGCACAAGTTTAAGGAAGACTTGTAGAAGGCAGAAAGGAAGGGAGAGAGGAAGAGAGGACAGGAGGAATATAAAGAGAAGAATGGAACGAAGAAAGAAGAAAAGTAGGCAGGGAGGGAGAATGTTTGTTACCTTGTTAGGTAGGGCACCGAGGATCTTTGGTGACAAACGTGGATAGCAAAGGAAAGAAACCAAAGGTGACAAGAGCTATTGCCTTGGCAGGACTTTCAGGAAAGATGTTAGGGCACTAGTCTCAGAGAACATTCTCCAGCCTCAAAGATGGATAAGAGATTGATCACCTACCCCACTAAGCTGTCTCTCTTCTCTCCTTTATCTTTTCCTCCTTCCCCACAACAAATAATTGCCGAAGTCTACTGCATGTACAACGCTAGAGTGGGCTAAGGAAGGAAAGAAGGAAAAATGTTTTTAAAAAAACATGAAAGACAAAGTCCAGCTTAGAGTCCCAAAATTCAGATGACAGAACAGAGAAATAATTCAGCTATTATTAACAAGCTTTAAAACCTGGAAAAATAAATCCTCTACTGCTTAGTAAATATTTGTTGAATGGCAGAGTGAAGGTCCATCATGTGCCAGCCACTGACCTGGGAAAGCATTGTGGATGATGCTGAGATGAATAAGACATACTTTGTCTCCAGAAGTTTATGGTGGCAAACCACATGCCTCTTTCTGTACCCCCTCTTAAATCTGTGTTCCTAATCCTTTCACACTTACTATGTAATTTCCTCCTAACCTGTTCATTTAGGCTTTGTTCCTTGAGCTTGGGTAGAACATTTTCTGAGTGTCCAGTGTAATGCAACAGCTTCTGAACTGCTGTCATCTTGCCATTTGACCCATAAAAGGACTTATCTGCCTCACACAAGTTTGAAGGAGAGAGTAGGGAAGAAGAGAGAGAGGAAAATGTGGATCATAGAGGCCATTACTCTCTTAAGACTTTATCTGCTCTTCACAGATACCTTCTGAATTCAATATGTAAAATATAAAAGCTAAGACTTATTCATGATCTGCAATTGGAGATACTTTAAAATTTTTTTAATTATTTTATTTTGGAGATGATACTTAATCATTAGATCCAGTTTACTACTTCCAATTGAGGTTTTTTTTTTTTTTTTTTTTTTTTTTTTTTTTTGAGGAAGGTGGTTACTGGAGACTGAACCCAGTGGTGCTCTACTATTGAACTATATCCCTAGCTCTTTTTTCTTTTTCTTTTCTTTTCTTTTCTTTTGAGACAGGGTCTCTTTAAGATTTCAAAATTGGCCTTGAACTTTTGATCCTCCTGCCTCAGCCTCCTGAGTAGCTGGGATTACAAGCATGTGCCATGGTACCCCGCTCAGTTGAACACCTCTTCTAGGCATATGTGTTGATTTATAAGAATTATACCCAGTAGAGCATTTATGTAGTGGGTCTGTCTTGTCTACTCTAAACTTTCTTCTCTTACTGCTCCCATGTCCTAATTCTAGAAATCCAAAGAGATTGTTCTGTTAAAAGAAAGTTAAAAGAAGTGCATGATCAGTATTCCTCCTTTACCCAAAGTGAAAGAGATAAATGTGTGAATAAACTTGGCCATGAGTTGCCCAGAGGGAAGTGAGAGGCAGCAAGTTATTTCAGTGTAACTGGAGCCTGAGATTCTTGGAGTGGGAGGGAAGATGGGCTGAGACCAAGTTATAAAAGGCCTTGGAGACCATATTCTCTCCTATGCTTGGCATGGGATAGCCAGCAAGAGTTTGAAAGTAAGAAGGCTCCGGTCCATGTTGGCTTTTACCAACATGGCTTTTTCGGTATTTCTCTGGCTGTTGGTGGACTGTGGGCTGGAAAAAAGGCAAGCTGAAGGCATGGATGAGAACCACTAGGGCCTGAATGAAGGAGATAACAGAGATATGAAAAAGAGGGAAGTTTTCAGAGAAAACACAACAGTCTGTGTCCTCTGTGGCCCTGTTCAATGAGCCAGATCTGTATTTCTAAAATGCACTCTAGTGTTTCAGAGGCAAGGAGTTCTGCTTTCTCTGTACATCTGATACAGAACACCCTCACATGACTAGCTATAGATAAACAGCATGCCGGGCTGAGCCCATGGCTGCACTGACCAAGCACCTTGTGTTTGCCTGCATTAAGACTCTTCCGGCTAGTCCAGGGTCAGTACAACATCGAATGGTAGTGGAAGGGACACAGTCATTGTAAGAGGGTAGTGTTCAGTCATTTATGGAGTGCTAAAGCACCCACCAGCTTGTTGGGACTCAGAGTAGAAACTTAATCCCAGGCATGTCTCCTATCTAGATTTTACTTCTTGACACAGTTTTCTTTGATGGCTGCTGTTATCAGTAAAAGTCTATATTGCCTAACAGATCCACTGAAAAAGATATCATAGGTACACACGTTTTTCCTGGTCCTCTTCCTTTTAAATCAGAAATTCTGTATAACATTTTCCATAAGTGAGCAAGAAAACCACGTCCTAGGTTTTTTTGTCCCCTCCTTTTTTTTTTTTTAAACAACAGACCTTCCTTTTGGATTTACATCAGCATTTAGCTAACTTCCTGAACACTTCGCTCATTTCCTGAACTTATTCTGAGGAAGGAAAAACATCCTCCTTCAGAAATAAATGCAAATAATCGCAGAGATTATTTCTATTAAATAAATAGTGTAAACGCAATGGAATTTCCTGTAAGACGCACATTTACCACAGATATTTCAACAAAAATCTATTTGTTATGATCCTGTAGGATCCACTGTATTTACAGGTCCTCTGGAGGAATTATAATCATTTTGTGACTCGAGAGGTAAGTTCTGAACAGTTGCAACGCTTCCTCTAGTTAAAAATATTTTTTACTGAGAAATCTGAAGAGAGGGAAACGATCTCCAGGTCAGCATTTTTGAAGCATGGTTGCTTTTAAAGCTGGATTCTCATGACACCTAGTGGTAAGTGGAGGCCAAACAGCTCTTAGGCAGAATATTGACTATTACATAGTAATTGCTAGGAACAGTATCCCAGAAATCAAGATTTTTTGTTTATGTCTTTGCTTGGGAGGAAACATATGCATTACAAGCACTTCTTAGTGGCCTTAAAGCCTGGAAATCCTGTGAAGTTATGGTAGGGAAACATTTCCCTTTTGTGTATCTGGCCACACTCTCTTCTCTCCACTGATGTCTCTTCCTCTGAGCCCGCCCATCTCCTAGAACTAAACTGCATCCATTTAAGAGGGAGTGAAAAATGTGAAGCTGGGCAGAGGACACACATCAATATATCAAGGGAGCAATTTTAAAGAGGTCTCCTCCCATTCAGCTGTGTTAGTAGAGTGGTCTCATTCTGGGGAGTATGTCTTCTTGGCACCTTATAGACACTCTGTTGGCTGACCACCTGACATTTCTGAGTGCTTTGCAAAGGGCCTGTCTTGTTCTTCAGATTTTTTCAATGGCTGATTTCAGGGATATCAGATACGCCATTCCCCCTCCAAATCTACTCTACCTCCACCCTACCTGCAGAAACCTTCCAGAAGAGATGGACATCTAGCCTCCTCACACCATCTCCAGGAACAGACATTGGTCTTCACAAGACCAAACCCGGAGGTATGGTACCCAACAGCCATGGTCAGGCTCTTCCTCCTTCCCAGCTGCACCACCCTCTCTTCAGGCTTCGCCTGTGCCCAAGCCAACCAGCCTTCCTGCTTCCTCCTGCCCCCATTCCTTTTCACCCTTCTCTGCAGATGCTGGTCTCCTCAGTCAGAAGACTCTCTCCATGTCCCTTCTGCTCATTCTTCAGTCCCTATGTGCATGTTTTGTCTTCTGGGAGCCTTCAATGATCCCACTGGGCTGACATTGCCCTCCTTCACGTCATCTCTGAACGCAGTTGGAAAGTTTGTAGATACCCATGACATTATATTGCTCTTGTGTGTCTCTCCTACAGGTTTCTAAACTGTTCCTCAGCCCAACACTCTGGCAGCTGTCCATGTGCTCCACAAATACTCACTGATGCCCTGGCTCCAGCTCTTTGTGGCATTAAACTGTTCAATGTGGCTGCAGTGTTTTGATAGGCACACTTTAGGAGTGGTGCAACTAGTTTAAAGGTAGAGTTGATGATCGGGGACCAGGTCTTTGAAAATATGCAGAACAATTTATTATCCCAAATTTCCTCAGCTTCCAACCCTAAAGGAACAATCTCCAAGGTTCTGTCTGGTTCTAACATTATAGGAGTCTAACATGTTTAGGGGAGCCATGATCTAAAATGGAGTTTTTAAAGATCTCGAGTCATTGCAGGAGTTCTACAGCTTGTAAAAATATTTCACACACACACACACACACACACACACACACGTCTTTTTTTCTGGGGAGATGGTCTACACCTTTCACAGAAGGGGTCTGGGATCTCTGAAGAGTACATGCCACTAATTAATAATCACTTCACAAAATGGTAATCTTTACTCAATTTCTACTGGGTTGAGAGGAGTTAATACCTTCTTGCATGCTGCAGGAAAAAGATTTATAATCCAATAGATTTTCCTCCATGCTTTCACTCTGAGAGGCTTTTAGACACATTCTATGGTATGTGCAGCATTCTTGTCTCCCTCCTCAGGTTCTAAATGCAAAATGAGGCTGTGACCATACTCCTACTGCTCAAGATCATGTACCTTTCCCAGATGATCCTTTACCTGGGATGATTGAATATTCCTTAGGTAAGGTACCAGGCCTGCTCTGGGAACACGACCAAACAGAGCTCAAAAGTCCTGCCAGGTGGTGAGCACTGAATCCTCTGGGTAACACCAGAAAATTTGCATATGAAATGTAATCATTGAAAAGTTCTGCCACAGTGCTCTGGGCTGTGATGCTTTTCCTCATTGGTGGGAAATGCCATTTGCATTTACTGAGGCTGTTCTGGTCCTACTTTCATGGGCCTGCGCCTGGGCGGTCATTCAGGGCCCCATGCTTAATGCTCTGCTGTTACCGTGTTGATACGCTAAATAATTTTTGAACGAAGAGTCTTACATTTTTATTTCACATTTGGTTCTGCAAATTGTGTTGCTCATCCTAAGTGGTTGCATATACCTGAAGCAGCACCATGAGGGAGAAAGAATATGAGCTTTGGAATTGATTAGGGCTTCACGTCCCAATTCTATAATTCCATAGCTGTATGAGTTTGGGTAGGCTACTTACCCTCTCTGGGCTTCAGTGTTTATATAAAAAATGGTGATCATCAATTGCAAAACTATGGAAGCAACCCAGATGCCCTTCAATAGATGAATGGATAAAGAAACTGTGGTACATATACACAATGGAATATTATTCAGCAATAAAAGAAAATAAAATTATGGCATTTGCAGGCAAATGGATGGAATTGGAGAACGTTATGCTTAGTGAAGTAAGCCAATCCCAAAAAACCAAATGCCAAATGTTCTCTCTGATTAGTGGATGAGGATACATAAGGGGGGTGGGAACGAGAAACATAGGAGAAATACAGGAACTCTGGATGCGGCAGGGGGAGGTGGGAGGAAGGACAGGGGAATGGGTATAGTAATGACGGTTGATTGAGAGGGTCATTACTACCCCTGGTGCATGTATGAAGACACAAATGGTGTGACTTTATCTGGTTTGCAACCAGAGAAATGGAAAAACTGAGCTCTGGTTATGTACTATGACTTGAAATGCATTTAAATAAAATAACTAAAAATTAAAAAAAAATTAAAAAAAAATGGTGATCATGATATCTAACTTTTATAGTTGTTGTGGCAATTAAAAAGTATGTGATATAGTAGTTGGTAATGATTGAGAATGACAATAATGATTTGTAAAGAAAGAATGAAATACATTAGTGCAAAAAGCAGATCAAAACAAAATGAACAAACAGAAAAGCCAAACACAGAGAGACTTAAGGCTGGGAAGAAGCCTAAAGAAAACCTCCTAGGTAGAGTTGTTTGACCATGATACATCTTTTTCCTTCATTAAACTTTGAGACAAGGTACTGTGTCTAAATTTTTTTATTAGTACATTATAATTACACATTATAGTGGGATTCATTATGCTATATTTATACGTGCACATAACATAACTGAATCAATCTCCTTCTCCAGTACCTTCCATCTCCCTCACCCGCTCCACTGATCCACTTGCTCTACTCTATTGCTCTCCCTTCTACTATTATTATTTTAATTAGTGTATTAAAATTACATATAACAGCAGATTCACTGTGGTTTATCTTTACATTGGCATAACATCTATTTCATGATGGGCCTTTGGCTAGAAACTGAAAAAAGATTTTTTTTCCCAGTACTTCTAAAAAAATTTTTTTCAGTTCCTAGCAGAAGGCCTGTCACAAAGTAGATGCATAATAAGCATTTTTTGAAAGAATAAATTAGTTCCTTATTTTATAGTGGAGGAAGCTGAAGTGTAGAGATTTTAGATGACTTTATGAAGCTTACACAGCTTGTCCTTGGTAAAGTCAGGACGGGAGTCCATTCTGGTTTTTCTTTTCTTTTTTGAAAAAAGATTACTTATAGCTGGGGCCCCAGGTGGACCATCCCTTGGAGCTATCAAACACATTCTTTATTGCTTGCTAAATTGCAATTATCGGATTATCTGGGAAATATGTGAGCCTTTTACATTTGTGTATATTTGTTTCAAGTGAAAAATCAGAAGAGAAGAACAGCCACTGACATTTGAATATATTTGTGGCTGTTCCAGCAAACTTCTGGAAAAAAGCAATTTATCAGATCACCTTTGCTGAGCATGCAATCCTGGGACAATTTCGGCCCCTTTTCCTCCTCCTTCAAACCCTCCCATTCATGAGATTATCTGCTGCAAAGCTGATGTCCTGAATGTGATTGATTACACAGCACTATCTTGAGGACCTGGGAGTGACCCTCTGCATGCATTTGTAAGGAACCAGCTTGGGGGAGAAAAAAAAAAACAAAAACAAAAACTTGAAGGTATCCTCTAGTTGGCCTGAGATAAGGGGACCTCAGAGTCTTTTTTCATTAGCCTGGCAAAACAATCCAAACAATAAAAAATCCATAAGAAAATATTCTGCTTCCAGGAGTTTAAAATATACTTCTCATTTCAGCCATTCAGTCACATGACACTATCCCTGTGTAAGACAAACATGTTTTGAGGAGTGAAAGGAGGAGAAAAAGGGAGGAAAAAAAGAGAAGGAAAGGAGATTAGCAGAGAAAGGGAGGAAGGAGGAATGAAGGGGGAGGAGAGGCCGGATGCAGAAAAAAAAAGAGAAAGAGACAGAGAGAGACTGAATGTATTTGGAAAGAGATGTAGAGCAAACATTTACCTGAATAATCCCAGAAGCTAACTCTAATCATCAAAATGAATCAAAGAAGCTGTAGGGTACAGTGAAGCTACACAAATTTGAGTTTGGGCTCTCATGCTAATTTGCCATGTGGACGTGAATGTGTCACTTCAGGTCCCAGGCCTCAGTTTTCCCATCCAGAAGTGGAGGAAATAAATGGAACAGGACATATGAGAGTAATTTGAAAAATGGAGTGTGACATAAGCAAACACAGTCTCAAATTTACACTCAGGATGGATCTATTCCACTTAAATCAAAACAGGCTTTGACGTGCCTCCAGTTCTCCTCCTCATAGGCTCAGGGAAGTTTTCTACCTTGTGTTTTAAAACTAAATCAATGAATGAATAACAAAGTGGTTTCATTACATCATAGGTTCATTTGGACTCATTCCAAATCATGGATACAACACTGAAATCAAAATGTGAAAAGCAGAAGGGCACATGGCTCATCCACATTGCCCAGCTACTTTACTGCAGCAAAAAGGGCAGAGCTAGTTAGGAATGACATGTTTTAGATTCTAGTTCCACCAGTCATGTGCTGTGTGACCTAGGGCAAGTTTCTCAGCCTCACTAAACCTCATCCCTCTCACCTTCCTGTGGAAGCACCTTCCTCCCCATCCACGTTGCCATCACAGAGTGGTTGGGCAAGTGCTCCCTTCAGCTTCTGGCATCTGTGAGCACCTCTGCCTGTACTTTGCCCATGTGAACAACATTATATCCTCAGCCCTAGAATAAAGAGATGTGAAGTGGGTGGGACATTCTCTTCTCCCTTCCTCTACCCCATTCACATTCTCTCCCTCAGTTATCTTTCCACAGCCACCAAAAGGAAGTTTGGGAGATAAGCGTCTGAGGTACTGCTTCAGGGCATTGTTTTTTCAAAAGCTTCAGATAGGAAAGGCAATCTTTATTTTATTGTGTGCAATCTTGGTTGTCAGCAATGAAAATAAATTGTACAGAACGGCAATAGATGGGAATTTATTGTACAGTAGAGAGAATTAAGCTTAGAAATTGGTAGAAATTAGAGGAGAGTCAGCTGGGCCTAGCCAAAAGAACTACAGCAGTGGTGCCTTGGCAGAAGTGTGGTCAGCAAGAGAGCCCTGCTGCTTTTGAAAAGATGACTTTCCGCTATCTCCATGGGAAACCACCCACCATTTACAAGTTCTTGTGTTGCTCCCCTGAGAGTCACAGGTCAGAAGAACACCCGGTGGGCTGAGCCCAAGTCAGTTGCCCCTTATATTGCTCTAGAGTCACAGACTCTGTGGTCCTGTCCGCTTTTCATATGGAAGGTGGGTCTTACCTTACACCAAGGGAAGCCACAACGGAGACCGACACTTAGGAAGAGAGAGAAATTGAATGACAGACAAGAGAATAAAAATAGGACAAACTTTCACTGCAGCTCTGAAGGGGATCTTCAAGGATCATGCAGTCCAAGGCCCTGCCTCCTGCAGGGATGTCTTCTATTTATGCACAGAGTTGAAGTACAGTTTAGCATCTATTGGTGAAAATAGGAAAGATCCAGCTGTGTCTGCTCATTCAAAGTGTTTTGAGAAAACAAAATAAACATTAAATAATTAGGCATTTATTACCATTGAAAAAATGTATGAAAAAAATGTTGAATTCAGTTAAATAGTGAGTGACCAGAGATTCACATACCTTTTGACTGATTTCCTCACAGCTGTTTCTCCAAACCTGTCTGCACTTAGAGGCAGATGCTTGCAAACAGCCTACGTTAGTTTCCCACAAACTCACCTCCCAGCAAACTCCTGAACCTTGGGTGGCCCCTGTCACTGATCATTATGGTCCCTGCCTCAGGAACTGACAGGCTGCTTCCTTTTTGCTATATCCTTCAAGTCCTCATTATTCAAATAAATAAATAAATAAATTCAAGTCTTAAGCTCAGCAGCTGAATGCACTTTTTGTTCGGGAAAGCCCAATTTTCAGTAGAAAACTACCACCAGCAAAAGCAGCTCTTGGCCCTCTCCCCTCTTGCCCCAAGGTCAAGTATTCTGATGAATCTCAGCAGTCATTGGATCCATTTCCTGCCAAACTGTGACAAACCAACAAGAAGATCATGATTAATCACCCCTGTGTCCTTCATTGCAAACAAAGTGGGACTGCTCCATGGGCAATTTTGGAGGTCCATGTCACCTCCAAATTTTGATGTTAGTTAAGTCTCATTTTTGCACAGAGCTTCACAGTTTAGTTTGCATAGAGCCTTATGGTTTACATAAAACTTTATAGTTTGCCCTCTTATACATATTATTGTATTTTATTCCATAATAGGCAGCTGGGCTAGCACCTTCCTGTATTCTTGAAATTACCTCTTTTCCACTCTTTTTTTAAAAACTGAGGTATAATTAATAAACAACAAAAATCAAAAGTCCAGTTGTTTACTTTGATGAGGTCTGTATGTGTGTGGGGCGGGGTAGGAGTGCTGAGGATTGAGCCTAAAGGTGTTCTACCACTAAGCTATATCCTACCCCTTTTTATTTTTTATTTTGAGATAGTCTTGTTAAATTGCCCACGCTAGCCTTGAACTTGCAATGCTTCGAACTCAGCCTCCAGAGCAGCTGGGGTTACAGGCGTACTTCTCTACACCCAGCTCAGATTGATGAGTTTTCACAATTGTATACATCACGTTACTGCCACATACAAGACATAAAACATTTCCATCATTCTATTCCTTCAGTTTTCTTTCCAGTCAATGTCTGTTTCCCCCAGACAACTACCTTTCTGATTTCTATTACTATAGATCACTTTCTCTGTACATGGATTTTGTTCATATCACTAGAATCACATACTATACACATGCCTATACCTGTTGTGTGTTTTTCATGGATTTAAGAATTGTCCATGTTGTGTGCATCAGAAGTTTTTTTTCCTTTTTATTGCTGAGTAGAATCCCATGGTATAAATGCACCATCATTGGATTATCAATTCATTTGTTGATGGAAATTTGGTGATTTTTTTTCAGCATAAATTTTGCTTCTATGAATATGGGTGCTGTAAATTTCTTGTAAGAATATTTTTGTGAACATATGTTTTCATTTAACTTGAATAAATACCCAAGAATGAAATGGCTGGGTCATAGGGTAGATGTATGTTTAACTTTATAAGAAACTGCCAAACAGTTTTCCAGTGTGGTTTGTCAGATATATGAGTTGTCAACATCCACTCTTACTTCCTCCAGTCGTTTCTTCTCATAGGCTCCAGAGCAATCTATTCCAAACATAACCTTGATCCCATCACTTTTTGTGCACTAACCCCTCCAATGGCTTCCCACTGCCCTTGGGACAAAGTCCAGACATTTTTAACATAGCCTGTGCTATTTGGCCCTTTGTTTGCTGTCAGCTACTGCATTCCAGCCATCTTGGGTATGTTTCTGCTCCTTGAATGTGAAGCTCTTTCCCTTTAAAGACTTTAAAAGTTAAAAGTTACTTGTGCAGGGATGTCCCCCAGGCTCTACAGACTGTTCCCCTGTTTCCAGCTCCTGTAGGACTGTGGATTTCTCCTTCCTAACATTCATTACATAATTGTCATTTTAAAAATTACATGTATTTGTTTCATTTTTTAATAGTGATACATGTTAATTTGGTTCAAAAATTCTCAAAAGATATTCAGTTAAAAGCTTTATCCTCACCTTTTTCTCCATCATTTGCTTGGTTTCCTGCATTATATTAAGAAAGAAAAAAAAAAGGAATTTCCTAACATTGGTATTTTTTTATTTCCAGAGATTTTTGTAATGTCTATTCAAGATTTTATATGTATGCATACACAAATATATACATGGTATGTATATACACAGAAACTAGCACATAAGATAAAACATTTACATAACTATACTATTAATAAAACTATTATATCATTTTATTTAATTAGTACATATTAGAATATAATGAGTCTAAATACTAATATTGTTTCTATACTATTGTTAGTACTACTAATATTATATGCAATGTGGTGGCACACTCTATACACTTTCCACTCATGGAGGTATCTTGACAATTTTCTATTTAAGAACTGAAAGAACTTTCTCATTTTCTGTCACTAATGCCCCAGCGTTCCACTCTGTGGCTGATCCAGGCCTATACTTAAGTTGATTTTTAATATTTTGCTATTATAAATAATATGGCAATGATAACAATCATATAATATGTTACTTCTTTTTGTTTTTTGTTTTGGTGCTAGGGATTGAAGCCAGTGGCTCTAAACCACTTAGCCACATCTCCAGCCCTTTTTTATAGTTTATTTAGAGACAGTGCCTTGCTGAGTTGCTTGGGTCCTTGCTAAGTTGCTGAGGCTGGTTTTGAACTTGTGATCATCCTGCCTGAATATCCAGAGCTGCTGGGGTTACAGGTGTGCTCTGCCATGTCTGGCAATGTTTCTTCTTCTTTCTCCTCTTCCTCCTCCTCTTCCTCCTCCTCCTCTTCTTCTTCCCCTTCCTCTTCCTCTTCCTCTTTTTCTCCTCCTCCTCCTCCTTCTTCTCTCTCTCTTTTTTGGTACCAGGGATTGAACTCAAGGGTACTCTACCACTGAGACACATCCCCAGCCCTATTTTGTGTTTTATTTAGAGACAGAGTCTCACTGTGTTGCTTAGCGCCTTGCTGTTGCTGAGGCTGGCTTTGAACTCATGAATCTCCTGTCTCAGCCTCCCAAAGTGCTGGGATTACAAGCATGCACCGCAGCACCCAGTGAATATGCTACTTTTTATGAACATGAGATCGTTTGAAGAATAATTCCTACAAACGAAATTGTTGGTACAAAAGGGCATATGAGTTTGTATTTTAATGTAACAATTTTGGCACATTGCCTTTCAGGGGATGTAGCACTTTATATTGCCACCTGCAATGTATACATGTACTTGTTTCCTTTCACTTTGCCCATCTATGAGGTAGAATGTTTGAATATTTGGCAATTTGAGAGCAGAAAAATATTATTTTAGTGTAGTTAGTTTTTGTTTTTTTAATGAAAATATGCTATTTTGGTACAAAACAAGTAACAACAACAGCAACAAAAACAAAGACTACTTAACTTGTAAAAAGTGTCACTTGTTTTCATAGTGTTATAGAGCAATAGGAGCAGAATTAAGAATATCTGCCATCAGTTTCAAAGATATCACATACGATTTAGAAAAAGGTCATTGCTACTTTATTTTTTATTGTTATTTGGATCCAAACAAACAATGTGCAGAAGCGAGCAATTTTTTATCTCCCTATCTTGTCTTTCCATAATTCTACTAAATTATCACTGGGAAACTCAGTGGTTGAAATGTCACATAATCATGCTAGAGTTTGGTAAGGGTGGTAAAACCAGCCATCTGAATCCAGCTAAACTACCAAAACGCCTTTCTTTGTCCTCTACTATTTCTGGTTAAAAATGGTTGTATGCTATATCATATGTGGGCCATGATCACTGACATGATCTGGATTTACTTAGATGGATAACATTTGCCCTCAGAGTCCTATTGACTGCTGTTAACACTGAAATGGCTATTCCTGTTCCTGGTCAGCAAGTCCAGTCAGCTCTTTGGGATGCTACCCTCAGACCTCTAAGTGACACATTTGAATTGAGATCTTGTGGTAGAAATTCATGACTTTAGCTCCAACAGCAGTGGTCATCTCTGATCTGAATGCCTATCAGTCCTCATCAGCTATAGCCACTACTGCCATGAAGTCTGGCTCACTGACCTGAAGCTGCTGTTATCTGAGGGTAACTAAAGTGTCCTCACAGCTGTCACTCAGAGGTATCTGTGATTGGTTTGCCCCAGACATACTAAGCTCATCCAAATCATCCAGCAGAGACTTCTTACCCTTGAGTCCCTTGGGTGCACCACATTCTTTATCAAGTCCCCCTTTATTTAACTTCCTTCTTGTGTGGCTTGCTACTGATAACCAATAACCCTTTATAAAACCCCTTTATAATGACCCTTTATAAAGACTCAGTGTCACACATTTTTTTAGTGAGGTTTAAATAGAAAAATGATTGTTGGGCATCTTGCATGGTAGACTCAACATATATTTAGTTTCACTTTTCATTTTATAATGGGGTAAAAAATGGGGCAAAGCCCCAAGCCTTAGTCATTCAACTCATTTCCAGTTTGAATACGACCAACACCAAACAAACCTCCGAATTTTAAAATCTCTATTTGAAGCTGGGCATGGTGGTGCAAGCCTGTAATCACAGCAGCTCTGGAGGCTGAGACAAGAGGCAAGAGGATCACAAGTTCAAAAGCCAGCCTCAGCAATGGTGAGGCACTAAGCAACTCAGTGAGACCCTGTCTCTAAATAAAATACAAAATAGGGCTGGGGATGTGGCTCAGTGGTCGAGTACCCCTGAGTTCAATCCCCAGTACCCAAAAAAAAAAAAAAATCTACTTGAAGTTCAAAGATCCATAAAAAATAGTATATTTGCTATCAAAACATGGCTGGAGACATGTTTATCACAGGCTGGGAGGGCTGTTGGTTAAGAACTAAAGGCAGGCATATTTAGATAGTAATTCAGGTTCTAACTCCTACTAGCAAGAAGTCTTACCAAAGTCTTCACTGAGTCTCGTTTTCTCAACCATAAAACAAAAACTTCCTTTGAGTGTTGTAAGCACTAAACACACTTCTGGCACATAGTGAGCATTAAGGAAACTGTAGTTATTAATTTAATGTTCTCAATGTCCTCAGAAGGGTCAGGAGGACCCTCCTTTCTGATAATGAGAGCTATATGCCTGATTTTGTTCTCTTTTCACCTTGTTTTCTTTTCCTACTAGGGGTTCAGAATCAAAGATTAAGTTTAAAACTTAATCATCACAACTCTGTTACTGTTAGGGTTGGCATATTTGTAAAACTTTCTTAGCTCTTGGTTTTCTACTTCTGAAGCTTTTCAACCAATGAGAAGTTTATCAACCTGACCAGACCAAGACATGTGTATATGCATGTTCACACACACACACACACACACACACACACACACACCATGCACAAGTTTCAGTTAAACATTTATTTTTCAAGGCAGCTCTCACTTGGGTAATTCCCTGCCAAGAGAAAATGTAAATCACTTTTCATTCCAGTGTCTAGGGGCTTTACAAACTAGTCCAAAAGAAATTTAATCTGGGTCTATATAACAGAAACCAGGCAGCCAGACAGCAAAGTTTTGTTTTTTTGTTTTAAAAAAAATGCAACGTGCTCCTTGTCAAGTGGTGTCTGTGGTGAGCAAGGGCAGCCCCACTGCACTGAGGGTAAGCCCAGGAAAGGACCACGGGAGCTTGGAGGGCTGTGCTGCGGGAGGGCCTCTGAAGGGTCAGCTCCTTGGGATGACTTAACAGCTTCAGAAGGTGCCAAAGAATGAAGTGCTGAGCCTCAGCGTCCTGGATGTTTGTTCTTAAAGAAGCTGCCAAGGATATGTTGGGGCAGAGAGACAGGCAGAGGGAGAAAGCTGTGGGGATAAACTGGGGCCAGGTTCCAGAGGGAAGGAAGCTTGAACCTTTCCTAGAGGCTGGGGGTAGGCCTTGGAAGATTTTAAACAATGGTATTTTCTTTCCTATTCTCCAACTCAACATTGATTGAACTAGAACTCAGGATTTTCTCATTATCATGTAATTACTGTATAGTGTTACTACAACAACACTTGGAACCAGTTTTACTAATTTTCTTTTCCAGTTGAGTCAGTTAAATAAACCAAGACTCAGAATAATCAAATTGCCTAGGTGTCTATGGCTAAGTGGAACTCAAGTCTAAGAGCCTTCAAGTCAAGGCCATTGTATTTCCAGTTTGGCTCTGAGGCAAGGGCAGTATCTTGAATTCATCTTTGTTTTTCCTACCTCTCACTTGCTAGTTCCAGCTCTCCAAAATTTAGTAGTTTGGTGAGTTGAAAAGGCCAAACATGTTTTCACCATTTTTTTTTTCTTCCAGCAGGTCCTGGATATGGCTGTAGGAGCTGGAGAAATAAATGTACTCAGAGGCCAGAGGCCCTTTTCCTCCCCTCTGAGCACATTCTCTTCACCTCTCTCAGTTTCTGGGAGAGGAATTTTGCCCATGGGAGTTGTCTCCGGTGCCCATTGCTCCCCCTGACCTTTCTGTGCCTCCCTACTACATTCCTGCATCTGAATCAGAACTGGTCAATGTTTCACTCCCCCTGCTATCCTCCCAGCCATATCTTCTGAAGCTGGTGAACAATTAACCACCAGCAGCCCTGCTTGTCTGGCCCTTGATCTTCTCTCCCTAGAAGCCTCCCAACACTGTACTGCTGGGTGTCAATGATCTACCGAACCTGGCAAGCATTTGGGCTGCCTCTCCAGGCTACAAGGAGCCCTCTTGAATGTACTTTTACAGTGAGTCCTATTAAACATGATTCTTCTAAACAAGGGAACGCATCTTAAGAGACAATTGAGCAAAAATATCCACTTTGACTTTTTTTTTTTTTTTTTTGGTACCAGGGATTTAACTCAGGGGTACTCTACCATTGAAACACATCGCCAGCCCTATTTAGTGTTTTATTTAGACAGGGTCTCACTGAGTTGCTTAGTGCCTCTCTATTGCTGAGGCTGGCTTGGAACTCACATTTTCCTGTCTCAGCCTCCCAAATTGCTAGGATTACAGTTGTGCGCCACCACGCTAAGCTCCACTTTGACTCTTGAATCATGTTTTCCATTGGTAATTTTTACAAAAAGAGAGGAAGAAGGAACAATCTGGACAAAGATTCCAGACTAGCCTTTTCACTTTACTAGCCAGATGACCTTACCCAAGTCTCTTAACTTCTGCGGGTCTTCTCTTTTTCATATATAAAATAAGAGTCACTCTAGTCTCTTACATTTATTATACAGACTAAATGCCAATTTATGTAAAAATATTTGGCCCATAGTAGCAATTTAATCAGCATTTATACTTAAGAAATTGTAGCCTAAATATTGTAAAATTATAGAATGCTGTAACTAGAAAGTGCCTTACAAAACTTGTATGTTTTATAAGTAAGGAGGCCCAGAGAAAGAAGTCTGGGAAATATTCAAGGATCTTACAGCTAATCAGTAGTGTATTCAGTGTGTTCAGTTCTTTCTAATAGAAATATAATGCATAAGCCATACATGCAATTTAAAAATTTCTGGTAATCATATTAAAAATGTAGAAGGGACTAGGTGAAATTAATTTTAATAATATATTTTATTTAACCCAATGTATGCAATACATTATAATTTCAACATGTAAATCAATATAAAATTATTAGTGACATCTTTTCCTTTTTGAATACCAAAAAAATCTGTTGTATATTTTATACTCTCAACTCTTTAAAATCTAGGGCATATTTTAACACTCACAAAAAGTCTATTTAAACAAGCCACACTTCAAATGCTTCACCCATGGGTTAGCAGCTACAGTGAAGGACTAGTTTAATTCAAGCCAGAAAACATTCTGTGCATGTGTTCTGTGCCAGGCACTGTTAGAGGCAGGGATATGAAGGTAAGCAAACATACAACATGAATAAGTGAAAAACCTCAAAACCACAAACCGCAGTCCTCATCTAGGCTGCTGGATTACTTATCTGTTTCTTTGGTTGAGCAAGTGGAGAAGAAAATTCTCCAGGGAAAATATCTATATCTCCAAGGCATTTTCTTCTGCTAAGATAGCAAGGGATAGAAAAACAACTATTTTTACTGAATTCTCACTGTGACCCAGGCAGGCATTGTTCTCTGCACTTGGCAGGTATAACTACTGATTTAACCCTCATAGGGTTGGGGGAGGACATAATTTTTCCCACTTTAAAGAGGAAGAAATAAAGACTCAGAGAGGTTAAGTGATTTTCCAAGTACCATACAATTTATCAGACATGAAGCTAGAACTCAATCTCAGAAACTAATCATGTTTAACATGATTAGCCTGTCATTACATTGCCCGGGCTGGCCTTAAACTTGGAATGTGCCCACTTCATTCTCCTGAGTAGCTGGGATTACAGGTGCCACTGCACCCAGCTCAACAAATAATGTTTGAGTACTCAATGGGAACTGTTTTAATCATGAAACATATAAGTTTGGAGAAAGTAAAGATAGACCTGACCACATGGGGATGTTAGTCCAGCAGGAAGCAGATATAAAGAAGAAAAATGCCAGGGCAAACCACCCAATCTTCAGGTAGCATTTAAGATAAGACCTCAGTGGTAGAAAAGTTTGAGTTTCAGAGGTCATGTTGGGAACTGATACATGATATTAAAAACCATGGGAATGAATGAGATGCCTAGGTACAAAGAAGAAAAGGCCCAGGACTGGGCACCAAAGAATATTGACATTTCATATTGAACAGAAGAGAAGCAGCTGAGAAGGAAGGACAAAAAGAAGCAGACAGCTGGGAGATAACTAGGAGGGTGCCTGCATGGAAGCCAAGGGAACACAAAAGTGTTTCAGGAAGGAAGAATGCATCCCTGTAGCAAATCTACTGAGGGAAACTAAGGATAACAAGGATAACAACAAAAACAAAGGGTCGCTTGCATGTGGCATCACATTGCCTAGGTTTCTTTGCCCCGGCTAGTTTATCATTGAGGGGTGGCAGCTAAGTCTGGGTGGGTTGATGTTTGAATAGGGAGTAAGGAAGTGAACACAGAGTATGAATTTTACATTTTTGCTAAGTTTGGCTACAACAAGTAGAAGAGAAATGGAGTAATATCTGGGATGGCAGAGGACTGGGTCAAAAGAGTATTGCTTTGGGGATTTAAGATTAGGGATATACATCGTGTTTATATGTATATTTCCACTCTTGTCTTCCTATCAGGCCTTCTCTGGAAAGCTCCTACCTATTTCATAAGATCAATATTTAAGTGTTCCATCCTCTGTCATACTTTCTTCCTAGGCTCAGCTATATATTTGTCCCTGGGAGCCCATGCCTTCCTGTGTCGACATTGTCTACCTTAGGGCTTATCTTAAGGGAGTGTAAGGGCTTCCTGTTTCTCTTCTCCATTAAACAAGAACAAGGTCTTGAAGAGTAGGGACCATGTCATCTTAAGTTTGTCACTGCCACAGGGAGATGCTCAGGACTTGGTAATGAAAAGATGCTCATTCCACTTTGGATAAATGAATTTAGAATATAAATGAATAAACTGACTTTGAAGACAATGCTAATAGCAACTTTGCCTTATTTTGTGCATGGAAAACTGAGGCATGGAGCAATTCAGAGTCTGATAATTTTACAAGTTAGAAGGATCCCTAAAAAATAAGAAAAATCTCCAGTCCTACTCCTGGCTGTGGCCCATGTCTCTTTCTGGATAGAAGGAAGAAGGTGAGTTTCTGGACCCCACTGTTTGGGGATGGGAAACTAAGAGCAGAAGACTCTTCGTGAGCCAGTGACCCCAGAATTGGCATTTATCCCAGTGTCTGGAAAAAATGAGTTGGCAGAAGCCAGGCATGGTAGTGCATGCCTGTAATCCTAACACTCTGGGAGGCTGAGACAGGAGAATTGTGAATTCAAAGCCAGCCTCAGCAACAGCGAGGCGCTAAGCAACTCAGTGAGACCCTGTCTCTACATAAAACACAAAATAGGGCTAGGCATGTGTCTCAGTGGTCGAGTGTCCCTGAGTTCAATCCGTGGTACCAAAAAAAAAAAAAAAAAAGAATGAGGTGCAGAGGAGTCTTAAGGGAGATTTTGTCTCCTCCCACCAGGCGTCTCATGAGGTGTCATGAGGCTGAAACACCATTCACACTCAACCTCCTGCCTCACCATAGCAGCTCACGCCTCCAATCTGGCCGGTAGCCTTTACCTTGACCTTGATTTTAGTAACCTTTGTCCAGTTGAGGCTGGGAAGCAGTTTGTGAATGAATGATGGAAGCACTTTTCAGAACCTGGTGAATGACAAGGTTAGGCCAGGGTTGAGTGACACAGTTGGAGTGGGGTGGCCAAGCAGGGAAGCAGGCCTTTTAGTCTGTGGGCTAGAAAAATGGAAAGCGTGCCTCAAAGGGAACCACAAGGTGTCACTGTTAGTCTTCAGTTGAACAAAACTGACTTGGGCGGGGACTTCAGAAACTCTTTAAAGACCTCTTTTTTTTTTGAAGATAAAGAAACTGAGGCATAGTTAACAGTTTTACTAAGACCCTGTAGCAAGTTAGTGACAGAGCAATTATGAGAATCCAAGCCCTTTCATTTTTGCACCAGCATGAGAACCTTCCCCCTTCTCTCCTAGGCGGTTCTTTGAGATGAGGATTAGTTGTCTTTATAGTCATTCACTCAAGACAATGGCTTTCGATTAGAAACAGAATAGAGGGGGAAAAACAGAGAGAGAAAACAGAAAGAAAGGAGCTCAGCGTTCACTTTCATGTGCCTTATTCAAAGTGTTAGGTTTAGATGCCTGTTGCTTACAATGAGAGTGTGGCACACAGGGCCTCCATCTGTGGCATGGTTTGAATAGCTGAATAGAAAAGTATCAGGTAATGGATTTCATCCTTTTTATGGCTTCAACTTTAAAAGAGTCTGGTTCCCAAGGAAAACAAGAAGCCAGTGGCTCAGCAAAGAATTGGCTGAAACCTAAGTAGGAACCAGATAAAAAACTTCTGCTGGATAGAAGGAAGAGGGTGAGTTTCTGGGCCCCACTGTTTGGGGATGGGAAACTATGGGCAGAAGACTGTTTGTGAGCCAGTGACCCCAGAATTGGCATTTATCCCAGTGTCTGGAAAGAATGAGGTGGCAGAGGAGTCTTAAGGGAAACTTTGTCTCCCCCTACCAGGTGTCTCATGAGCCTCCCCCCACCCCCCTCCCCTCGTTTCTTGGCCTCACTCCCAATAAGCCTGTGATTTGTCCATTGTGGCTTATAGTGAAATCTCCTTTCTTAATGCCCAGGTAACTGTTTTTTTTTCTTCTTTAAAGAAATTTCTTGTTTTCTTAGATAATAAAATTAATACGTGTTCATTATAAAATTTCAGATACCGAGTAGTAGAAGGAAGAATTTTAAAAGCATCTGTAATCTCTCCATTCTGAAATTGTTGCTGTTAACCTGTTGCTGCAGATTCAGGTAGTTGGCCTGTGGAGTACCTGCCTTGTATCCTAGACACTGGGTTTGGAGCAGGGACCAATCTTGGCTTTCACAGTGTCTATACTCTAGTTGGAGAGACAGACAATACATTTTTTTTTAAAAAGTTGAATATGTAGGATGTAGATTATGGTAAATGATATGAAGACAGATGCATCAGTGAAGGGGCTGAGGATTTTAATAATGATGAGGTGGCAATTTTAAATTAGGAGATTTACAAAGTGACATTTGAACAAAGATGAAGCAGTTCAAAGAGCAAACCAAGTAGATATCTGGGAGAAGACTCTGCCTTCTTTCCATTTCTGTGCACAGGTAATGCAACTATTATATAAGCAATATATGACTCTACTTGACTTAAAATTATCAGGATATATATGGGTAACAAGGGAACGTCCTTCTCATCACCCTCCTACTATTTCTTCTCCCTCCAGGTAGACACTTTGACAATGGTGAGCTCTCTTCCTGAACTTTGTCCCTACATTGACATTCATTTTTATTTATAAATATTTAACTCTTTTATTTTCTACATACGTGAGATGTGAAGTTGATGCCTTTTTATTTTCAGCAGTCAGATCCTTATTATTTTCTAAACTTCAAAGGTATAAGAGAGCTATAGATCTCTTTACTAAAATGAAATAGCTACATTTCATTGCTAAGTGTGGGTGGGTGTTTCACTTCCTCCCCTGGGCTATTAACCTAGTATTCACAGCATTATTTTGTATTAATTTGTTTCTGCCTCTGTGAAACAAAGACAGTGAGTTCTTTGTGGCCAAGCATTATGTCTTCTTATCTCTTAATTTCCAGTGCTTGGTACAATGCCTAGTACATGGTGAGCCTTTAGTAAATTAGTACATAACACACACTTTCATACATACATACCATTGAAGGCTTCCAACACTGAGTGGGATATTAGTTGAGATCAATTTTATGCTTATCATAATGGGGTCCAATCTATCTCTATTGAAAAATATGTGTCACTATAGGATACAGCTGCTCTGGGATGGCCAGGACGACTATGGTCAAATCCTTCAAATTCAATAGTACAATTTTACCATTAAAAGACTGACTGATGAAAGCTATCTTTTACTCCTCTTGCTGAAAGAAAATTATCACTTAATGAGGGCACAGATCTGCTAATCCCTTAATATAACACTTCTCATTCAAGGTACACAACAGTTCAATGAGGTAGATGTTATTTTGTGGATGAGGAAACCAAGAATCAAAGAGAGTAATGTGGATATTATGTGGTTCCATTCACTTATGCAACATCACCATCAATATTTATCAGATCTTAACATTTCCCTATATTTGCTTCAGATTTTTTTTGCCTTTGAAATAATGCATTTTGTATAAATATATCCTGGAGAGTCAGGCTCACAAATTTAATTGCAAACACTGGATGGTATATTTAAAAAGCCACTTAAAACAACTTAATGACTTTAGTCAACAGACATTGAGTTTTGATGCTGGCCTTGTGGATACAGGATGGAATAAAGCTCAGTCACTCTCGACTTTCTGGTGGAGGTGGCAGATGTATAAAATTTTACAGCCAAGAAACTGAGGCCAAAGAGAGGTGGTGACTCTCCCACAAGGCAAAGCCAGATTTACAGGCCAGAGGTAAGACCAAGCTGCCCTCAGAGCACTGAGGAACTCTACACATCCCTGCTCTGTAGGAACAGGGTGGTTCTTGAGGGGAGGCATCTCATCTCCTCGGAGTAGTTTCAGCCAGCAAGGAGAGCGGGTCTGACACAGTCAAGCAGAATCTGGGAGAAACATGCATGAGTGTTTTCCTCTCTCTCCACTAACTATCTTTTTGCTGCAAAGAATTAAATTCTTTTCTGGTGACACATACTTCCTGTGAGAATGAGGCACACCCAGCCAGAAAGAAAACCACCCAAAATAAATGAAGAAAATTCCTTTTAATTCCTCTAGGTACAGTTTTGGTTTCTGCTGGATTGTTGCCATTTTCCCAGGGGCTAAGCCAGAAGTGGATTTGGGGAACAGCAAATTAGAATAGCACCCTAAAAAGGGTAACAAGCACTGACATTAAAACACTCACTACTTATTATCTCCAATCACATTTTCACATTCTTACAAAAGTAATTCATTCTATTGATACAAAACTACAAAATTTGTATTTTTTAATAAAGGAAACCAAAAACTACCTATAATCTCTCAGCCCAAAAAATAACTACAGCTAACCTTTTGATGTATATAACTTTCTATTAATATGCATGTTTTATTCTACTGTTTGCACAACTTTATATATTAAATATTTCCCCACTGTATTCTTTAAGACATAATTATAAATGGCTATATAACATTCAATTATGCAATTACTTTGTGATTTCTTTGTTTGATCTGTTATTGGACATTTCTGGTTTTTTGGTTATTATATTATTATAATTCAAAGTAGACCTTTGCATTATTGAGTGACATCACTGGCCTCTTTTCTTACATTATCTCATTTCCTCATTATAAGTCTCCAGAGTAGACATTATCACTGTTTTATGGAGAAACCAGAATTCAAAGAGAGTAAGGAATTGTCTTAAGGTCAAAGCCAGGTTTTAACCTCACTTCCAACTTCTGAGCCAGCACTACCCATTACCACATGCTAAATGTGCCTGGCTCTACCATGTCAGGTGTTCTGTCTTCTTAAAGCATCATTACCTGTGACGGAAGCATTTTCTTATACTCTTCTATGTCCAAAATCAATCAAACGAAAAGCACCTTGATCTTACTCCTTTCGTGTTCCCATGGATTCGTTGGTCCCTTAGTAAGATTCAGGACTTTCCAATTAAACACTCCATTATGAAGTTTCCAGGCAGCTGGGCTGCTACGACTGATGGTTTCCAACTGCCGTGCCATATGTTCTCTTCTGCCTTGTTCTCAGCTGTTCTCAGGCAGTCTGACAGTAATCAGATGTCTCCACATTGTAAAACTGAATCCTGATATATTCACTAAAGCCCTCCTGGTTATTTGTGCCCCATTTGAATTTCCATTTTTACTTTTCCAAATTTCCAAGATCTGAGTTGCTCTCAGCAATTCAGCACATTCTAAATGGAATACTAGACTTTAAAAAACATAAAGCTTAAAGCATTCTTTTGAATTCCAGACTTGGAATTGTCTAATTAACACACACAAATGTTTTGAAATATAACACATCCAAAACAAAGTTTCTGGATATTTTAATCCTAAACCTGTGGTGGGCATTGTTTGTTGTCCCGCTGGTAGCCAGCCATTCCCTGCCTCCTCCTTAGTTCACAAAAACTTGATTTTGTTCAGAGGCAGCACGCCCAGACCAGGGGTTATACCAGAATTGCTGAAGCCTGTCTTAACCATTTCAAGCTTCATTGCTGGATAATTATATTGCTGCCCTCCAGCAAGAAGTGGTCAGTGAGACTTAAAAGAAGTCTGCTAAAGAACTTCCAGATACAAATTTTCCTTGAAATAAAAGAGAACCTCCATTAACATTTCTTGCATAGCACTTCAAATCATTTTGGCCTCACTTCTTACTCTAGTCATTTCTGTGGCAATCAGTTCCTTGCAAGATTTTACTGGTGTGGGGCTGGGATTATAGCTCAGCGGTAGAGCGCTTGCCTCGCATGCGTGAGGCCCTGGGTTCGATCCTCAGCACCACGTACAAAGCAATAAAATAAAGACATTGTATCCATCTACAGCTAAAAAAATAAAAAAAAGATTTTACTGGTATAAAACGTGTGCAACTTCAGCCTGCAGCTGAGTTCTTCTTGCTTTCTGCTCTAAGGTTCCTTATCTACACAGCTACAATCCACTCCAATCCAAGAAAGCATCATTGAATAGCCTCCCAGTTATCTCCTTTTTTCAATTCTTGCCCTTTCCTCAATAAATTCTCCACATCACAGTCAGACTGATCTTTTAAAGATATAACCTGAACTAGGAGTGGTGGTGCACACCTATAATCCCAACAACTCTGGAGGCTGAGTCAGGAGGATCACAAGTTCAAGGCCAGCCTCAGCAACTTAGCAAGGCCCTAAGCAACTTGGTAAGACCCTGTCTCAAAATAAAAAATAAAGAAAGGGTTGGGGATGTGGTTAAGTGCTCTGGGGTTCAATCCCCCAGTATGATTATAACCTGAACCATGGTAATTCCAACTTTTGCTTCAACACTTTCAAGAACTTTCCATTATGTTTTGAGTAAAATTCAAACTCTTAATTATGGCCTGAAAGACTTTGAATGATCTGGCCACGTGCCCAACCTCTGGGCTTTGCTTACCTCACTCTCCTTACCAAAGTGGGTTCCTAGGTCTTACACATTTGAACACTTCACAGTGCAGATCCTTCTGCCTTTGTACACTTTCCCCCTAATATTCTTGGTAGCTGGATCCTTTATATCTGCCAGAGGGCAGTTTAAATGTTACCTCTAGAGAATATTTCCCTTACCACCCACCCAGGATTAAGTAAACCCCTATTATTCTTTTTTGTTTGTTTGTTTGTTTTTTTGGTACTGGAGATTGAACTCAGGGGTACTCGACCACTGAGCCACATCCCCAGCCCTATTTTGTGTTTTATGTAGAGACAGGGTCTCACTGAGTTGCTTAGCGCCTTGCCATTGCTGAGGCTGGCTTTGAACTCGCAATTCTCCTGTCTCAGCCTCCCTAAGTGCTGGGATTACAGGCTTGAGCCACCGTGCCCGCCTCCTATTATTCTTTATTATCACATCTTATTTGTTTCTTTCAAAGCATTTATGTTAAGCGGCAATTCCATATTTGTTTGTTTATTCTTTAATGGCTTGCCTCCCTAATTAGTTTAGAATTGCTTAGAGTAAGGACCAGGTTTTAATTCTCAACAAACACACAGGTCCTTGCACAATGCCTGCCTTAAAATATGCACTCAGTAAATATTTGTTAAATGAGTGAATAAATTGTAATGATAACAATAACAGTTGTCCTTTAATGAGTACCTTATTTGTGTGCTCAAATCCTGGCTCTGCACTTTTAGCTCTGTGAGCTCAGGCAAATATCCTAACTTCTGTTATCTCAGTTTCTTCATGTTATGTGTGGTTAATAACAATACCTACATAAAAGAGTTGTTAGATGTATGACATTATTAATTACATGTAAAGCACTTACAACAATGCCTAACAAATAGTGAACATTATGTAAATGTTTGACTGCTGCTGCCGTTGTTATCATTGTTAGTATCTCTGCCAGGAGACTGAGGCTCAGAAAGATTATGCTCAGAGCCATATAGCTAGCAACTCGCAGCTTAGAATTCAAACCAATGGGAAATGTGAATTAACAAAAGTGAAATATTTTGAGGCCAAAGTGGTCGATAGACACTATTAAAAGTTTCCACCACCACCTTTTTGCCAGTTGTTTACTTCTAACTTCTTTTGAGATCATAACTGGATGGTACTTTTTCCAAGGATATTCACACAAATATCAGGACAAAAATGGTTAATATACAGATGCTCCTCCACTAATGATGGGGTTATGTCCCATTAAAGTCATCTAAAACAGCAAATAATATAAGTCAACAATGCATTTCATATGAACATCATTGTTGAGCACCACAGTACACACACTGGCTGTTAACCTTCATGATGGCATGGCTGAGTGGGAGCTGGGGTGTGCTGCTGCTGCTCAGCATTGTGAGGGAGTATCAGACCACACAGAGCTCGCCTGGGAAAAGACCAAATTCCAAATTAACAAAATGATTTCTACTGAATCATACTGCTTTCACACCATCGTAAAGTCAGAAAATCAGGAGAAAAACATCCCAGGACAGGACTGCTTGTGATTATGTTCTTTGACAATTGTGTGGTACAGGATTATGAAATTTATATGTGGAAACCAAGTGACAGGCTTTGAAGGCATCTGCAGACATAGACTGATGTGCACTTCCTCACTTTCTGTTTCCTTTTCAACCCTCTCCAATCTGACTTCTCCAGCCTCCACTGAAACTGCTCCCACAAGGGTCACGGACAGCATTCCCACTGCAAATCCAGGGAGAGATCTTTGGGCTTTAGATTACCTGATTAATTGGAGGTATCTGATGTTATTAACCAACAACACTCTGTTGGCAATTCTCTATCACCACAACCACTTTCCTGCTCCTTTGACTCTCTTTACTCACCTGGCTGTCCTATCACTCTCTGCCTCTTCCCCAGGGTTCAACTCCTGGTCCAGCTTCCCTTTCACACTTCCCACTTTCTCTTGGGAAAACATCACCCAGGATTATTGCTTCACTTCTCACTACAGTCTACATAGATAGAGATCCAGCAGTTCTTGGCATTTTAGTCCAGACTCATTTTCGAGCCAATTTACTGAAGTGCAATTTAGAGATTCTGGAGCTCTCACATACAAACTTTCCTTTCTGTCCAATTGCTGCTATGGGAACACTCATCACCTTTTCCCTGGGCTGCTGCCATATACGTTGACTGTTTTCTGTATCCCTAGCTTCGTTTCCAACCCATTCTCAATATTCTTATAGAATACATTCTGAAACTTTTCTAGAAATCTAGGGTTCCACTTTTGCTAATGACAAAATTAAATTGTGGGGCAGGAGGGGGTCTAAAAAAAGGAGAAAACAACTGAGAGGGAGCCCAAAATTTTATGCATAAAACTGCCTAAATCTCTGGCTAGTACCTGAACTCTGTGTGGGACAGATTCTAATCAGTCTAGGTAGGGCCTAAAGAAGTAAAGAGATTTCAGCTGCTGCTTATTTTAGGTAAATATCTGGAGATTGAATTTAATCATATTAATTGCTTACTAAAACAAAAGTAACAACTTTTGTGGATGAATGTAACAAAAGACAGAGTCTCTGCAATATATCACTCACAAGATCCAAGACAGTATTCAAAATTACTCTAAAGTAACAGGAAAACATAACTTATACTTAAAAGGCAATAAATAGAGATAAACTCTGAGATGAGTCAGATGTTAAATTAGCCAGAAAGGATATTAAAGCAGTTATTAAAACTATGCTCAAAGACATAAGGAAAATATACTTGTAATGAATTAACAAACAGGAAATTTCAGCGAAGAAATATATTTAAAAAAAAAGAAAAGAAAATAGAACTGAGTCATATACAATTAAAAATGCAATATCTAAATAAAATTGATCAACTTCAGAGTAGGTTGCAGGTTATAAAAGAAAGGGTTAGTCAACTTGAAGAGAGGTCAATAGAAATCACTGATTTGCAGATCAGAGAGAATAAAAGATTGATGAAAATAATAGAGGCTTAGGGAAAAGTGGAATAACAATGTATGTATAGTTGCCAAAAAATAGATGATAGAAAGTGGAGCAGAAAACATTGTTGAAGAAATTATGCCTAAAAGCTTCCCAGATTTAAAGAAAAACATATATTTGCATATTTAAGCTCAATGAATCCCCCTAAAAGGAAAAGTACAAAGATAAGCATCACATAATTTAGCAGTAAGCAACAACAAACAAAACTGTGGTTCTATTTATAATCTTTTGGTGCATGATCTTCTTGTCTTTATCCATTCATTCCCACTCACATTTCTGTCCTCATCTTTTCCGAGATACAGAAATAAAACCACTTTAAGAGCTATTTATTTTCAAGTCATATTGCAGGAATTCAAGCAATATAGTTGGTTCTATGATGATGCTTTTGAAACTACAAAAACAAATTGTGATGTTATGAAAAGGGATGGGATTTCTTACTGGCCAATTATATAGGAAATACTTTCCTCTTCCTGTTTGTGACAATCCAATCATTCACTAATTAATTTATTCATCTAGTTTTGAAAATTAGTCACCTACTGGGGGCAGGCACTGAGGACATAACACTTAAGAAAATCTTAGCCATTCAGATCTTATCATATGATGATCCATATTGGTCACTTTTGAATCCATTACTTCTAAAAATGATTTATTGTTTTCATTTCTTATTACAACAGTAAAACAGGACATTTAGAAGATACAGGGGAGCAAGGGTAAGATATTCATTGTGCAGTAATTATTCATTGAACCTGTACTTTATGCCAGGAACTATTCTTAGTATTGGGAACATGGCTTTAAAAAAAAAACACTTGCTCTCATCCTAATAAATGAGCTAGGCAAGAGGAAAACAAACCAAAAAATATATAATTCTCAAGATGGAAATTTCAAGAAAATAAAAATATCACTGGACAAAGTAGAACAATAGAACATTTAGAATGCTAAAAGTGGGCACTCAGAGGAAGTCTTTTTTATTGAAAAAATTTCAGCCCATTTTAGACACTTTTAAAATTACAGGCAAGCAGCAAATCTTAAAGATTTTGCATACAATGCTTTATTTATAGTAAAATGTACATGATTTTGCCTATAAAACACTAAAATGTATTTTACATATAATGAATCTAAGTTTGGCAGCTGAGTTTCTTTATGGAGCTAAACAATTTTGACCAATTTTTTAAAACTCTGAATTGACTTAGTGTTTGGGGGTTATTTAGATAGAGTGAGAATTTACCTCTCTGTCATTTGGAGAAGGCACAGGCATTATTATTAACAGAAAAGAGCTGTAATGAAAATTGACCTTCCATCATCTATGATCCCCTTTTAGTCTAATGAAATACTGCTATTATCTCCTGATGAAATACTGTTCAGTGAAACCTTGCCTTATCATGAGATTTCTGCAGATCTTAATGGAGCAACATGAGCTCAAGCAATGTTCCATCTCTCCATTTATCTGTAAGTAATCATGTATTTTAATAATACTCTATTTCCCGTGGGTTATATAGAAGTTCTCTTGGAGATTAATTCAAAATAGTTTACTGTTTTGATATTTTAAGTTGAATATGCTTTTCTCCTGAACAAACCTGTCTCTAAATCCTACTATTAAAAAAAACATTGGTGAGCAGCCCAGTTCCTGTCACATTGTGAGTTTGCCATAAAACTGTGCCTTTTTAGAAGAACTTAATTAAAGTGTTGACTTATTTCCTTAAACTCTTTTAAATGACTCTTACTCTGTTTTATCAGTGGTTGAAGAGGGCAAAAATGTTGAAGATGCACACGGCAGTGGGCAGGAGGGCAAGTATTTCTTCCTCAGTGTGGAGAGCAGCAAGGACTTTGATCAGAAACAGGCACATGAATGATAAAATATCATGGACCTGTCTCAGAGGGTCCTCTGAACAGCCCGGCTCCTTTCCATCTGGAAGGAAAAGTGAGGGTTCCTCTATTGCCAGTGCTTTAGCAGGTGTTCCCAGTCACGTGGCTCATTCTTCCACTATCTGGGGGGCCCCTCATGCCGACCTCTCCCAGCTCTGACCCAGCTTTTGCTTGGGTCCCTCTCTAGGCCTATTTCTCCCTTTGAAGATGGGAGAAGTTGGACTATATGAGAGCCAGTGTGGCTTAAAACTGTTGTATGGTGGTTCTCCCTCATGTTTACTCATCTCCATGACTCCAAAATTGTTCATGAACACTAAGCCTCAGCTTACTGGCCTGGGGGCTAGGTGCGTACCAACAGGGCCTTATGGGACAGAGAGGCATGGCCTCAGGAACCTTAGCCTGTCTTTCCTCTTCCTGAAATCAGGACCCGTTGCCTCTGGTCCATGCTGTTGAATCTTAGTAAGGTGACAATGAGTGGTCCTTTCAGGCCACATATAGAAAGAACTGGCACATAAACATAAGCCAAGCAGGCTGAGGCGAACCTTAGGTCTAGCTGTGGCCTCACAGTTGGGAGACTGGTTTGAGAGCTGACACTAAATGAAGCATGTCTTTGGGCGAGTTACTTAACTTCAATCTTGTCTCCTTATCTGTAGAATGAGAATAATAACCCCTGTGTTAACAACTCAGAGGATGTTTTGAAGATTGAAGTGAGGAAACTCATTTGATAAACATCTTTATTTTCTTAGGAGGATAATATAAACCGTAATGTGATTATGAATCACCTGGGAATCTTGTTAAAATGCCAATTCTGACTCAGTAGATTTGGAGTGGGTCTAAAGTAGTGTTCATTTCTCACAAGGTCCGAGGAGAGGCTGACTGGTTGGGCTGTGTGTGGGTGGGCCATGTAGTGAATATGAACAAGGATATACACCATCAAAATATTTGAAAATGCAAAAACAATAAATTATTTAAACACCACCTCCTTTGCATTACTTTCACTTCAGGTATTTTTCACTTAACATTATATCATGAACATTTTCCACGTTTCTACAAATTATCCAGACGGCAAAGTGACTATTCTTTTTAAATAGCTGCACAATATTCAATAGTGTTGAAATCACATCACTTATCCGAGCTACTTTCCTAATGTCGGACCAGTGAGTCCCAAGGGAGTGGCTATAGGGGAAGCAGTGTGCTTCTGATCCTGAATTTGTTTCTTATTTCCTCCAGTTCCTCCCTAGGAGCAATCTCTAGAAGGAAACTGGCTCAAGAAGGCAAGTATCTTCCTAAGCTCCTGTTACTTTTGATTTATTATTTTCCTAAAGGCCAATAATATTATAGGTATGTATATATTTTGATTATTAAAAATATGTGTTTCCCTTGTACACAGTTGGTGGGAATGTAAAACAGAGCAGTCGCTGTGGAAAATAGTATAGAGTTTCCTCAAAACAATAAAAATAGAAGTACCATATGATCCAGTAATCCTACTTCTGGGCATTTACTAAAAAGAATTGAAATCAGGATGCCAAAGGGACATCTGCACTCTCGTGTTCCCTGAAGCACACTATTCACAATAGCCAAGATGTGGGAACAACCAAAATATCCATTGATAGACAAGTAATGAAAATATGTTGTATATGTACAATGGCATATTTTTAGCCTTAGAAAAGAAGGAAATCCTGCCATATGTGACCATATGAATGAACTTTGATGACATTATGTTAAGTGAAATCAGCTTGTCAAGAATGACAAGTACTGCATGACTTCACTTCCATGAGGCAGCTAAAACTCATAGGAGCAGAGAGTAAACCGGTGGTTGACAGGGATTGGGAGGAGGAGGAAACGGAGTTGCTGTTCAATTGGCATGACGTTTCAGTCATGTGGAATGAGTAAGTTCTAGAGCTCTGCTGCACAATAGTAAACAACACTGTATTGTGCACTAAACAATTACAGAGGATAAATCTCATGTTGGATAAAAAATAACCTTTTTCTCATAGAAAAGTATAAAAATAACATTTGCTCTAATACCACTGCTAACATTTTGATTGTTTTTTCAATCACAAATTTATTCAATAAGCACAAATTGTACACGGGGAATGTCCCAGGGAAAGTGCTAGGCATTGAGGCTATTGCAGGGAACAGTTGATCTACATATGTACACAATTATCAATGTATTTAACAAAATTATATAATACAATTGATAGTATTATATATATCATATATATATATTTCCCAAGATGCTTTTACTCACAATGTTTGTATGAATAGCAAAACAAACAAACAATCATTAATTGAGTACAGTGTGGGATAATTATTGTGTTCTGTCC
>CM053399.1:65781240-65820100 GCA_028644305.1 Xerus rutilus | reverse complement strand
TATTACTACCAGACAATATGTATAAATGCTCCTGGACACTCAGAGAGATGGACATTGTTTTCTCCATTTAGAGATCAGGAAATGAAAGTTCAGAGAAGTTAAGTGATATACTCAAAGACACACAGCTGTCAAGCTTCCTTTATGCAACTTGTTAAAGGAAAATAGTAACATATCATTGGATCATAATCATGAGAAAGGAATTTGTAAATTGTGAACCTTCCCATGAAGATATCTTGCACTATATAGGCCATGAGGTTGTAAGTGAGTATCTTTGAGGATTCTCTAGAATTAGCCTTGGATATTACCTCTTCCTAGGAAGTCATTCCAGTAAAAATAAGACTTGTGATCTACCCAGGGACAGCTAGCTGCTCTTGGCCAGTTCCTCCCGGTCTCAGGCATCCCACTGCCCTTCTCTATTCTGCACTCCACTCCCATAGATCTGTTAACAAGATCCTTCCTTCCTTACCTGACAGGCAATCCCCTCTGCCTGGAAAGACCCATCCCACCCTGTTCCCCTCTGCTGATGAACTCAAGATCTTTCTGTGGTCTCAGCAAGTATGTCACATCTTCAACACCACACACTTGCCTCTTACATAAGTCTTAAGGTCCCCCTCACAAAGAAATGACAGCAGATGTACATAGTTCTGCAAGATGCACAGCTTCATTTGCCCTTTCCCCTGACATTGAGTAAAGGGTCCCACAGCACTGGCTAGTATGGATTTCCAAAAAGGATTTTTCCCCTGTTAACTGCAATCAATGGAAAATTAAGTCCTTGGCATTATGATCCCTGCAAAAATATATACTGATATCAGTGTTTAGCACTCTTATACATCAAACAGACTCTAATTAGTTATAGTGGCTTTCTTCTTGAAGGAAATAAATGAATTAGAATAATTCAGGTGTCTCACTGGTTTAGTTTGGGAGTCTTCTTCATTATTATCTTTTTTAACATCAATGAAAGTAGAGGTAAAAACCCTTTTCCTCCTCCCCACTGCACTATTGACATTATAAACATTGACCTGAATTATAACCATTAGGTTCTCATTGAAATGAAAGGTCTGCCTTGGAGTTTAAATTCCTAACTGACTGGGAAAGATGAGCTCCAGTTAAAGACTTCTAATAAGAAAAATATAGATTATCTTCAGATAATCTCTGGAAAAATGTTAGTTCTAACTTTATAGCACTTACTATAGTCTGATATGAAGTGGAGCCTAGATCTGTATATCTTTTCTGCTAAGGAGGGGTCCTTGAGGACAAGGAATCATTCATGTTGATATCTGGCACATTTTTGAGCCCATAATTTGTTCTCAATAAATGTTGGCTAAAGAGATATGAGGAAAAGGACATGTTGAGAGCAAAAGAGCAAAGTAAAGCCATTCAGGACTTTTTCCTCCTCTTCTTCCTCCTTTAATGATAGCAAGAGTTACCATAACTGAGCTGTCTGCTGTGCGTCAGGGACTGCATCAAATCCCTTTATGCAACATCCTTTTTCCTTTTCCCAGTCTTATGAGTCATTCATTTTTTCCATCATGTAGATGAAGGCCCAGGATCATTAAGTATCCAAAGTTACCTGATTCAGACATGACATTTCTGAGAGCTCAAGTTATGTCTCTCTGCATGTTTGTAACCGCTGTGCTACCTTTCCAAATCAGCTAATGTATCTTGTCTATTTCATGCAAATAATTGGGCCAAGTATTAGAAAATATTTCATGCAGTCTTATCTCAGTTTGCCAAACTACCCCACTGGTGCTTGAGTAGGGCAAATACTGAGCTGAAGTTAAAGATATATGTATGTATAGGACATATAGGATAATGTCTGAGTAACCCTAAAGAGTTAAACAGAATTAAAAGCTTTTGCTTTTAAATTCAAGGCAGGAAAGTGTTAGCATGTTTTGAGGAAATTCCCTTCCTTTGAGCCACTGGGTTTTTGCCAAGGCTGCAGGGTAGATGCTGCATTACTGGAAGATGAATTTGATCCAGTAGGACATCTTCTCAATCCTTGGTAAGATTAGTCTGAGTAGCAATCACTTGGTAACAATTTGGAGTGGAGTTTGTTAGAAAAACATAGCTTTGTCTGGGTTGAGCCTAGAAATGGGTGACAGATGTTAATGATGAGCGACTGAACAGATGTTTGGGGGAGAATTACAAAAAGGGTTTCTATCACACAGGATCTAAACCTTAACCTTCCTGGCTGATGCTGAAAGGAGAGCTTGTTTGTGAAACATGTTCTTACAAAACTGTTTGGCGGATTGTGACAAAGATAAATGACCGGATACTATTATTTAAATTTGAAAATAAGGTAAATGTTTGTGTGTGTGTGTATATGTGTTTTCTTTGACAAGGGTCAATGCCTTATTAGAGAATGGGAAGACCAAACAATTCATTCCATTATGCCTTCCTCATTTTTTTCCATGCCTGCTTCCCCATCACTGGAAGACATGGGCAATATTTGATTCTATACCTTAAGGCTCAACAGAATTATTAAAATGCCATCATTTATGCCCTTCCTGAAATATCTGCTATAAAATTACATTTGGAAAATAAAAAGGTTTTCTCTGCAAATTAAATTCGTAGTCTTAATTGGGCTCTTTGAGACTTAAAGTTTTAAAGAGATAAAAAAATCCCTCTTCCAATGTAAATAAGAAACAAAGGAAGCTGTACATCTATTGCCACAAACTGATTCCACTTCACAGAAAGATGAATGGTGGTTGTGTCTTACCAATTGTTGTGATACTTCCCAACAATTTGCCTTAAATGAATGCTGGAATGGTAAGAGGCATTTATTAGTTCATCTATGTATATAGGTCATATTAATGATCCTATAAATAAATATGACCCTCTGCTAACTACAGCTGTGTTCACATATTAGTACCAAACATCTAGTTAACAAAGGTAAATGTGGTTAAAATTCAAATAATCTCAGTTTAGTGTTAAATTAGTATTAATAAGCCTGTAATCCCAGCACTTATGGAGGCTGAGACAGGAGAATTCATGAGATCAAAGCCAGCCTTAGCAATGGCGAGGCACTAAGCAACTCAGTGAGACCCTGTCTCTACATAAAACACAAAATAGGGCTGGGGATGTGGCTCAGTGGTCAAGTGCCCCTGAGTTCAATCTCCAGTACAAAAAAAAATTAATATTAATAAATACCATTGAATTTATGATAGACACTGACATATACAATAGCACTACATGCCACTACAATAACATTGCAAGATGAATTTAATGTTACCATTTAATGGATGAGAAAGCAGAAGCCCGAGAAGTTAAGTGCATTGCCCAAGGTCACACATATGAGCAAGTAGCAGGTCCAGGATTTATACCTCTGCTATGGGATATTAAAAATTCCTCTCACCTTTTACTATTCCAGACAAGAACAGACATTCAACTCTTCAATTAAATCCTTATATGTCACCATGGAATCTGACTTAAAGCCATGTTCTCAAATTCAGAATCTGAAGTCTTACTTTAGCATGGCTCAAAGAGAATTGTTAACCCTCTGTGTTGTTGAAATGAGAAAGGAAATACTAGAGTCTCTTGCATCATACTGATGAATGCATATTAGGGAAATGGTGACAAATGAGTAGCATGTCACCTTTGGGCAGGGTAGTGTACTAGAAGCTGTGATGGTTAAAAAGATAAATGAGTTACTTGGAGCACACAGGAAAGATAAGTCACGTAAATAAATAGTGATGAGGCAGAATGGCATATAGCCAGGGGTGTGAGAGTTCAAGGGAGAAAGATCTTTAGCTGTGGTGACTAGGAAAGGCTACATGGAGGAGATGCCATTTGCACTGTAAGCTTGGAGTTCAAGGTGCCCAGTAAAGCTTAGTTCTTTTTCTTTCAGCCTGACCTGCTCTTCCTAGTCCAAGTCTCCTTCTCCTGCCTGTTATTTCCAAGCTTCTCAAAAGAATAATCAAGATTTTTTTGCCTTCATTTCTTTATTATTTACTAATCCTTCAACCCAGGATCATGGCTTACTTCCTTTGATTAAGACTGCCAGTTGACTTCTAATATCTGTTATCACTGTGATTTTTTGGAATAGAGCCCTTAATTTTTATCTGGACACATGGGCACATATAATAAAACCTATATTACACAAGAAATAAAAACAAGAATCAATAAATGGGATAGATTAAAACTAAAAAGTTTCTTCTCAGCAAAAGAAACAATCAATGAGGTAAACAGAGAGCTTACATTCTGTGAACAAATTTTTGCCACATGCACATCAGATAGAGCACTGATCTACAGGATATATAAAGAACTCAAAAACTTTACACCAAAAAGACAAACAACCCAATCAATAAATGGGCTAAGGAGCTGAACAGACACTTCTCAGAAGAAGATATATAATCAATCAACAGACATATGAAAAAATGTTCACCATCTCTAGCAATTAGAGAAATGCAAATAAAGACTACTCTAAGATTTCAATCTCACACCAATCAGAATGGCAGTTATCAAGAATACAAACAACAAGTGTTGGCGAGGATGTGGAGAAAAAAGGCACATTCATACCTTGCTGGTGGGACTGCAAATTGGTGCAACCAATCTGTAAAGCAGTATGGAGATTCCTTAGAAAACTTGGAATGGAACCACCATTTGACCCAGCTATCCCATTCCTCGGTCTATACCCAAAGGACTTAAAACAGGCACACTACAGTAATGCAGCCATTTCAATGTTTATAGCAGCACAATTCACAATAGCTAAACTGTGGAACCAACCTAGATGCCCTTCAATAGATGAATGGATAAAGAAATTGTGGTGTGTATACACACACACACACACACACACACACAATGGAATATTACTCAGCATTAAAAGAGAATAAAATCATAGCATTTTCACATAAATGGATGGAGTTGGAGAACATCATACTGAAGTGAAGTAAGCCATACATAAGTGAAATAAGCCAATCCCAAAAAACAAAGGCCGAATGTTCTCTCTGATAAGTGGATGCTGATCCATAATGTGGGAGGGGGCATGGGAAGAATGGAGAAACTTTTGTCAAAGAGGAGGGAAGGGATGAGATGGGACATAGGGGCAAAAAAGATGGTGGAATGTAATGTACAACAATGCTCTAGGTTCATATGTGACTGCATATATGGTGTAACTCAATATTGTGTACAACCAAGAAGAGAAAAGTTGTGCTCCATTTGGGTGCAATGAATCAAAATGCATTATGCTGTTATGTAACCCTAATTAGAATAAATACATGAAAAAAAAACTACATTTGCCAATCTCTTATAGAATATGGAAATCATAAATGATGGAAAATGAATTGATTTGAAGTGATTATCCAACTTCTGGGCTATATTCTTATCATAGTTTGGATCTGGAATGTCCTCTAAATGCTCATGTGTTGAAGGTTTGGTCCTCAATGCAGCTATGTTCAGAGATAGAGATTTTGCTACATCATTGGATCATGAAGGCTTTGACTTCATCAGTGATTAATCCACTGATGTGTTAATAAGATAATGGTATTTGGGGGAGGTAGTGGAAAATTAGGAGGTAGGGCCTAGTTGGACAAAATAGGTCACTGGGGGTGAACCTTGAAAAGGTAGTTCTTGTCTCCAGCCTTCTGCATGTCTGTATGCCTCTCTCTTTCCTGGCTGCCTGAACAACTTTTCTCCACCATGCCCTTCCTATGATGTTCTGCATCACAAAGCAATGAAGCTTGTGTTAGTCATCTTTTCATAGCTGTGAACAAAATACCCATCAAGAACCAAGAACAAATTAGAGGAGGAGAAGTTTATTTTGGCTCATGGTTTCAGAGATTCCGTCCATGGTTGGGCAACTTCATTGATTTGGGTCAGAGTGAGGAAGAACATCATAATGGAGGAAAGCTGCTCAGTTCATGGTAGTCAGGAGGGAGAGAGAGAGAGAGAGAGTGTGCGTGAGAGCAAGCAGGTGAGGAGTCAGGGACAAATGTAATCCCCAAGGGCACACCTCCAGTGACCTACTTCTTCCAACCATGCCCCACCTGCCTACAGTTACCACCCAGTACTGCATTAAAGTTACTAATTTGTCAAATGGGTTAATTTACCGATGAGGTTCTCTCTCCCATACTCTTATCATTTCACTTTTGAATATTCCTGCATTGCCTAACACATGAACTTTTGGGGGAACTCTTCCTGTGCAAATCATAACAAGTCAGATGGCTGTGGACTGAAACCTCAGAAACCATGGGCCAAGATGAACCTTTCTTCTTCTAAGTTATTTTTCTCAGATATTTGTCACAGTGATGAAAAGCTGACTAACACAACTCTTAGGGAGAAGGGATATTCCTTTCCCTCTTTCTGCTTCCTGTTGAAAGGAATGTGGGTGTGGCGTTGGTGAGCCATCTTGGTCTATGTAGATCAAAGTATTACTCTAAGGATGGAGGAGCAAAAAGATAAAAGGAGCTGGCCTCTGACACCAGGAGGCTGCCGTACTTATTCTAGAACAATCCTTCTCACGTTAGTAAATAAGATAGTATCAAGAAAGTTCGCAAAAGATTTTTAAGTGATTCTTGGGTGTTCTGAGTAGCTTACCCAAATCAGGTTATCACTACTGTTCATTGTCTTTGAACTATTTTACAACTCTGTGAGTTGTAGGTAGCTAATAGCAGTTTAAATAATTGTTCCTTTTCCACACACAAATTCTGTCTAGTCAGGGCCAATTGATTCCTTGACCCCTTCTCCTCCACCCTTGCCATCTCCCTCTGCCCTTTGGAAAAGATAGTTTTGCATCTATCTGTAAGGGTACTCCATTGTTCGTAGTTTTCCTATATAAGTGGGATGCTTTGAAATCTCCTTTGAACTGGAAGTAATACTTTACTGATGACTCCACTGGTTAGTGAGTTTAAATCTTTGACATGTATTCATTTTATATTTATATGAGTGTCAAGATTTATCATTTATTTTAAAAAATACTCTTTAACAAGAAGAAAAAACATATTTTATGTAATACACTCCTATTGCTGGTCTCTGTTATAATGATAAAATCTCTATCTTATCTTGGTAGCTCCTACCATTTTACTTTTATTATTTCTTTGAGTTTCAGCACTGACTCTTAATCACCAAACCAAACATCTTTACACAGTCAACATTTATCTCCAATGTGAGACAAGGTAGAATAGTGTTTTTTCTAACTGTGGGCCACAACCCATCAGTGGGTCATAAAACCAACTTAGTGGACCACAACAAGCATTGATAGAAAATATCAAAGGTTTGGATGTAGTTCAGTGGTAAAATATTTGCCTAGCACACATGAGACCCTGGGTTTGAACCCAAGCATTGCCAAAAAACAAAATCAAACATACCTTGCCACATACACAAAGTACATCACACATGGCAAGTATGTATAATTTATGAAGTTTTGAATTCAGATGCATATATGTATTAGTTTCTTGGGGTTTCTGTAATGAATTATCATAAACTGGGTGGCTGAGAACATCAGTAATTAATTGTTTCACAATTCTGGAGCTCAGAAGTCTGAAATGAAGGTATGGCAGCTCTTTGAAATTTCTAGAGGAGAATCTTTCCTAGATTCAGCTTCTGTAACTCCTGGTGTTAGCATAATTTCTACTTTTATCTATGCATTGCCTTCTCTCTGTTCTTTTCTGTATCTTATTAAGGTACTGTCATTGGATTTAGGGCTTGCCCTAACCAAATGGTATTACATCTTAATCTTTACCTAAATTACATCTGCAAAAAACCCATTTCCAAATAAAGCCACACTCCATTGTTCAGGGCAGACATGAATTTTGGGGAATGCTATTCAAACTACTATGTATATATATTTTTTTATTGATTAACTATGTAAAATATTTTTCTGATCATGAGGAGTCTCAAAAGTTTAAAGGCCAAGAGTATAAACCACCCCCTACTTTTTCCATTTGGATTCCCTTTTTGGCAATAGTACCAATTAATCAGTATAAAATTTCTCCAAATAACTTTACATATGATGAATCATTTCAGTCTGATAACAGTTTAGGAGGCGAGATTAAATAATATTGCTGTTTTAAAGATTAGCGTACAGCCAGAAAGTAAAGGAGCCAGAATTCAACCCTAAGCCCATGATTTCCCACAGCATCATGTTTCTTTGGAATGCTCATCTCCGTGGTTTCCGTATTACTGCATCCATCTGGATGTCTCTGACCTGGCTCTGTTTTCTGGCTTCTGCTTAGGAGTGGAGAAGACCTACTTCTATCTGTAGGCAGAATGGAAGGATCCAGCGGGCAGCAAGATTGAAGAGAGTCAAAGTAGAGTGAGTGACTAATAAAATAAAGCTCCAAAGAAATGACCAAGGGCTCAGGAGAAGGAATTCTCCTTAGGAAAGATATTTGATACCTCTTCCTCTGAAACATTTAGTTATTTTAATGGGGCAGATAGTGGCAGCAGCAGAACCAGAGAATTCTTTTTCCTTTTGTTGTCTTAGTTTCCCATTTCTGGCCTTGAGCCTTGATGTGAAAGGCCAGCTTTGCCACGTGGACAAGATGCTTCATTTTACAAGCCCAGCACAAGATAACAGGAAGTAGTGCAAAATGTTTAGTTCCTCGAGAAAAAAATGAGAAAGCGCAACAAAGATAAACGGAAAGAAAAATCTAACACCCAGAGGCCTTCCTCTTTGTCACCTCATCAGCTGAGGTAATGACTCCCAGAGAAATGGAAAACAGGTCAGGAATCCATGACAGCTGTGTTCCTCAGCCCAGAGGAGCTTTCAACAGCCACAGGAGTTGGACAATTACAAACCGTTATCTTCCCCCAGATGATTAATGGGGTATCCTGTGGGAAGATTCCACGGCTCATTTCTTCAAATCAGGACCTTGAAATAAGAATGCATTGTTGTAGGGGCAATAAAACCATCAGAATGTGGCTCTGGCTTCTTTCCATCTTATTAGACTTGAGATAATTATCCAGGTAATTCAGGAAAAATAAACTGCCATTGCCTGAATTACTCACATAATTACCTCCATGTTCTACTTCAGTCCAGAGCCAGCTGTAAATGTCTCATGGGCCTCAACCTGATAACTGAAAACAGGCTTGGCAATTGAGGAACCAGGGTGAAAACAGGGAGGAAGTCCAGCTCAAACAATTTGAGAACCCGGGTGCTTCAAACCACGCTCAGCTCTGCACTGCCTGCTTACTCTTGACGAATCACTTCGCCTTCCTGGATGGAATGGCATACTGATAATGGCAAACTAAACTGCTAGCTGGTATAATTTAAGCAGTGATTATTAATAATATTTTTTTCGTTAGTGGTATCAATAACAGATATCAATTTTTGTTCTGTCATAAAGCTATATAAAAAAATTTATGCTTTGTGCTGAGATGTGAGATTCCAGGGCAATGTTTCTTAACATTAGCTGCATATTTGATTCATCAGGGGAGCTTTTAAAAAATAAGAGGATTTCCCAGACCCCACCCTAGACCAATTAAAGCTGAATCTCTGGAGTACAGCTCCTGATATTGGTACTTAAAAAAAATACTTGTTAAATGTATTTTTTCACTTTATTGCTTGTTGTATTTACTCTGACAATTGGAATTTAAAAAAAAAAGAACAAACTTTCCAGATGATTCTAATAGATAAAACCACTGCACATCAGAAAAAGGCACACAGTGGAAAGAGAGATTTCTGTCGCTGAAGTTTCCTATCAAGGATTTGACATATCTGATGGAAAGACATGTCTCAGAGTGACAGGTGAAGCTATCTTACTGTTCAGCCTGTTTCCTCAGAGTTCCAGGAAGAAAGAGCCTGCTACAGTTTGAATGTTTGTGTCTCTCTCAAATTCATGTTGAAACTTAATCCTCAACATAACAATATTAAGAGATGGGGTCTTTAGAAAGTGATTAGGCCATAAGAGTTCTGTCTCATGGATGGAATTAACACACTTATAAAAGATTGAGCCCTTTTCTTGCCCCTTTCATCTTTTCTGCCATGTGTAGACACAGCTGTTGTCCCTTAGAGGAGGCATCATGAAGGTGCTGTTTTGGAAGCAGAGATCAGGTTCTTAACAGACACCAAAGCTGCCAGCTTCTTGATCTTCAACTTTCAAAATGCAAAACTGTGAGAAGTAAATCTCTGTTCTTTATAAATTACCCAGTCTTAGGTATTTTTTTAATAGCAAAAGGAGTAGACTCACACAGGACCCAAACTGCCCCAATCTCTAAGTCCCCGAGGTCCCTGGTCTAAGGTACGAGCTTTCTGTACCTATCTAGTGACATCCACTATTCCTGTATAAAAAGATTACTGTCTCTAGCAATACCTACTCTCCACACCAAGTTGTTTGAGTAACCAAATGCCTTGTCAAAGGCCACTAAACCTCTATTAATTCAAATCAGAGATGGGCAGAAAGTATCATTTCCACTTTCTTTTAATTCTTTTTTTTAAAGACTTTTTAAAAATTTTTTTAAAATTTTTTTTAGTTGTAGATGGACACAATATCTTTATTTATTTTTATGTGGTGCTGAGGATCGAACCCAGTGCCTCACGCATGTGAGGCAAGCACTCTACCACTGAGCTACAATCCCAGCCCCTAATTCTTTAAAACTTTACCTCCCAAGGATTAGGGCCAGGCCCATTTCCTCCATGAGTTACCTGGTCTTTCCAACGTGCATTAGTACACCACATCAACATTCATTAAAAATAATGAGACAGTAACTGCAAAAAGACGTTACTTCATTCTGGCAGCAAGTGTTTCCCAAGTACAAACCTGCCTTCTACCAGGCAGTGTGAGGAGCTAGAGAACTCGTCCTTCTGAAATCATTCAGTTGGATCCTCCAACTCTGAAGCATCTGGTTGGTAACTGCTGTCAACATGAAGCTACCTTCTCAGTTTCAAACAGCCCAGTGTTGGAGCCTGAGGATAGAATTCCTGTGGTCTAGACACAGACGCCTGCTACTAGGACTTACAGATGGGCTCTCCTTTAAATCTTGAGGGTCATAGCTCAGAAATGATAGAGCAATCTCTCAACAGTCTCTCAGGAATGATCAACAACTCTCAGAATACAGCAGAACATCTGTTTCCTGTGAATAACTCCACCAAGCAGAGACTGCCTTCTTCATGCATGTGTTACTCCTGCTGGAGTTTTATGACATGTGAATTCAAAGGAGCAGTTCTTTTGCCCCATGACAAGCCTTTCAAAGGGTGAAGTGCTTGGATTTACAGTGATTCTCCCAGAGGATTTTCTCCCAGTTGTTGAAATATGGAAAGCAGCAAGTGTCCATAGACTATTACAAGAAAATGCAATGAGTATTCCTTGCAGAATATTCTGCACACTGTAGAAAAGCACACAATGGCATGGGTCTTTTCTTTCACTTAGAAAATAGTTCAGTCTTTTAAAAGTCCCATAACTACAGAAAATCCTAAAGGGCCCTTCAAGGACCTGTCCAAATATCTTTTCCTCTGTAAAGATGTCCAGGATCCTTCTAGTCAGAATCACATGGTGTCTGTGGCAGCTTTGTCTTTCCACTTACTTGATGCTCAACAGCATGCAGTGTACTGTTTTGTTGTTTAGTGTGTATGTTTGCGTCTCTTGCACCCCACTGCCACTCCAAATATATTGGGCTCTTAGCTTCTGAAGACAGGGATTATATAGGTGCACAGTAAAAACTACATGTGTGGAATTAAACACTATCATCAAGACAATTGTGATTTTTTAGTAGGAGGTGTCAGTGCTATTTGACTTTTTGTTTCCAAAAAGATGTATTTCAAATGTGTACAGGAATATTTTCTGAATCTTCTCATCTGTTTCCTCATATTCACCTCTGCTGCCATGAAATTTCCCTCCTGTGATAGCGTTGGGTTTTCTCCTGGGATTCCATGTTTGGTTTTTTTCCTGGCTATTTTCACGCCCTCTTCTAGTTGTTTCCCATTGACCCTTTCACATCTTGGGCAGAGCCAACACTTGATTGTAGTTCACTATTAACCCAGACTGATACTGAACATTATCTCAGCCACCCAGGCACCACCTGCCATGTAGTTCCCTCCAGATACTGCATTTGGAGGAAGCCTCCAGGATTATTGTTAGGATAACCTAATAAGGATGAGCACAGTTTGGGAGTCAGTCACACAGATTTGAAATCCACCTTGAATTTTGTTATGCAGTGATCTTGGATAAGTTATTTAACTTGATTAAAGTTCAATTTCTTCAACTATAAACTGAGTGTAATAATAGTACTTACCTTGGTAGGTGTTTAAAATAACAATCCCGTTGTTTAAATACTTGCTCATTGTCAGACCTTGGGCGGGAACTCTATCTGGACAAGATTTTCAATCTTCACAAGAGGATTGTTATAAGTTGGGTTCTCTGAGATGCAGATTTGCACTCAGCAAGTTTATTGGGATTACCACCTGTGAAGGAGAGTAAAGCAAGCAGGACTAGGCAGAGGGAGAAGCTGGGCTGCTGTGCAATCTTAACAAAGCCTTCAGCCAACCTCACAGGACAGTTTGAAGCTGGGATAGCACTTCAGATCTGGGAAGTGGGATATAGGATCTTTATATTCCTGCCTCCAGCCATGAGGTTGTCCTCTTCCAGAAGCAGATGTGACCTGGCATGAGGCAGCTTTCTCTAGCTGAAGGCAATTTTTGGAAAGGGCTGATAACTATGGGATGACATTCCCCAAAGCATGTATTGCACAAATTAAATAATACATAAAACACTCAGCACAACACCTGTCAAATAAAAAGCACTCACAAAATGTTAGCTGCATCCTCCTGCTCTCTTTCCTCCTCAGCCACCACCCAGCTATCCTACACCTGTCATCTTATCAGCAATAACATAATAAATTGCTCTGCTTGTAGAGAAGACAATGGATCTATTTTCTGAATTCTTCTCTTAAACCAATCTATCACCTCTTAGCAGTCTGAAAAACCTATTGCACAGGGCAACAGGAATGATTCTTAAGGAGTGTATTAGAGTTCCCCAGAAAACAGGACTATCGGGACACACACACACACACACACACACACACACACAATTTCATGGAATGGTTTATGTGACTGGCAAGTCCAGAATTTGTAGGGTAAGGCAGCAGGCTGGAGACATACAAGAGCTGATATTCACAAGTCTGAGGACTATCTCTGGCTGAATTTCTTCTTGTTGAAGGGAGATCAGTCTGTCCCATTAGGCTGTCAACTGATTTAATTAAGTCTACCCATATTATGGAGGGCAAACTGTTCACAGTTACTGATTTTGTTAACATTCTCACAGAAATATACAAAATGATATTTGACTAACTATCTGGGCATTGTTGCCCAGCCATGTTAATATATAAAATGAGTCATTATAAAAGTGAATAGGAGATTTCACCCCTGATTTATTGAATCAGAATATTAGATGAAGAGCATTGCATCTGTGTAAGCATTATTCAGTCACAGTGCTGGAAATATTCTGCAGATTTCTGTGGTATTCTTTGCTAGTTTTGTCTGTAAAATACTTCAGGTAAAATAATAGTTAAGTCAGTAATATTTTTGAATTAATAATGATGGGAGAAACAAATTTTGGAACAGGGGATTGAACCCAGTGGTACTTTGCCCCTGAGCTACAGCCCTAGTCCTTTTTTCTTTATTCTTTGAGACAGAATCTTGCTTAGTTTCTGAGGATGAACTCAAACTTGCCATCCTCCAGCCTTAGCCTCCCAAGTTGCTGGGATTATAGACATGCACCGCCACACCTGGCAACAGAGAAATTGAATTACTCTTGAATAGTGTAGCAGGATGCTGAACAAGAAGCTACTTCCTAATTAGAATAAAAACAATGATAGAATTGAATATAATAAAATATTTTCTTTATTGGGATATCAATAGTATATTGTGAGCACAGGAGAAGCACCCAAGTTTGGGGCATAGGGAATGCTTTCCAGAGAGGGAAGATTTTGAGCTGATACTTAAAAGATGTTAGTTAGAAGGATGCCAAGTTTGGAAGGAGTGATAATACCATTCAAGATCATGGAAATGTGAAAGACACAATGCATGTTCAATAATTTAAGCATGATCTGGATGGACAGGGTAAGATGTGATGGTGTAAGGGGAGGGTTGAGACATTAGCAGTTTGAAGAGACAGTGGCCATATCGGAGGCTTATTGTCAGGAAAAGGAACATGGAGATTGTTCCATGGGTAATGAGGTTTTTGAGCAGGAAAATGATGTAATGAAATATGAGTTGATTTTATTCCATTGTGGTCAGATAGGATGCAGGGTAGAATCTCTATTTTTTTGTATTTGCTAAGGCTGGCTTTGTGACATAACATATGATTTATTTTGGAAAAGGATCCATGTGCAGCTGAGAAGAAAGTGTATTCACTCGTTGATGGATGGAACACTCTATAAATGTCTGTTAAGTCTAAATTATTGATAGTTTCATTAAGATCTATGGTTTCTTTATTAAGTTTTTGTTTGGAAGATCTATCCAATGGCGAAAGAGCTGTGTTAAAGTCTCCAAGTATTATTGTGTTGTGGTCTATCTGATTCTTGTATTTGAGAAGGATTTGTTTGATATATGTAGAAGCTCCATTATCTGGGGCATAGATATTTATGATTGTTATGTCTTGTTGATGTATGATTCCCTTAAGAAGTATGAAATGAACTTCTTTATCTCTTTTCACCATCTTTGGTTTGAAATCCACTTTATTAGATATGAGGATGGAAACTCCTGCTTGTTTGCAATTGTTTGAAATATGAGTTGAAGAGTATTTTGTGGGCAATGTGGAGGTGAATTGAAAGTGTCAAAGACTAGAGGACAAGGACTGATAATTGTTATAGTCAAAGAGAGAAATGATGAGGTGATTGAATAGTGTCAGTATAAATTAAAACAGAACATTATGCATTCCAATAATTCTGGAGGGGATACAAAAGTAATAAGAATAGGTGATTTATTTCCTCTAACCATAAGAATAAAATAAATAGTATGGGCTGTCTCCAGGGTTTCTGTCTTGAGAATTTGGGTAAATAGTGATGTACATCACAAAACTAAGGAACACAAGATGAGAAGCAAAGTGAGGTAGAGAGGGAAGACAAGAAAAGTTGGTTCAATTTTGGGCTGCTAAAGTTAAGGTGACTGGAGAGCACACAGATGATTAAAATTCATAAATATGTAGGATTTAAACAAGGCATCCTAAATAACTGATGGGTTAAAGAAAACATCACAAAGGAACTTAGAAAAATTTTGAAATGAAAACACAACATACCAAAATGTATGAGAAACACTAAAGCAATGCTTAGATATAAAATATAACTATAGACAACTATATTAAAAATAGAAACAAGTTATACTTACCAGCAATAAGTTCTGTCTTCTATCACACAGTATAGTTACTATAGTTAACAATAATGTACCATATATTTCAAAGTAGCCGGAATAGGGAATTCTGAGTGGTCTCATCACAAAGAAATGATAAACATTTGAGGAGATAGATGAGCTAATTACCCTGATTGGATCATTGTATAATGTATATACATATATTAAAGCAGAACATTGGACTCCTTAAATATGTACAGTTATCATGTGTGCAAAAAATAGAAAAATTTTCAAAACAAAAACCTAAATTTCCACTTTAAGAAATTAGGAAAGGAAGAGTAAACGAAACTCAAAGTAAGCAGAAGTAAATACTTAGTAAAGACTGGAGAAGAAAAAAGAGAAATGGAGAATGGAAACATAACAGAAAATCAATATACCAGAAGCTGGTTCTTTGAAATGGTCAACCAACTTGAAAAACGTTTAGGTAAAGTGAACATTTAAGTGAAATGGAAAAGAGAGAAGATTCAAGTTATTAAAACCAGAAATGAAAAGGGGAACATTACTAACAGCCTTACCAAAATATAAAAGGAATAGTATGAGCAAGCTTATGCCAACAAATTAAATGACCTGAATGAAATGGACAAATTTCTAGAATGTCAAATTACTGAACCCAACTCAGGATGAAATAAAGTCTGCACAAACCTATAATTAATAGATTGAATTACTAATCAAAAACTTCTTACAAAGAAAAGTCCAGGACGAGGTGGTCTCACTGGTGAATTCTACCAAGCACTTAAAATTTTAACCAAGCACTTAAAACTACCAAATATTTAAATCAATATTTCACAAAATCTTAGAAAAAAATAGAAGGGAGACTTCCTCACTCACTCTCTGAGGCCAATATTATCCTGATATTTAGCAGGCAAAGACATTATAAGAAAAGTAAACGATAATAGACCAACATACCTTTATAAATATAGAAGCAAAATCCTCAATAAAGCACTATCAAACTGAATACAACAACATATAAAAATGATTACACTCCATGCCCAACTCAGCTTTATTTCAAGAATGCAAGTTGGTTTCAACACAGCAAGATTAACCAATGCAATACACCACATTAATAGAATAAAGGGGGAAACCCCACATGATAATTCCTATTGATGCTGAAAAAGCATTCAGCAAACCCCCAAACCTTTTCATAATTAAAATACCTCAACCTTTGAACAGGGGGACCTTTCTCAATCTGCTAAAAGGAAATCTGTGAGAATCCTATAGTTAACATCATGCTTGATGGGCAAAAGACTGAAAGATTTCCTCCTATCAGCAACAAAAGGATAGCTAATCTTACTAGGTCTGTTCAATATGTGCTTGAGGTTCTAGACAGGGAAATTATATAAGAAAAAAAGAAACTATGGCACATATACACAATGGAATATTATTCAGCAAAAAGAAATTAAAATTATGGCATTTGCAGGCAAATGGATGGAATTGGAGAACATTATGCTTAGTGAAGTAAGCCAATCCCAAAAAACCAAATGCCGAATGTTCTCTCTGATTAGTGGATGAGGTGGGAATGGGAAACAGGAGAAGTGTAGGAACTCTGGATGCAGCAGGGGGGAGGGGGGAGGAAGGAAAGGGGAATGGGTATAGTAATGATGGTTGATTGAGAGGGTCATTACTACCCCTGGTGCATGTATGAAGACACAAATGGTGTGACTCTATCTGGTTTGCAACTAGAGAAATGGAAAAACTGAGCTCTGTTTATGTACTATGACTTGAAACACATTTAAATAAAATAATTAAATTTAAAAAAAAAGAAATCTGAAGCTAAAAAAAAAAAAGAAATAAAAAACATCTAGCTTGGAAAGGAGAAACCAAAACTAACTCTTTCCATGGATGACTTCATCTTATATATAAAATTTTTTTAAGGAATCCACAAAAAAATTACCAGAGCTAATAAATTAGTTCAGTAAGATTGCAGAAGATCAATATGTAAGTGTATTTCTACACATTATCAATGAACAATCTGAAAATGAAAATAAAATAAATTTCATTTACAATATTGAAAACTTAAACATCAACTTTATAAATCATTGTTGAAAGAAATTTACAGAACCTTGAATCAGTGGAAAGATATCCTGTGTTCATGGATTAGAAAATAATACTGTCAATGTGGTGATAATCTGCAAAATGATCTACAGGTTCAATGAAATAACTATCAAAATTCTAGCAGCCTTTTTTTCCTCAAAAAAAAATGCAACAGCTGATTCTAAAATTACATGGAATTGCGAAGGATCCCAAGTAGTCAAAACAAATTTGAAAATAACAAAGATGGAGGATTCACACTTCCTGACCTCAAAGCTGTACAAAGTTACAGTAATCAAGACTGTATGGTACTGGTAAAGGAATAGACACACAGATGGATAAAATAGAATTGAGACTGCTATGTTGAGACAGGGGGATCATGAGTTAGAGGTCAGTGTAGGCAACTTAATGAGAACTTGTCTTTAAAAAGAAAAGAAAGAAAGATAAGAAAGAAAGTCCACTCAGGAATCCCAAAACAAAATGAAAAAATGAACATATAAGAAATAAAAAAATCAATTCAAAAAGGATCAAAGACCTAAATGTAAGAGATAATGCAATAAAAGTCTTAGAAGAAAATAAGGACTAAAATCTTTGTACTCTTGGATTAGGCAAACATTAACTTTTTGGATACAACATCAAAACACATACAACATCAGGGCATGGTGGTGCATACCTGTAATTCCAGTTACTCAGGACACTGAGGCAGGCAGATCACAAGTTCAAGGTCAGCCTCAGCAACTTAGTGAGACCTTGATTCAAAATTTAAAAAATTTTAAAAGGGGATATAGCTCAGTGTGGATTCAATCCCCAGCACTGCAAAACCAACCAACCAACCAAACAACAACAACAACAAAATACAACATGGACTTTATTGATAATAAAAATTTCTGTGTTTCAAAAGGGACTATTAAGAAAGTTAAAAGACAACCTATAGAATGGAAAAAAAGTATTTGAAAATTATTTACATTCTGTGGATCCATATCTAGATCTAGAATATATGAAGAACACATACAACTTAACAGTACAAAGACAAATAATCCAATTGAAAGATAGCAAAGGATTTGAAAAGACATTTCTTCAAAGAGTTACAAACAAAAATAAGCATGTGAAAACACATTCAGCATTACTAGTCATTAGGAATGGAAGCAGTTTTTTATAGTTCTTTTTCTAAATAACATCACCTTCTTTTATATTTGTCCTGTAGGGGTTCAGACCCTGAGAAACAGATTGAGCATCTTGGCAGGTGAAGGAAGATGTGAAGTGCTATTGGCATAGAGACCTGCTTATTCAGAAGTGGCTGCACCCCCCTAAATCTTTCCATAAGTCTTTTTTTACGTGCAAGTCAAACAAAGAAGGCACAGTGCCAACAGTTTACATAGGTGAGTGCATGCTCACAAGCAGATGTTTATAACCTTGAGTACAAATGCTGAATCAGGGTGTTTATGATCTTGACTACCTATTAAAACCCAGCTAGCTGGAAGTTTTGGTGACAGAGTCTAACTTGGGCCTCCCTCACAATATATCCCTTTAGGGTTCCTTTCCATACAATCCATGCATTTGATGTCTTCTACAATGATTCCTTAGCAAGCAGAGTAGAGCCCTGCATCCACAGGTCAAGACATCAGTGCAAGCTGCTGCAACATACAACCAGAAGACAAGCACCACCATCTAGGATTACTAAAGACCTTTGCCAGTTTCATCCTATATTGAAGTGGTGATGGAAGGTATTCCCAACCGTGTCCAGTGTCAAGGGACATAGGCTGGATTTACCAGAGTTGTCTGGCAGCAGAACTCACAGGCACTTGGTGCAACCAGCTGGCAGAGGTGTTTGCTACTGTGGCCTAGGTGATTGCCCAGTCCATGATGGTGTTGTATAGACAAAAGGAAAAAGCAGTTAGAGGCACCAGTAAAGGTAAATCACAACCATCTGGGAGAATGCATGACAGCTTTGAGTCCCAGGGAAAGCACTGTTGCGATCTGCAGTGACTTCCCTGGGTAGTGATACCATACTCATACAGCTTGGGTCTGTATCTCAGCAGGTTCTTAGTGTACCAGCACTGAGGAACTCATAATTGGCCAAAGAGAAATGACAAAAGTTATCACTCTTTATTGTGATGGGCTGGCCCTATAAGGTCACTGACACTGTCAGGGTGTGAATGGTACTATGCTGATTCACTTAGCCATTGGGCCAAGCAAATAGCCTTGTGGTCGTATCAACCATAGTCAAGGCACACATGGATGTATCAATTGCTGTTAAGGCACACATGGCTCCCTTTGACTCAGTAAAGGGTTGACGTAGTCAACCTGCGATCGTGTCAAGGGGACACGTCTGTGCATTACCTGGCCATCTGTGGCTCCAAGACAGTGAGGACGAGGACACTCCTGAGCACAAATCACAGATGCATGGCAGGCTTCTAACAGGACACTCCCCATTAAAGGTAGACCCCATTAGTTGACTAATTTTCACATCTACATGCTGTAGGTGGCAGTGCAACCAAGTGGCCAGCTTGGTGGGAGATGCCCATTCCAATGACCTCACCCTAGCTAGAGCATCTCCTTCATCATTACCCAGGCTAGTCAGGGGAGCATGGCCAGTAACATGACATGTTCTTGATGGCCTAGCTCCCAGAGCTCTTGCCACAGAACTTGCCCCCAATGCACAGCACAGTTGTCGATACATATCGCTACGGGAGATACTTCATTGACTATGACCATCCAGAGGATGTGTAGTTCAGCTCACTGGCTACTTTGTCCTGTACCAATATCAAACCAGACAGTGTTCGTCTCTGGTTCTATGGCCACTGCTATCTACACAGGCAGTTGTCCATGGCTGGAGCCATCAGTGTACCAAGCACTGAACAGTATTATCTCCAAGGTATGGGCTTGTTTCTGGTTCACCTATGTAGGTATCAGGCCCTAGCACCTCCTGAAGTCTCTTGTTCCTGCCAGCTCCTGGCATATCTGGACTCTTCCTTGCCCTTCTAAGAGCCTTTATGGTGTTGACTGTTTTGCAACCTCAGTTGTAAGGACAGGTGCTAACCTCTCCATTTTTAGGGCACTACACATAATGTCTTCCACCCCCGAATTTCACAGGACCAATAACAAAGCAGCCATGGTTTCTCTTGGCTTCTTCTCTTGGGTAAACAAAAAATTGTTTACCCAAGTGCATCAACTTTGATTGACAGGTGGAACATGGTGAACTTGGTTACCTGGGCAGGCTCTGCTAGTTGCCCACTGGAGCCATTTACTGTTGATGTTTCATATCTGCATTACCACTGGCCAGGCGTACAAGCGTTAATCTCCTTCCTTTTTCTCTTCTGACCTGATTAGCAGTATGAGAGAGGTGGAGGGGTATTTTCAAGGTATGAAGATCCTCCTCTAGTGACTGTACTCTGGCTTCCAAGGCCTTTTCCTTATCTTGCAACTCCTTCATCTTGGCAGTCTGCATCAGTTTCTTCTCAGAGCTGTAAGAATCACCATTCCATGGCCCCAGCGGCTGCATGTGCACGGCTCTTCAGGCCATTTCTCTGTCCCATCTGCACTGCCATTGCCACCTTTCTCCTTGGCCATAGGCCAGTGCCTGGGCTCCACCACTTCATTCACAGTCTGTCCTGCTGGATCCATGTTTACCCACAGGGCAATCAGAAGAATTCGAGCCATTTATCCTGTTGCCTTCCAAGTGGCACCATCTTGTAGGTGGGAACTATCAGCTTGTAAAGCCTTCTCTATGCTCAATGGGAAACCATCCACCATATTCTAACTTTCTAAGGGAGTCCATGCTAATAGGACTGTGGCTATCAAGTGCTATATGCTGCTCAGTGGTCACCTCCTCCACTGTCCACCACGTCTGCTGTGGCTAAGGCATCTCTCACCTGCATGGTATCCTGCTGACTACACCAATTGTTCTGCAAGGGCTCAGACCCTGAAAAATAAATTGGGGATCCTGGAAGGTGAAAGAAGATGTGAGGTGCAGTTGGTGTAGTAGACATGCTTTATTTGAAGGTGGCCCCATGAGTCTTTCCATAGGCCTTTTTATGGGCAAGCCAAACAAAGAAGGCACAGAGCCAACGGGTTACATAAGTGAATACATGCTCACCAACAGATATTTATGACCTTGAGTATATATGCTGAATCAGGGTGTTTATGACTTTGACTACATACTAAAGCTTAACTGGCCAGAAGTCTCAGAGACAGAACCTAACTATAGCCATCTTGGGTCTGCCCCACTTCCAGTGATTTTGTAATCTAAAACTGTATACTTTAACCATTTCTTGCTGAAATATTGAGAATGTTTTTTTTTTTCTTCTTCTAGATTTAACACTGACTGAAAAAACAGATGAAGTCAGAATTTTTCAGAGGATACTTTGGCATAGAGAAGACTGAATAGAAATATGATCGTGAAAATTCTGTATTTAGAATGAATCTAGAGACTTTGCATGGGTAAAGTATAAGAATTTTTGAGATGGACACACAGAAAGGGATCAGAAGAACTAAAATTATATAAGGAAAAGGGAATGGTGCCCCCATTGGATATGACAGAATTTGGACCTCTGATAAAAGGCTGGGAGTTCAGGGATTACAGAGAAGTCATTGGCATTGTCCTTGACCCCAAGGAGCTACTGGTGGAGAAGACAGACTTGAACACAGACAACAGAGCATAACGGATACAGTCATATAGAGGATTGAGTGAAGCCTTGTGAGAGCTAGTAACCCATTCTGCACATTGCCCATCTCAGCTTGATTGAAGTTGCCACATTGAGCCCAATGTGACACGAGGTGCCCTGCTCATTCAAGTGGCTAATATAACTTGTTTGGCAAGGTTCAGTCATGTGAGCAGAAGGAGGTTATAATATTTATTTGTTTATTTATCTGGTACTGGAAATTGAACCCAGGGGCACTTAACCAGTGAGCCACATCTTTAGCCCTTTTTTTAATTTTTAATTTCAAGCCAGAGTCTCACTAAGTTGTTGAGGGCCTCAGTAAATTGCTGAGCTGGCTTTGAACTTGCGATTCTCCTGCCTCATCCTCCTGAGCCACTGAGATTACAGGCCTGTGCCACCATGCCTGGCACAACTGATTCTTATAATGGAGACTGGGTTGATGGGGATAAGAAGACCAAAGCATGTGTTCCAAATTCCACTGCCTTTAAAAAAGGGTTTTTCTCTACTTAGGAGCCTACTCTTCTTTCCTTCCTCCTTCTTATTCTCCCTCTTTCCCTCCTTCCTTTCCTTTCTTCCTTTGGATAAATGCAATCCCCCATTATCAAAAATTATGCAGTGAAGTTTTCCATATTTGGGAAAATCACAGGGATCATCACATCTGGAATGTAATGGATGAAGCTTGTCTGCAAAAAGCACCTTTGTGATCATGGTATCTCCCCTTCCAGGTAAGTGTTTCTTTTTCATTTTAATTGGTATTATTAGAAATTAGTCTTTTAATTTTTATTTGGTCATTTTGCATGAGCCCATAGGTTGCTTTGTAATGGATCTCAAATTGATTTTCCCCCCATAATAAAGTTTTGTGTTATATAGATCACTGCATTTCAAACATTAACACACATAAGAATCACTGAATCTTGTTAAAATGTAAATCCTAATTCACATTAGGATTAGGGCCTGGGTAGGGCCTGAGAGTCTATATTTCCAACTAGCTCCCAGGTGATACCCTTTCTGGTGGTCACACTTGATTAGCAAGATAGGACCCCACCTTTAATATTTTAATATTTTCCAAGTGCTTTTGAACCTACTATTTAGCTGATACTAATAATACCCCTGTTGGGTAGGCAAAATGGTTGTTACTGTTCCCATTGTAACAGAGGAGGCAACTAAAGACCGTACTGTCTAGCCAGAGGAAACTAGGAAGCACCCTACCTAGAACTCAGCCTCAGACTGCCTGACTCTTTCATAGCAGATATGAGACTCCCTTAATTGGCTGTGACATTTCTGATGACAAGAACTATCCCTGATCATCACCAGGTCCCCAGCAGTTTCTAGTGCAGTGTTTGGTAAACATCTGATGATGGTTTAACTCCAAAGTTTCTTTTTTATATCCCAATAGCTGCTATGCAATATTCTGATGGCTTTCTTTTTACTTATCCTAATCCTCATACTAACTCACATAGAGTATTTGCATTACACAATGGATAAATTAAGACCTAGAGAAAAAAAGTTACTAGTATTGAGACTACTAGAGAAAATCTTTTTAAGAGTAGACTTTAAATCCATATTTGCCTTATAGAGTCTCACACACATCATGCAGTAAATAAATACATTTCAATCAACCATTTCTTTATTGCTGATATTTAGGTTGCCAAAAATCATTAGAGACTTGATCATGAGAAAGATAGTTGATCTGCCCAAGATCTTGGAAGATATAAAGAGTTGATCTCATTTCCTGTTTGCACACCCTCCCAGCTGTTGCAACTTTTATCCACAGCTTTATGGCTAATGACAGAGAATAATTTATGGAGTTGGAAGTCTCTGTCTATAAAGAAAATAAGCTTGTTCTGATGTTCCTGCCATGTTATTGCAGTTGCTTAAATTTTTAATCAAAGACTTAGTCAAGAAATAGTACAGAAAAAGTTCGCATCTTATTAGTGCTCTCAAGGATGGTTTGAATAGATGTTTGGGAAAGAACAATACGCCACGGGCTCATAAACATTTGAGTTTGTATTTTGCAAAAAAGCCAGCCTTCCTTCCAGAAAAGGGTCTTCAAGTGACCTTAAGAGGAAAGAAGAGTTTTTAAAAACAATGTCATTAGCTTGATGGATGAATTAGTGTGGCATTTTAAAAACATGCCTATAAAATCTTTCACATCAAAAGGAGAGGTCAAGGTCCTTTGTCTTTAAATGTAGGTGGCTTATGACTGCTTTGACCAATAGGACATAGAAGAAGTGAGGCTGTATGACTGCTCAGGCTATTATAAAACACCATGAAGTTTCTGCCTTGTTACTGAAACTATCTTGCTTGAGGTCCTAAGCCAGCATGTAAAATGTCCAACTACCCTGAGACAGCCATGTTATGAGGAATTCCAAGCCACATGGAGGAGACAAGTATAGGCATTCTATTCTGGCTGACAGTCTCAGTTGAACCCAACCTTTAAATTGTCCCAACCCAGACTCTAGGTACATGAGTAAAGAAGCCACCAGATGACTCAGTCCCTTAGCCACTTGTGTTATCCATTGTTGTTTGCATCCCAGATGAGGCCTCAGACATTGTGGAGCAGAAATAAGCCATCTCCCTCATAATCTATCCTAGGTCATGACCCACAGAATCCACAAACATTATATAATAGTTTTTTATTTTCACAACAAAGTTGGGGATCATGTGTTATTACATCAATAAATAACCATGGAAATCAGTCAGAACTCACTGGGTTGCAAGTGATAAAAGCAAAACACAATCTAGTACAGGAATAAGAGAAATCTACAGGAAGATGTAATGGAAGGTGAACTGGAAAAAGTATTGTGGCAGCCATGAGGATGTGCCTCGCAAGTTTCCAGCTGCGAAAGCACAATTGACCAGTGGTCCCAGCTGCTGCACTCAGCTCCATCACTGTGTTTCCGCTATTTAAAGGTACCAGATTTAGCAAATGAAAACCCATGATACACATGCAATAACTGGGAGTTATTTATACTAAAAATTGTTATCTGAAATTCAAAATCAAATCTAACTGGGCATCCCACAACCCAGGTCTAGCAACCCTATATGAGCTGCTCCCAGCCAGTGAGTAGATGTGGCAGGATTCTATGAGGGACTGGTCTTTGGGACCATGGCACTCCCATGATGGATGACTTTGGTGGAGGAATCTCCATTGGACTGGCTCAACTTCCTTAGAATTGCAAGACTAGGCAACTTCCTTAGAACCAAGATTCTTCCTCCCAAACTTCCCTTTCTTTTCATAAATAGACCATCAACCTAATCTGATGGTTCTCCAAGCCTCCTGTGGCTCCCTCTACCTTTTACCTTAGGAATTTTCTTGTAAGACTTGGAATAACACAGGAATCCCACATGAGTGACATAATGTTTTGAATAACCAAATTATAGGAAAACCTATGATGAGTGTCAGGAACTCAAATGCGTTCATATCACTTTCTCACTATTTCTCTTTCCTGCTTCTGTTCTAATCTAGAGTAGAGAAGTGACTACCAGACTCCTTCAATTAGCAATGACAATAAAATGGATAAAACATATGAGGCAACTATGTTGTCAGCATTGAACAACTGAAATCACAAGCCTGTGAGGCTTAACAGAACAGAACTCACAAAGATGAGTTCCTGAACAGATGAAACGATGAGCTTAAACAGAGAACAGAAGACTCATGGAGTGGAAGAAACAAATACTGGAATTTGGAGCTGCTGAGGTGACTGAAAGTCGTGTGGCAGGGTACCGGAGAAGAGGATGCTGCTCAGTAAAGGGGCTTCAGAAATATGCACAAAGAACCTCTTGGATCTTTGGCTGAATACTGTGCTACAAATGCAGGGTGAACCTCCACAAGGCCTGGTTGAGAAGAATCATCCAGGAACTGAACTACACAAAGATTCCAGAGGTCATATAGCGCTTGGAGGTTGGAGTTCCAAGCATTCAGAGTGAAGTGACCTTATGGAAACCTTGGAGAATCTAGTTAAGACATCAAAAAAGTCACAATTTAGGATTAGCAATCATGCCTTGAAATAAGGGCAATTCTAGACCCACTCCAACAAAACATAAACCAAACCCCAACAGAATCAAAGTGTTCTCCTAGTAACTTAACTCTTCTAAAATAAAAGTCCACACTTTTTTCTACATTTTAATTGGCACATTGTAGTTGTACATAATGGTACCATTTGTTGTTACATATTCATACATGTACACAATATAATTTGACCAATATCAATTCCTAGCACATCCCCCTCCCTCCCCACCTCCTGCCCCTTGGTTCCTTTCCTCTACTGATCTTCCTTTGATTTTCATGAAAACTCCATACACTTTAAAGAAAAATATTATGTACAGCATATTATTAAAAATTATTCAATGTAAATAAAACCAGAGAGTGATTCATAAACAGAAGAAAAACTGTCAACAGAAATAATTTCAGAGATGACACAGACACTGGAATTAACAATGACTTTAAAACAATTATCATAAATAAGGTGAAGAACTTAAAGGAAAAGATAGACATAATGATTGAAGAGAGGAGGGATTTCAGCACAGAAGTTAAAACTATAAAATCCAAATGGAATTCTAGAACTGAAAAATGTAGCATGTGAAATGAAAAATGTATTTTGGGATTTAAGAGAAGATTTAACACCGCAGAAGAGAGGAGAATGAACTTGAAGATAAGTTAAAAGAAACTTTAAAAATTGAAGCATAAATAAAAGGAATACTAAAAACAAAGAGAGCTTTATAAACCTGCAGCACAATATAAGATGGTATAATGTATACACATGCACTTTTACATCAATCGGAGTCTTTGAAGAACACGAGAGATTGAAAAACATTTTTGGAAAAATAATAGCCATAATTATCTAAATTTGATTAAAAGTAAATGTCACCACCCAAGTGTGGCTTTTTTATGACTTCTTAACATTTTTCCCCTGCCTGTCCTTAGCTCACCTTTCTAACAAACGAGAGGAGAGTAAAGCTATTTGGGGGCCAGTGAGACACATTTATGAAGGAGCCAGGGAACTAAATACAGTAGGAACCCCTATTTCTATCCAGACTTTTATGGAAGAGGGAGGATGGAATTCTCACTTTTAATTCATGAAACACATGAGTAGAGTGTTATGATTGGATGTGAGGTGTCCTGCAAAAGCTCATGTGTGAGACCATGCAAGAACCTTTAGAAGAGAAATGATTGGGTGATGAGAATCACCCAGTCAGTGAGTTAATCCTCTGATGGGATTAATTGAGTGGTAACTGAAAGTGGGTAGGGTGCAGCTGGAGGAGGTGGGTCCCTGGGGGCATGCCTTTGGGGTATATATTTTGTATCTAGTGAGTGGAGATCTTTCTCTGCTTTCTGATCTGAGCTATTTCCCTCCTCCCCACTCTTCTTCCATGATGTTCTACCTCACCTTAAGCCCCCAGGAATTGAGCTGGCCTTCTATGCACTGAGACCTCTGAAACTGTGAACTCCCAAATAAACTTTTCCTCTTCTAAAATGGTTATGGTCAGGTCTTTTAGTCACAGCAGCAAAAAAGCTGATTAAAACATAGAGTAACTGGTATTCTGCTTTGCATTTGGTATTCTTGGAGATGGCAGCCTGGCATATGAACTCACTGACACAGAACATGGGGTAGAGATTCTCAGATGGGCCACAGGATTAGGGAGAGAACAGAGACAGATCCCTAGAGTTCCCCAAGATCCAACAGTGGTACAGAAAAGCACTCAAAATTCCCTGCCCCTCTGTCCTCTCCAAAAGCTGAAAGAGCTGAGGGTTCAGTTTCACAGTCAGGGTAGCAGCATGGGCACCAAATAAAGGCAGGCCAATTAGGTCATTGTTAGCTCAGCTGATGACCATTTGGAAGGCCAGTGACACTTGAGAAAACTTGTTCCCTTCAATGGTTGCCAGGAAGGAATAGAGATCAACTGTCTAGTACCAGACTCCCTCCACAAACCCTGCAGGACAACAGCAGACTCCTAAAAACTTAGGTGCAGCCCCGGGGAAAAGGGTCAGGTGAAATCCTAAATTTAAAATTTAAATCTGAAGTACATGGGAATCACTAACTTTGTATTTTCTTAAATCACTGGATTAAATTTCCTACCATCAAGATAGATGGGGGCAACAGCCACAGAAAAATGCTATTATATTTCTAAATACCTGGTTTTGACTCAAATATAGTCGTCTGCATTAACACATGAACATATTTATAATGAAGTGAATCTGATGATGAATTTAGTCACGGTTTTGACGCTACCTAGGTGTTTGACTCGAGGGCAATGTGGATTTTCCTAATCCTCAGTAAAACATGAATTTTAAGGTCCCTGTCTGTTCAAATTTTTAAAGTTAAAGATATAGCCAGAGCCTTCTTTGGTGCCATCTAGTTATTCATGCCACTGCTAAAGCTTCAGGCTGCAGAATCTACACAGATAAAGGAATTGGATCACTCAAACTCCTCCTTCCATTACTCATGTATTAAAGAGTAACTATGTTATAGACAGCCTTCTAAGAAACAGGTGAATGAAGTTGACACAGGTGGGATAATTTGGAAAAGGCTTTTAGCTCTGGTGGAGTTTTGCCCTTTTGTTAAAAATACATCACGTCTGCAGAGCCAGGGCGTGGATGGACTGGTTAGAGAGTCTGGGATGCTATTTCCATCCAAGTCCGCCCTCTGCTGGTCAAAAAGAACTAGTTAGATTGTTTCTCCATCTGTGAAAACAATTTGGAAAAAAGTCATTGAGTCCTGTGCTCATCATATTTTTAATCCTTTGACAATACTGCTCTGAAGGGAGAAAGAGATGGAAGGGAAGGAGGGAAGGAAAAAAGAAACTCTAGTAGCAGAACTTTTTCCTTCACTCAGTGTTGGAGAAAAAAGCCCAGAGTCAGAGGACTGAGGTCTGTCCTGGTTCTGCAGCAGTTTATTAGCTGAGTGATTGAACAAGTCAGTTAACCTTTATGAGCACTGTTTGCTCATTAATTCAGTATTCAATATTGATCTAAGACTTAACTGATCTAAACCCTGTGCTAGGCTCTGACAGAAAACAAAGATAAAAAAAGAGATGTGGCCTTTGCAGTCATATTGCTCACAGTCTGGTGAGAGACACAGGGTTTATTTCAGTGGCTAAATTTCAAAGTGCAGAGAACATATCTGGGAAATTCCTGGACTCCCCCTCGGAGACATTTGAGATTCGTGGTAGTGAGCACTATGACATTGTGGTGCACTGGCAGCTAAACCTCCTTCTTTGAGAGAGTTGAAGAAGTTTGTCCAGCAGTGTGACCTTGGGCAAGTCATTTAACTACTCTGAACCTCAATCCACTTCCCCAAACACCCTTTGTCCTTGGAGCCCTTGTGGACAATGCCTCCTCCCCCAGTCTTGCACTTGTGGTGATGGATTTTAGTGGTTGTTCACTCCTCTCATCAGGCAATAAGCAATTTGAAGTCAGGGCCACATAAGAGACGTTTACAGCTATATCCCCTACTTCTTCTATAGTGCCTAGTCCTTTAGTAAGGGACCCACATGATGTTTGAGAAAGGAATGAATGTATGGGAATATATGTAAAATGGGAAATGGCTTCTTTGAACTCCATGTATGATGGTTGCTCTTTTCTAGATGAGCATGGTGGAACTAATCTCTGGTTCCACCATAGTACTTTAATCTGCTTTTCTGTAATATCTGCCATTTATTGAATATTTACTGCATCCAGGTAATCTGGATGGCAAATCTGATATGTTTGTTTCTGTACCTTTCTTCTCACAATAAGCATTTGCTGTGGCTGATACCATGTCTGGCTTTTGCTCCACATGAATTTCAGAGCAATTTAAAAAAAAAAATCATCCAAAGCTTCAGAGTTGAGAAGTGACAGAAAGAGATTGCAGTCCAGGTGCTCTAATTCCAAAGTCCTTTGTTTTCCTCTATACAAGCTGCCTCTCTGGGGCTCTCAGAGCTGGCCCGATCCAAAGAGCTGGCCAACCCTGCCATTTCTCCAGCAGCACAGATGCAGCAAGCCCAGGGCATGCAAAAACCTAAAACCAGATATTGCTCAAGGGCACTCCTTTGGCTACCCTAGGTAAGTTGGGGGCTGAGATACAGTCTTTGTAATATCCGGGAATCCTGTAGTAATAAGATAAGTAATAAGATAATGAGGCTAGATGCTTCCTGTTGCTACCATCAGTCAAACTTCCTTATGTGAATGGCTATGTCTTTCCCTCATTCTTCCAATAGCATTTATCTCCCCCTTTCTATCCCCTGAACCAGTGCAGCCTCCATCATCCACACTTGCTGTTGGTCAGCCAGCATCCAGGTAGACCCTGAAAAGACAAGAAGGGCATTTTTTTTCTTCTCTCTCAAGGAATCTACCTTGAATTGTCAATGGTTCTTCTGCTCTGCTTAGGTTACAGGGAGCACTGAGACTTTGTCCTTTACCCTCAAAACCATCTCTTGGGGGCCTCTCCTGTTCTTATCCATAGTCCCCTTAGATCTCAAGACTCTGCTCAGTCTTCCCTTCCCTCTAACTCCTAGGCCCCACTCCCCCTGCTTTTGACCTTTTCTGGAGTTGTCATTCATCATGTATTGTGGAGATGCAGGGGGGTCTCTGAAGAGAAGAAGGGACTGAGGCAAACAGCCTCTTAGTCTAGCTCCTCAGAGTACTGCAGAAATGGCCTCTGCTTTATTCTGTACCTTGAATTGCATTACAGAAGACTCCATTGTGCTCTTGTAGTGTGGTATGTTCTGGTGTTTTCAGAAGAGGGATGGTTATGTGCTATGGCTTGAAAAAGAGCTGAGGAAAACTGAGGCATTCTGCCATCCACTTATTGAAACCCCCCTTTGTATACACCCTCTACAGAAATTGAGAAGGCAAGGCCCTGTCCTCATAACACTGTTCCTTAGACTCAAGTGGCCTCATGTAGGAAACAATTGTAAATCACAATTCCCATGGAAATAAATACTGACAGAGCCTGAATTTTAGGTGTGGGGCTATTGTGGGAGCTCAGCGGAAGGACAGAATAGTTTTGAGAGTGAGCTTGGGGAGGCTTTGTGGAGAAGTCCTGGTGCCAGGCCTTTGAGGACAAAGATGATTATATCACAGAGCAGCTGTGGGGAAAGAGCTCCCCAGGTGCTGAGAACAAAGGCATAGAAACTCAGTAGTGCACATGAAAATATTTCTGCTCTGGGATGAAGGTAGATTAGATTTTCTGGCTCTGTATCTGCCACTCACTGTCATACTGAGTCTCTTCCAGAATTCAATGCAGTGCCTCTCACATAGGAAGTGCTTAATAATGCTGAGTCGAGAAGCTTAAAAATGTGCAGAGAATCCTTTACATAGTTCTATGAGTCTGCTGTCTTACTCCCATTCTACTCTTGCATGTACCAGTCTCAACTCCTGCACCCTACTGTTCTCAGTGCCTGCGGCTTCCCACTCTGTACTCAAAGTATTGTGAGTGCTTCCCTCACATTCCCGTTATGTGCTTCTCTGGGGTGGTGGTGGCCATAACATTGGGTTTATAACTCGAGGGTTGTACAGCACAATCCTGTTGGGGACGGAGGATAATTTGCCACTTTGAGATGGTTATCCCACTCCTGTGTGGCCCTAATTTTAAATGCAAGAGAAATACATAGAAAAAAATTGTCAGATTGATTCTTAACCTTTAAAACATCCCAGTTCGATTTAAATCCAGGAGACTGCAAGAGGTGAAGAGATTAGGTTTCTCTCCTGTGCCAGCAACATAGGCATCACTCCCAGACATCCTCATCTGTATAATAGAAGAAGTAATGATTGATGACCCATTTCCCAGGCATAGCCATGTTTATTTAAACCCATGTGCACCTCTGTGAGAAGCATTTGTAACCTCAATTCAAAGCACCGTGTGTAAACTGTTGGCTTTTCCCATTTGTTCCATGCATGGAAAATCAATTTTCAATCAGCCATTCTCTCAGCCTGGCCCTACTATTTCCACTGAGCATGCAAATACTTTGGCAGCATTAAGTGGACAGAAGGAGGCACCTGAGAGGTTGGCACTGTCCATGGAGTCCTTACGGGAAGCAAAGCTAGGAATTGGCCACCAGAGTAGAAACTGCCAACAAGGAGATGAGTGTAGACTTGCTAACTGGTGACCTGAGAGAGTCTGAATTTGGTAAAACAGCTCACCACCCCTTTCTACTGTTCCATCCGCCTGTCCTCTGGCAAAGAAGGCTGCAGCTGGCATTCCCAGCCAAGGCACAGTGGGAAGCTATTCTGCCTGGAAGCATTTGCAGTTAGCATTTCCATCACTATACTCTCAGCACCTGCTTAAACAACATCAGAATGCCAGTGATGATAGCTCCTCATTTATTAAGAATATACAAGGTGCTCTGCATGTATTGTCTTCTACTCACATAATAACCTTAGTCATACTATAATCATTCCCACAAGAAGACCCTGAAACTCAGAGAAATTAAGTAGGTAAGCATCTTGCCCAAGACCACAGTAAGTGATGGCTCTGAGAATGGAATCTCACATCTGCCTGGCTGCAAAGCCTGGCATGATGCCTCCATAGAACTGAGGGCCAGCGCTAGGATGAGTTTCCCACTGAGCTTCGGCTACTTCTGTGTGGCCGACAGAATAAGCCTCTGCCCACTCCCACCACTACCAAAGATGGTCAGATCCTAGTACCTGGAACCTGAGACTATACACTTTACCTGAGAAAAGAACTTTGCAGATATGATTAATGTTAAGGATCTTGAGATGGTGAAGTGGTTCTGGATTATGTGAATGGGACCAAGACTGATCTCCTCACAGAATCTTTATAAGAGAAGGTCACAGTAAGAGAAAGTGATGTGGTGAAGGAAGCAGAATGAGCAAGAGGCAGCAGAAGATGCTCCAGTGCTGGTTTTAAAGATGACTAGGTCCACATGCCAGGGAATGAGACCAGCCTCCAAAAGCTATAAAAGGGCTACCCTGGAGCCTCCAGAGACAAGATAGTTCTGTTGACTGACTCCTTGATTTTAGTCTGTAAGACCCACTTTGGGACTTCTGACCTCCAGGACTCTGCAAGATAATAAATTTGTGTTGTATAAGCCACTAAGTTTATAACAATTTTTGTAACATCCATAGGAAACTAATCCATTCTGGAAAATATTAACTGTCAGATGCATTGTATAGGTGCATTTAAGGTCACTGCTGGGAAGGTGCCACCATGAAGCAGCCACACAGAGACTGTGTTACTGGGCAGATTTGGTGGCACTACTGGACGTGCTTCTCAGGCATGACTACATGGCAACTCCTCTGAGTTATGGCTTCAGCCCCCTTGCTACTCAGTTTTCAGCACCTTCCAGGTGTTAGACTTGGCTTCCTCCCATGACCCTGCTTCTCCCATTAAGGAGTGAGCTTGCTGCAGCTGTCTGGTTTCCAGCACTGGCTCTGCCATTTCCTGTCTTTCATCTTTGCCAGGTCCTGTGTCAGGCCAGGATCACCAGTCTTTGGAGGGAAAAACCAAGTTAAAATAATCACCATCCCGGGCTGTGCAGCATGTGTAATGGCTATAGTTAGACTCAAGGCCAGTTCTTTAATGTCTCAGCCTTGGTGATCTCATCTGTAAAATGAGGATAAGAACACATACCTCATGGAGTTGTTGGGGGGAAATTAGATGATTTATGCAGAATACACTGTACAGTGTAAGGCATGACATCAAGTCTCTGTAAATGGCAGCTATTATTGTTATGATTATGCATTTTAAATATGAGTCATGGACATGGGCTCCCGAGTGATTTCAGGTTTAATAGCCATGCGGGTATTTGGAAGGAAGGCTCTTCTTTTGTGCCAGACATTGCGCTGCAATACTGAATCATGTAATTACAATGTAGGTTTGCTCTACAATACAGAACTAAATTTGGATTTTAGTTCTACCCATAAATTTGTGGCTTTATTTTTCTTCTATCTATGTTAATTATTAGGAAGTCATTACTTTAAAAATGTTTTGGGGAGGTTGCTAAAGAATTTGAAGTCTGTGAAAGGATTTTGTGGAGAACAAAATCCTTTAGGAATTTGAGCTGCTGTTGGACTCTAAATTCCAAAGGTTAGGATTCTGACGTGAGAAATGTCCCCATGAAATGAGTATTCAGAACTCCCCGGGGCCCCCTTTCTGAGCCAGTGCATGCAGAAGACTGAGTTACTTGGATGCATTCAACTTCCTGGTCCCCCACTCTGACTCCAGGGCAGCCAATCAGGGAAGCCTCCCTTGGGCAATTTTGAGCACCTGATGCATTTTCTGTACCTTGCTGGGATGTTTAAAACTGAGGTTCATTCTTTAAAGAGTTCTTGATCTAGAGAGAAAAGGTTATATAAATTCAGGAGAATTAAAGAACATCAAAAGAAACATTACAAGGCAGAAGTAATATTCTTAGCAACATTCATTGCTTTCTATAGGGACTAACATTTATTGGACATTCACTATGTGCCAGACATTTTAACCCTATTATCCATTTAACTCTCATATTCACCTAGTGAGAGAGCTAGGATCTGGGACCAGGTTGTATGATTTCCAAGTCTGTACTCACGCTATATTTTAGCTACTAGGATTAACTGTAAATAAATGGAACAGAGAGTGTGTGCTCTTGGAGTTCAGAGAAGGAAGAGAGAGCTGTGGGCTGGAGAAGTCAGTGAAGCCTTCATCCAGCACATAAATCAGCCTGGAAAGATGACTACAATTCAGGCAGATGGAGAGGCAGTTAAGTAGGAAAGGCAAGAACAACAGCTCTTCCACAGATACTGAGGGTTGGCTGTATTCTAGGTACTGGTCTATATGTTTGAATAGAACAAAGAACAAAACAGATACATACACTTGTAATGATGGCACTTATATTCTTGTAAGAGAAGAACTTTAAAAACAACTGAATAAATGATATGGTACAATAGAAGGCAATAAGTTCAATAGAGAAAAGAAAAAGCAGAGAAGTGTATCAGTTTCCCATATCTGCTGTAACAAATTATCACAAATTTGGGAGCTTAAAACAACACATCTCTATCATATTGTAGTTTTGGAGGTCAGAAGTAATAGCAAATGTGAAGCTATTGATGGTACTTCCTCTGCTTAAAACACTACCTACTTGCCTTACCACCTCCTTCTTCTGGACTCTGACTTTAGGTCTCAGAGTAAACAGTATTTCCTCAAGGAGGCCCACTAAGGACTCTCGACTAGATTAGGTTCCACTGCTCTGTCTGTGTCAGTAGAGCTGGCACCTCTTTTAATATTGTTCCACTCAGACATAACTGAGACACTTGTGTGAGATTTGTCTCTCCCACTTGACTGTGAGTGACATGGAGCAAGCTACTTGCTGTCTTCTTCACTGCTCTATTCCAGGGCCCAGAATGTGGCTGACCCTACATCCCACTGCACCCACCTACCTATTCATCCAACAAACCATTGGCACTACTACAGTGCTGAACAATGTCTGGTGATGCCAGTTCATCTTGGAGGTTTGGGGGAGGGAACTTATTAAATCATAAAGAATTTATTTTGCACCCAAACACGAAACTTTCTCTCAATTCACTCATTTTGCCTTATAGATCACATTATTTATTTATTTAAATTCAATTTTAAAAATTTATGAGAGATGAATCCAAGTCCTGAGTAAGGCCTCTCATAATCCAATGATGGGACCTTGTTGATGTAGGATAGTGGCTAAAGGAAAGAGTTCAGCATTAGGAGGGTTGGGTTCAGTTTCAAACAAACTGAAAGTGAGTTTAACTTCTTCACTAGCAGCTGGGAGAAAGTGATTTAACTTTTTCAGCCTTCAGTTTTCTCACCTGTAAAGTGTGTATAATAACTACTTTATTAGCCCATGGGTTTTTGCTGGATTCATGAGATCACGAGTATGTGTTTTATGAACTGTGAAGAGCAATACATAATTGTAAGAAAATATGACTATGAAAATGATGATCAAAATTATTAAGGGAGGTGGAGCAGAAGAGTTATTTATCTGTAAAGTGTTCTATAAAATTCAGATATCAAATTAAGAAAAATGATAAAGAGAGACAAGGAAAGGGAAAGTTGGAAGAAATATATTTTTAAAAATTTATGTATTCAGTAGAGATGTGATATTTTTAAATTCTTATTTTCTATTTAACACATTAATTATAATAATAATGGGGTTCACTGTGGTATTCCCATTTATATAGACAGCATGCATTGATCAAATTCCACCTTTTTTATCCACCACCCACCTTCCCAACCTCTAGTAATCACTATTACACATTCAGGTCTACATTTTAGCTTCCATATATGAATGAGAACCTTCTGTACTTGTCTTTATATGTCTAGCTTATATCATTTAACATCATGTTCATCTGTTTTGTTGCAAATTCATTTAGGATTGCATTTTTTCTTTATGGGTGAATAATATTCTATTGTGTAGATACACTGCATTTTCTTTAACCATTCTTCCATTGATGGGCATCTAGATCAATACCATATCTTAGCTATTCTGAATAAATATGCAATAAATGTGACTATTCAGCTATTTCTTTGGTATGCTGATTTCATTCCCTTTGGATATCTACCCATGTGTTAGGTTTCCAATGTTGTGACAAAATTCCTGAAATGAACAACTTAAAAGGAAAAAAGTTCATTTTGGCTCACAATTGCAGATGTTTGTTTCAGTCTTCAGGCCCATGGTCTTTGGGCCTGTGGTGAGGCAGAATATAGGGCAGGGAGTGTTCGGTGGAGAAAGGTTGTACAGCACAGGGCAGCCAGAGAGCAAAAGAGAGAAGAGAAGGGACTCTATCTCAATATCCCCTTTTAGGACACTCCCCTAATGATCTAACTTCCTTTCAGTAAGCTCCACCTCCTAAAGGTTTCACACCCTCCTGTAGCACCAAACTTTTAATATATGGGTCTTGGGGGACATTCCAGATCCAAAGTCTAGCAACCCAGATGTGGAATAGCTGGATCATGTTGTAAACCTATTTCTAGTTCTATAATTATACTAATTTACATGGAAGAAATATTTCAAATAGTAAAGAGTGATAGAGACATAATACCCTCCTCTATATCAATAAGCACTGTGAAGTACCTCTACTTGGGAATACAAAATCAGGATGTGATTTGTGATTTAATAGTCTTCCTATAATATCCTTAATCAAATATTTAGATTCCAGATTTAACAATTCCATGGCAATCTTACTCCCAAGAAGAATCTGAACCACACTTGACAGAGATTATAGAGAAGCCTGCCCTTTCTCCTGTTTTGGAAACTCATTAGGTGTTCTAGTGTGTTTGCAGAGCCGTTCTTTTGATGTAGATGTTTAACTGCAAATTTAGCCCCATTTACTCATGCCCACAGACAAGATGATGGCTTCCCATCATCCCACCCTGCAAAGACTCAAAGAGATATGGTTAATGGGTTAATAATAATTTGAATCACAGAGTCAATGAAGTGTATCTGACCAAACCCACACCCAGGCAGGGCTGGTACACAATTCTTTGCCTCATTCCAGTGCTTTTACATTGCACTCACTGTGAGCTAGGATTCAAGGAGGATCTGGGAGGACAGACATAGTAGAAATGGAAGATTTAAATCACAATCAAGTAGATAATCTAGGCAGTGCTAAAAGGGAGTCAGCTAGTAGTCAAAGATGGTCCTTTCCCATTGTAGGCTTAGGAATTCCAAAGAGTAAGTTTCATCACAGTTTCAGAACCCAAAAGCCAGATCCCATGGTTCTCAATCCCCTGCCCTTCCCTCTACCCCCTTTGTCCTATCTTCCTAGGTAGGGCTTTTTTATTTTTATTTTTTTTAAACTCTTACCTCTCTTCTCCAAATCCCCTTGCTCTATTTTGTTTTATTTGTTTTGGTGTTGGTGACTGAACCCAGGGCCTCATACATGATAGACAAGTTCTCTACCACTGAGCTGCAACCCCAAACCTCTTGCTCTGAATTCTTGATACTAATGTGAGCTTGCTTTGCTTCACTTAAATTAATCATACTGTGGGATCATGAAGAGATTTAAACACCACTGAGCACAGTGCTGTGTGATGATCTGTTTATGCACACATTTCCTCTACACTTCCGTGAACCCTGTGAGGGCAGACCACTGTCTTCTGTATCTTGGTACCTCTGGTTCTTGCTGGGGTCTGGAACCTAGCTAGTCTTCAGGGGGCAGCTGCTGAATTAAACTTGAAGTTCTTGAGCCCACCCTACCACCTTCACAGATGAGGAGAGTGAGGCCCAGGGCAGGAGAGGGACCAAGGTCTCTTATCTCAGTCCAGTTCTCATTCGATTCACTGCCTGAAGTAGATGAAGCAAGGAAAGTGAGTTCAAACCCTGGGTGCACTACAAATTAGCCACATAGCCTTAGGTTAATTAGCTAATTTATCAGAACCTCAGTTTTCTCATCTTTAAAATGAGATTAACTATATCTAGTTTTTGTGGTGCTTTTACAGATTAGAAACACTAAAGTTAAAATTGAGCATCAGATTTGATGACAAAATAAAAACCTTCCATGATAAACAAAAGTTAAAAGAATTTACAGCAAGAAAGCCTGTACTACACAGCACTCTTGGCAAAATATTCCATGAGGAGGAAATGATGACCAACAATGAAAATTTACAAAGAGAGGAACTACACTAAAGGGAAGACCATTCAAAAGAGAGAACAACTCAAGGTAAAATCCAAAAACAAACCAAAATGACTGGAATTACAAATCATATCTCAATAATAACCCTGAATGTAAATGGCCTAAATGCACCAATTAAAAGACATAGACTGACAGACTGGATTTAAAAAAAAGACCCAACAATATGCTGTCTTCAAGACACTCATCTCACAGGAAAAGACATCCACAGACTGAAAGTGAAAGGGTGGGAAAAAACATATCACTCACATGGACCCCACAAACAAGCAGGAGTTTCCATCCTCATATCAAATAAAGTGGACTTCAAAC
>CM053399.1:65723938-65780740 GCA_028644305.1 Xerus rutilus | reverse complement strand
CATCTCTAGCAATCAGAGAAATGCAAATCAAAACTATCCTAAGATTTCATCTCATGCCAGTCAGAATGTCAATTATCAAGAATACAAACAACAATAAATGTTGTCAAGGTTTCGGGGAAAAAGGCACGCTCATACATTGTTGGTGGAACTGCAAATTGGTACAACCAATCTGGAAAGCAGTATGGAGTTTCCTTAGAAAACTTGGAATGGAACCACCATTTGAGCCTGCTATCCCTCTCCTTGGTCTATACCCAGAAGACTTAAAAACAGCATACTACAGTGACGCAGCCACTTCAATGTTTATAGCAGCTCAATTCACAATAGCTAAACTGTGGAACCAACCTAGATGCCCTTCAATAGATGAATGGATAAAGAAGCTGTGGTGTATATACACAATGGAATATTACTCAGCAATAAAAGAGAATAAAATTATGGCATTTGTAGATAAATGGATGTAGTTGCAGAATATCATGCTAAGTGAAGTAAGCCAATCTCAGAAAACCAAATGCCGAATGTACTCATTGATAAATGGATACTGATCCATAATGTGGGGAAGGATAGGGGAACAATGGAGGAAATCTGTTCACAGGGGTGAAAGGGGGGCAGGGGGCAGGGAACAGTAAAGGTGGTGGAATAGGATGGTCATCACAGCCCTAGCTTTATGTATGACTGCATGTATGTTGTGATTCTATATCACTTAAAGCCAGAGAAATAAAATGTTATCCTCTAAAAACAAATAATAATAATAAAAATTTAAAATTTGGGAAAAAAAAGAAATACTAAAGTTAAAGAAATAGGAACTAAATAAATTCCACATATAGTCATTATTACCCTCTGCTTCTGTGTTTGTTTAGTTTCCAGATAAATTTTCCTGAGTCTTTTAGGGAAAGTAACTTGCACTCATCTCCTGATGTGGTCTCCCCCACCATTAGGCTATGCAGGTCTAAACGTGAAGCACTTGATTCCTAGAGACACAATATGACAGAAATCTGTGGCTTCCAGTTGTCATTGGCTAAAATGGATGCTGCTTTTAAACTCTCTTACTCACTTTTCCAGGCACAATCCTAGTAATGGCCATGACCTTGGCTTTCCATACCAGTCCTGGCATCTTGAAATTAAAAGGCAGAAAGAAATGTAATTTTATGTATCCCTCCTTGCCCAGACCTCAGGGATCCTTGATGATATGTACTACAATTCTTACAAAATGTTCCCACTGAGAGCATAGCTACCAGCCCTTGTTCTCTCTGCTCCCAGGGGTGGCCCCATTCCATTTTTGGTCAGCACTGATGGTAACCAGGATCTTCTTTTCATTGGAGAAAAACAATCACATATGAAAGTCCATCCATTGGTCCTAGCTCTACTTTCTACAGCTACATAGAACACAAGACCCCTTCTCCTATGTAATGCCACAAGTCCCTAAAAGGTGGAGGTTATTTCTCCCGTTCTCTCTTTGTGAGATGAGAATGAGAAATTGTCATGTGAGCTTCACAAGGGAAAATATCTTTTAAGTTTTACCTAAATGTGTGCTCAATAAATATTTTCTGAATGAAAAAATATATGAATGAATTCCTACAATATGATTGATAATTCACTAGTGACTTTATATTTACTATCTCCAATTCTCACAACAAATCTTGCTGGGAAGAAATTATTAGTCTGACTTTGTAGATCTTATTTTGTACAATAAGGAGGATTCTCTCTTCCTTTTTCATCTTTAGTACATTTGTAATACCAACTCTTCTTTTATATTGAGATTAAAGCAAGCATTTTTCTTTAAAATACTCTAATAAAATCGTTTTATTTTTGAAAATTTATTGGTATTCTTACTTGTTGAATTGAACTAATCATTTAAACTACACTTGTTAAAGAAGGTTTCAAATTAATAATGTGTATTGCACTTAGTTTCCTGATTATGGTCTAATTGGTACAGGTGGCCAGGACCCAGCATTCTGCAGAAGGTCAAGTCAAAGACATTGGCTGGGATTCTTCCTGGTTTTCTTCAGAAACTTAAAGGTTTCCCATCCTATTTGGATAATGCTCAAACATCCAGGCCAAAGAACCACAGCCCCAGCTACCTAGAAGGAGCCAAGAAGTCTGGAACAGACTGAGGCCTGGAGAGAGTTGACTTGTTCATATGGGTGGAAGTGGGGCTCCCACCCAGGAGTATTTAACATGCCTCATTGGCATTTTTAAGGCGCATCATTGACTATAAGTCATCGTTGCAGCCCCAGGTTACCTGGAACCACTCCAACAGAATGCTGGCAAAGGGAAGAAAGTGAAGGGTGGGCAAGTAAAAAACAGCACAGAGGAAAAGCAAGAGCACAGACTTGAAGGAAGTGTTTCGTCACCATTATCAATAGCATGTTTTGACACCACTAAGTGGAAATTTTGCACATTGCTCACTTCCATTCAAAGTTACTGTTTTTGGAGGTCCCTTTGTGCAAATAGGAGACAGTGTGGAAAGGATGAAACTAACATCAAATAGTAAAGCAACCAGGAGTTGCATAGTATCATCTGAGAAATAGTCCTAAGTTAAATAACCACTAGGGGGCACTCCAAGAACGAGCAAAAGTCAGTCCAGTTGGCAAAGAAAACTACTTAAAGGAAAAAAAGTACTTTCTTTTACAGTACTTAAAGAAATCTGAGAGCATTTACTATAAATCTTCAGAACAAGGTGATATTTCAAATTGGTAATTTTTTTTTTCAGGTTAGTTTTTTGACTTAGAGAGGAGGTCTTTCCAAATGGTCAGAAATACTAAATAACACTCACTAATCCTAATCATGTTATCATGAAAACAACATGTCAGTGTATCTTACAAATTTAAATTGCTTTTCCAAGGCAGTAAGAAACTTCTGAATGTTGTTAATTGAAATAAATCTTGATTAATAATACATATGATGTGGCAAGAGGTGTAAAGGAAAAGTGATAATATTTGGTTAGCATAGAGACATGGGTAGAATCATGCATGATTTATGTTATATTGATGATTCAAAGCTCTTAGGTATGTACAACAGCCTTGCAGATAAGTGCACATAGTTTTTCCTGGTGCATCTTCTTTCCAAATAACTCAGTATATGCTAATCTGTGGATGACATTAAATCAGAGTAAACATCTTCATCCAAGATTGAACATCTTTTCCTATGTATTGCCTTCCCTAACATCTCCCTGTCTCAACCTAGGTTAGTTGCTCCATTATCGTTAGTCCCATGGCACCTTGCTCTTGATAAAATAAGGACATGAACTCTAGAGGAAGACTGCTAAGCTATGAATTTCAGTTCTAGCTGTGTGTTTTTAGCAAGTTGCTTTGCTTCAATTTGCCCATCTCTGAAATGGAGATAAAATCAGTGCCTTCTTCACAGGTCTGTAGTAAGAAGTAAATGAATTAATATATGTAAAGCACTTATGAAAGTGGTACATAGGAAGTCACCTATAAATGCTTCTTGTTTCATGAATGAATGATGAGATACTAGGCTCTAGGCAATGCAAATTCATTTCAAGGACAAATTTATGGAGAAGCTGCAGGATTCTTCAAAGAGTTTTCATTGGCTATAGAGTAAACTGGTCAGGGGCAAACAAAAGAATTGCATAATGATACCATCTATAGAAGAAACTTTAACTGGTGTTCAGGTTAGACCAGTTAACCTCAGCTCTAGATGTGGTAACAACCGGTGATCCAGTAAAATAAGGCATTCCAATAAAAGTACAGTTTTGTCTCAAAAATGCCAGCCAGTGGTTTAGAAGAGTTCAATCTGCATTCACAGAATTTCTGGCTTTACTTTTCTTCTTTTCAATCATAACCATCTAAAGCACCTAAACATAGCCAAATAATTAGCTTGACTCTTGGGACAGATAACATTTCAAAAGAAAAGCTTTTACAAATGGCATCTGAAAGAAATGTTATGTAAAGGGGTTGTGAAACTTCAGAGTCAATAAAACCTTGTTCTAAGACACTGTAAATTAATTAGAAAACTAGGGAAACAGAAGTTCCTAATTGGAAGGTAATCCAAAATGAAAAAGAAATCAAAAGCTTTTTCTGATCCCCCCCAAAACCCTACATTTTCAAGCAACAATGAACCATTTGAAAAAAATATGGACCTAAAAGAAATCTGCTCACACATGTTAATATCAAGATTTACAGATTCAAGTGTAGTCATTCTATTTTATCCTTTCCCACAAGTAGGTCTTATAAGAAATAAGATTTTCAAGTCAATTTATTTTTTTTCCATATGAATCTTTACAGTATTTTGATTGAATCTTTATTACCATTTCTGAGAATTTGGATGAATGAAAAGAAGAACCAAGTAAGGAATAATGGAACTGATCAATATAAATATAATGAAGGAATTGAACAATTTTTCCTAGTATTATGTTATAATTGACCAACAAACATGTCTCTCCCTATTAGGGCAGAAAAACAAAATTGTGACGTTTCTATGGAATCTTCTAACTCTGTTTTGAACTTGTCTGGCAATTATCCTGGAGTAGTAAAACATGTCACTTTTGAAGGACAATGTCCTTATGTCCCAGATGGCTTATTCATAGAGGAGAGATTAGTCATCCTTAGGTTATTTGGGTTTACCAAACATGGCATTTTTCCATTAGGGAACTAGATGTAGCACAAATAATAAATCTAAGAAAGGAAATGCACTGATCAGGCTGGACAGTAGCTCAAAGATTTGTTAAAATGTATGGGAAACATTCAACTAGTTCAACTTACAAAGTGACAATTCCATTTTACTGATGCCAAGATAATCTTGTGGAAAGGATAGTTGCTGAGCCTTTGGGTAGCAGGACAAGTGACCTTGAAGGGAGAAGACACGTGAGCCCTCTGAGTATAGGGTGTCTCACCATCCCTGCAGCCCTGGGATGGACACAAGTGGCTGTCATCATACTGGGGCAGTTGCTGAATTAAAAACTGAATGGTTGAATATTTAAAGAGAGGAGGAAGGCCAACCTGTAGAGGGGAGCAGAGCTTAGGCCATGACAGAGGCTTACCCGCACAGTTGTGTTCAGCTGTGAGACTTGTGAGACTCTTGGAGCAGTGAAGGATAAACCTATCAGTATCTTGGATGGGTTTTGGATTCAAGCGTAAGAAAACAAAACTTTGTCCTCTAGTGACCAGTCAGTAGGAAACAAGAGAGGACCTGATCGGGTCTTTTCTTCAGAACATGTCTTGGGCAGCTATGGTGAGCTGGGAAGTTGAGAGTTCAGTGTGGAGTCTGCTGTCATAGGTAAAAGGAGAGAGAGTAAGACACGATCAGAGCAGCGGCAGAAGAGCTGCAGGGAAGGAACAGCACAGATCCCTAAGCAATTTGTCGTCTGATTACATGTGAGGTGTGGTAGAGGAAACAGGCACTGGGCCACTGGCAAAGTCATGACAGACATCCATTCATTTTTTCACTGAGCATTTCCTATCCTAGGCCATAGGGGACACATGATGGAAGACAGAGAACAGAATTCAGCCCCTGCTGTTACAAGGCTCATAGTCTAGTAGGAGAGACAGACACAAATAATGATAGCAATGTGATACATGGCAAGAACAGGGTAGGATAGCCGCAAGACCTCACAAGAAAACAGAATATGTTTGGACTCAAGGAAAATACAAGCCCAAGTAAACCCAAATCATGGTGTTCTAGGTCATCTAAACCCACTGGGATCATTCATTCAATCATTCAATCAAAAGCCAGACATTAGTTACTGAGAATCTATGTGCCAGGTACTCTTCTAAGTGTGGGGAGACAACAGATATCCTGCCCTTATAAAATTACATTCTGGTGGCAGAGAAGGACAAACAAGATAAATTATTATAGTATGGAATGTATGAGGTAGTACTAAGGGCTAAGCAGAGACAGTAAAGCAGCAGAGACACAAGAACTGTTCAAGGCAGGGGCTAGGAGGGTTGAACCTTTGAAGAGGATGGCTGGGGAAGGCCTTCCTGTGAAGACAGCTCATTGATGGCAAGAGTGAGCTGCTGTTCCCACGGCTATTGCTCCAATCCCAGACACTTGCTCTGTTTATTTCATTTCCTGAGAGTCTCTTCATTCTCTCCAACGCAAACACTTCGGTCTTGCTTCACTGGATTGGAACTTGATGCTTTTCAAAACTGGCCTTACTCTTTATGGAAGAGAGCGTCTTAAGTCCTTTTAATAGTCTGAAGACAAGGGGCAGTGATAAATCAAGACAGAGAGCACTTGGTATTTTTGCACACACACACATGCACACACAAATACCACACTGAAGAGTCATCCTGCACTTTCTGCCTCTCAGATAACATCAGGCTAGGCAGGGGGGTGGACAGCAGTGGGCCTCTCTGAGCCCATGGTTTCATGGCCCCTTGAAGACTGCAGTCTCCCAGGGAGGGTTTGGCCTGGGTTCTTGCACTTCCTGCAGGCAGAGCTGTCTCATGCCTGCATGGGAGGATTTGGTTAATCAACCCTTCATTCACAGCCACTGATTGAGCATATTTGGCAAGCAGGTCCCTGTGCTTACGCAGTGAGAAGCATGGAGATGCACAGTGGGAGGCTCTGCTTGTTGTGGAAAGAGCTGGGTCTTGGAGGAGGACTTCCCTTGGTCATTTGCCCACCACCTCACCTTGCCCACCATAGCCAGAGGGACATTTCTCGACATCTAAAATACAACCTGATTTTTACACCCTTTTTCCTTCTCTTCCCCTACTTGGCTTCAAACTTTTTTATCTTGGCTTCTGTGAGGCCCCTGCGTTTCCTTGGTTTTCCTCTGACCTCACTGGCTGCTTTTTATCAGCTTTCACGTTATCTCCTCCTCCTCTTCCTCTACTGAAACCAACCTCTAAATGTTGGCAGAGCAGGGCTAGGTCTAGTCCGCAGCCTTCTTTTCAATGCCTCTTCTTTCCCCAGGTGATACTGTCTCATTCAGTGGCTTTAAATACCATCTGCATGCTGATTAGAGATATTTCTACTAAACTTCGCAATGGAAGATCCAATAGCTTGACATTGCCATTAGGCTGTTTAATTAGGCATCTTAAACCTAATATGACCAATTCAAAGAATCTTGATTTTTATCATATCCCAAGCCAAATACTATTTCCTTTCTCAACAAATGGTACCTAGAGTCTACCTGGATGCTTAGGCCCCAAACTTATTCAGCAGTGCTGGGATTTGAACCCAGAGCCTCACACATGCTAGGCAAGTGCTCTATAACACAGAGCTGCACTCCTAGCCTCATGTTGATTCCTCTTTTTACCACAACCTATTCATGTTGGCACTACTTTCAAATATATACTCAATTCCAAATATGACCACTACTCAGTACTCAGCTTCCCTAGTCAAAGTTACCTCCATTTCTTACCTGGATTATTGATTTCTTGTTTCCACCCTCTAGAATTCATTCTCCATCAAGCATCTCAAGAGGTATTGTGAAGGTGAACCAGTTTCAGGGCTGCAAATGACTTTGGTGGCTTTAGGCACTTTGCCTTCAGAGGCCCCTTCCACCATTAAAAATATATTTAAAAAGATATTTTACAATGGCACTGATATACAGATGAATATGCTAACATCACATTTTTATAGAATCTCAAGTTCACATTTTCCTTCTGATTATAAAAGAAAATCAAACATTTTTGTGGATCCTTAAAATTATTGTGGGCCTTAGACACTGTACTGTATATTGTGGATTAAGTGATTCTGATTGGACCCCACCAGTTCTACTACTGAAAGCCCCTTGACTATATTTCTTGGCAAGAATAAATTCTCAAGCCCTTGCTGGAACTCTTATTCCTTACATGAGCTGACCAGAATCTCCCTTTCTCTGAACCACTCTCCTGATACTATCTTCCTTATTCACTTTGCTCTGGTTAAGCTAGCCACTGTCTGTCTCTTGAACAGACCAAATTTGCTTCTGAAAGGGGCCCTTGCACTTCAGTTCACCACCCCTGAAACATTCCCCCTTTTGGCCCCATTTTTAATGGGCAGCTCACAGTTGAGTATGGTGAGCCTGAGGAGTTCCTTTGGATTGTGTAGCTATGGAAGATGACTTGGCTTGAGGAATCTTGCTGGTTCACCATTCAACGGAGCTGTTTTCTAGTTAAGGGTGCCCCACAGCAGGAGAAAGAAGTTGCATCAGCAGAGATAAGAGCTAAGGAGGGTAGAATAGCTGCTGTCATCTGAGAAGAAGCAACCCTGAGTTGAGAACACAATCACAGCGAATCAGGTAAAGATGTTTTCCCTCCTCTGGACTCTAAGCCAGCCTACTGGAGGAGCTGGAGACCTGAGAGCCAGGATCTTTAGATAGGAGGGTTTAAGTTTTAAATTAAACCACACGGAGATTTATTTGCCAAAAGGAATCAGGCAACTATGGACTCAGTCTGCCCAACTCCAAAGCTACCATCTTCCCACACCAGTCTGCTGTACCAGATCTCAACCTTGTTTACTTTTGTACTAGAAGCTGGTTTATTTCCTCCTCTGGGGAAATATCAGTCTAAAAAATAGATGTTTTACATCTCCTAGAAATGGCTTCATATTTACCACCTCTGTATTCTAGCCCCCATCAAGAGAATTTTTAAATGCCCTTCTGCCTTTGGAGGACCTCAGAATGCTGATCCACACAAGGCCAAGTAGGCAGCAGGAACCACAAGACAAGCCAAGAGCTGAGAGATGCAGGGAGCTGAGGTCCACTGTTGCTTTGGTTAGCAAAGTTGTCTATGCTGCTTCGAAGGATTTAAAAACCAAGGCGACAAAACATGCTTGCTTGTCCAGGACACACCTGGTTTGTGCCTGCAGCCCCAGCCTCATTATTATTAGTGTTCCCTTTCAGGTAGTCTCAAGAGTCCCATCCTGAATGATAAATTAAATGGCTACCTTACCAAACACCCATAGAAATCAAATGATAGAAGCAAATTTAAGCTGTCCTTGAGTTGGTTCATGACAAGAATGAAGAAAAAGTGCAGATATGAACAGTTGCAGAATCCAGATAAAGTAAGAAGGAAATACAGGCCAGTGCAGGGACTCTCACTAGTCCACAGTGAGCAAGTGCTGAGGGCACCTGTCAGAATTCCTTTGGACACCTAGGCAGCTGTCATTTATTCTTCAATTTGCATAAGATAGACCTGAAAGCCATTATTCCAGGACACGCTTAGTCATCCTCAGGTTCTGAGTTAAAGACCTCCTGTAGGGATTGTTAGAGAAAGATGGCTACCCTAATACATGACCAGGTGTCCTGGGCACTTCCCCTCCCAGGGACAAGAAGGAATTAGGAGCATAGTTTCAGCATTCTAATTTCTTTGTGAGCCAAAAAAAAGTAACACAAGAATTTATGTATGACTCTACACTCATTGGTGCATATTTACCTGTGTAGTGCTATTTTCCCAGTTTTTAATACAAACTTCTAAAGTTTAAAATTCTATGTAAACAAGAGGTCCCAAATTCTGCCACAACCTTCTGATTCTCAGTGACAAATGATTTTCAAGCTTATCTTTTTCCATTTTGTGTGTGAACATTTCCAAATCCCGTTTCAGGGTCTAGTTCCGCCCGCATACCTGACATCACTCAGAACTAACCACACTTTCTGCATTTTCACTTCCACCCCAACGCTGTTGCAGCGACTCCTAAAACTTAGAAGTCTAGACTGCTTTCAGGTATTGCATGAGAGAACCAGGTTTCTGTCATAAAGATGTTTATTGAAATACAGATTTAGAAACACAAACAGGACTCTTTACTATAGAATTTTCCAGAGCTTTTAATGTGGAAACAGGGGTTCACATGGATCCCTGATAATGAGGGAGTATTGAGAGGCATCTTCCTCCTACTTGATGGCAATACTCTTTATTTCTGGTAGAAAGTCTGGAGAGACAAGTATTTAAAGGTCATACTTTGGGAATCATTGTTCTACTGGTCTTGCTAGGAATATGTGCTTGCAGTGTATACAACCAATACATGTAAAGTATCAGTTATATTAACATCATGAGTCCTTTTTTTCCTTTTCCTTTAAATTATAATAATAGTTTAATACCATGCTTTTATTGTCACTGAAAAAAAGAATGTCAAATTATTTTACAATTTTCTGTTGCAGTTCTATAAGTTATGCTGTACATAGCATATCCTTTAGTAAATTATATCCGACTTGTAAACTAAATTTTGATATTATTTTGACTTTGTGTTATTGTCTAATTTTATAAGAAATCAAGATATCAAAGAACTTTATAAAAGGACCATCTATTAAAAAATCAGTTGTGGGGTTTTTTGTTTTTCCCACCAAGCAAAAGCAAAAGCAAACAAAAACCCCAAAGTACCAGACACAGAAGTGGAGACCTCTCTTCTTCCTCAGGCAAGATTCTTATTAGATTCCAAAGCAAACTGTACTGGAACTCAGAAGATTGCTTGTGACCCTGCATCTCCTTGCTATGCATAGTATTTCTTATGTGACTTGAAGAAAGCGTGTGATGTACATGTCTTGAGTGCCTTGGATTATCCCTTCATAAAGCTCTTTAGCCACAAACCACCAGGAGGTTAAGTCATGGTGCTATGTTTCCACGTCCTTGCCACCACAACGCAGGTTGACATTAGTAGGGTGCGAGCACAGCAAACATCTGCCTCATATTCCAATTACTTTTTTCTCCATTGATATGCTTAGAAAAAAGTGCTCGGGCCAATGACCATAAAATTAAAACAGAATAAGTCAAACTCCTTTCTTTACATGCTACAATTATTGTATTTATAAAACATTTATTGGAGTGCATGATTCTGATCCATTTTGCATTCTCCCAATTTTCATTTTTACTATTGTCCCTGACTATGTAAGCCTGCAGCCCAGAACATTCCACCAACAGGGACCCTTTTAAAGCTAGGTGAAGAAAAAGTCATACTGGTTTTTCTTAAAGCAAATTACAAGTATTTTTCCTATAAAGTAGTTACAGCAAGAGAGAAGAGTTTCCAAATTGAACAAGTACACAGCTCTCCAAAAGCACATTGAAACTATGCAGAATAAATTTTGATTAGGCTGTGTGACTGTGCCAGGCTTCAAACAAGTGGTTATTCTGTTGTGACATCTGCCGAGCAATGCATCCATTGTTCTCTGGAATTTAATTCATTTTAAATTACTCCATCCAAATGATAAAACATAAGACATGCTACACTCCAGGGGCAAAATGCTATGATTGTTTTTATTGTGACCACAACTGTGAGCATAGAGGCAATACAGCCTGTTCTAATTAGACCTTGCTTATAGTCTTTGCAAAACAACTAGCTCTAGAAATGTAAGTGAAATCTTGCTAAGTGGAAGGGTTGGGATAAATGCCTACTCTGCTGACTACAAAACTGGCAGAACCATATGCAAAGACTTCCCACAAAGTAGAGTGACAGTCTTTGGAAGAGAAATCATTTTCAAAACTAAAAGCAGCTTGGGGCGCCAGTTTATTGTTAGATATAGTTGAACATGTGTATTAACAGAGCTAATAAATTATTTTACTGTTTAAGGACTAATATGCAAATGCCTCCAAATCCAAAATATTATAACTGGCTAAGAAGTGCTGTGAAGTTCCTAAGAGTTATATGTGGTGGATACACTACCATCTGGAAGCTTTAATAATCAGGAATTTTTAAAATATCAAGATATGAATCTCAGAAGAAAACACATACACACAAAAAAAGTTGTATCTCCTGTATGCCACATATTTAATATAAACCTTTGAAACAAGTTCAGATGAAATAAAAACCAAAGTTCTCAAAAAAGTGAATGATTAACTTAATTGTCAAATATTTCCTATTGCCCCAAACATCAGTATGTGTTTTTATTTCTATGCAAAAGTATGCTTTCAAACTGCTTAAATGATATGATACACAAACCAGTTTTCAAATAATAAAGCCAGTCATCCTGCAATTTTAAGAAATAAGGTAAAGGATGTTACATGACACATTACACACACATAGACACACATACACACACGTGTGTGTGCATGCATGAGCCAATGATAAAATTTGGCCTCTCCTACAATGAGTACATGAAGAACAGGAAGGAGCACTGTATCACCCCTCCCTACAGTCCAAGTAGTTTCCTTTAATCCAATAGCAAATCTGAGCATATTTGAGAGGGGTGATTCTAACAGCCACATTGAAATCCTGTGGGGAACCATTCATGTCCACCCATTGGTGCCCTGAAAAGATACCAATAATTTTTCTCTCCCACTTCTGCTGCTGTCTCTTCCACATCCTCACATAGACACCTGACCCACTGGCCCCAGGCTGGGCATCACACTGCTGGTAGAGCAGGTCGTAGGTCTCATCTTTGACATCACAGAAGCGGTACACCAGATTGCCGGGTCGATCATTGTCATAGCCAGAGAAGTGAATTCTGCCCCCCGGCAGCTGTTTAGCAGGGGGGCTCACCCCAATCTTCATGAACTTTCTCTTGTGAGGTTTTTTGAGTTCCAAGAGGGCATAGTCATAATCCATGCCAATGTCATTGGCATTGCCTTTGATCCAACCCTTGGGCACGTGGGTGCGTTTCACCCGGATCCACTGAAATTTCATCTTCTCAGGGAAGGCTGAGCTGGAGCTGTTGGCTCCTTGACCACTATCTTTAAACTTAGGCTTCAGGAAGCCCACTCGAAGTTTTTGTGTTCCTTTCACATAGGTTTTCCCATCATGTATGCAGTGGGCAGCTGTGAGGACGTGTTTCTCTGCTACCAGAGTGCCAGTGCAGCCTGTAGATAACTTCACTGATGTTGAGAAAGGGTAGTTAAGTAGGAAGTCCTTCCCAAAAATGCTGAACCTGCTGTCATAGCCATAAATCTGCCGCTTCCTCCGAGACTTTCGTGAAGACTCAGAGTCTTGGTGTTGAGCTCCACCTCTGCCATTGCTGAGGATGTAAATGCCCACCTGAGTCTCTGTGCGGCTGCCATTGGAATAGAGTGTCTCATAAGACAGGTATTGTTTAGCCTCTTCATATGTGGGCAGAGGTGTTCCCTTGTGACACTGGGGTCCACATGAGGAGGATACTTCCAATTTGGCTTCAGCCCCAAAGTCTGGCTTGGCTAAGTTGAGGGTTGACTGAGGCAAGACTACAGGGAGGCGGTAAGCAGGCCAAGTGGGTTTCCAGAAGGCACCATAGGGACTCACCTGCCCAACAACACAGAGCAGGAGGAGAAGGAAGAGGAGCCCTGGAATCTCTGCCATGCTGAGCACCTTTCTGTAGAAACAAAGACAAGCAGGTCAAGGATGTAAGGGCTGAACACTCATTTATTGCAGACTGACAAAGCTCGGCAGCATGCCTGTCATTATTTCTAAGTCTGTGAACCTTCTCAGGAATCAGTGTGGAGAGGAATCCTTGGACAATGGTCTCACTTATAATGCATGGGTTTGACCTTGGGAATGTTACAGTGGCTGGGTGTCCCAAATAAAATTGGGTGGTCATTCCTTCTGCTTTAAGATGTCCCTTATGATAGCACATTGCAGGGCAGCATGCATGCAGTCATTAGTCCCCAGATAAATTGCTGACCAGCCTCAATTTCCATGTGATTCTTAGCCTTCTTTGTGTTTGATTCTAAACATTGTCCTGTCCTAACATTCTGGTTCCCTCCCTTTCTTTCCTTCTGCCTGTTTATTCTCATTTACAATAAGCACTTGGAAATTTTTCAGGGGCACTTTCTCATTTAGAGGATAAATCTAAACTGTATACCTTACTAAGTGACCAAAGCATCAAGGAGGAATAGCTCCACAGTGTTACACTTATTCAGAATTCTATTGCTTCTACATGATGGGTGCATTTGAAAGACGGTATGAGAATTTGTTGTTGTTTTTCTGCTTTGAACTTAGAATATTTACTATTATATATTTAGTTCTTGAGTATCCAGGCTACTAACAAACGAAATATTCCCTTTTCCTTTGGATTATGTTGTACACTAACAGGATCTATGTCAAATATCTAAAGCTCTGATATTGCATGAAGTATAGCTTTATGACTACTACTCCTGGTTATTTTTTCAGGTGTTTGTGTTCCCAGCTGGTGCAAATGCCTTGCACTTGGGCTTATGCTAGCATTCAACAATGATTTATTGAGTGAATGCTTGTGTTAATGGAAAAGTGAGAGAATGGTATGGTTCAGAAAATAAATTTTTTGAACGATGCATGCTGACTTCTAAGGACAGGGATGTATATAGATGATGTGGTTACTCAGACTAAGGGCATAAAGTCAGATGTGAGAAGAACAAGAGAAGCATGCCAGGGCAGGGATTGCTTAAGATGGACACTGAAGTTGAAAAGAAGTTTGATAATGTAAGACTAAGGGCAAATGACACTTGGAACACAGTCTGGGCAAGAGCACCAAGATATGTAACACTGAGTCATTTCAGCAATTATACTTAGCTCAGCAAGGGTGGAGAAGAGGAGGTGGTAAAGGCAACAGAGATGATGAAAGGTGGTGTTTACTAAACAAAACAGCTTGAATTTTATGGGAAGATATGTTTAAAGATCCAGAATTGGTCATCCCCCAAGAAAAATGACAGCAAGAAAGAAGACTGGAAGTACTTTCATAAATGCTTAAGCATTGGTTGGCTCTAACTGGCTCTGACTCTTCTGGTTAGGCTGACTCAGCAAGTAGGGTAATTCATTCACAATCAAGCATCCAAGAACAGGAGAAAAAAGTCTCAAGTTGCTAGTGGAGCACAGCAGGAATAAGAGTAAATGACTCCCTTATTCTCACCTTCTTTGAGGGTACAGAGTTGTGGCAACTTGGGATGACTTGTGCTTGCTTTTACATAAAATTGGAAAATCGCATTGACCTGATCCAGCCCAGCTGAGCTTGCCAATCCACATTCCCAATATCCACTTGCTGTATTTCTAAAATATGTGTGTGCTCCACCCACCTCTGGGATCTTTTTGCTTGACTCTTTTTTCTTGAATTCCATTTCTGTCAGGGAGAATAGGGATGGGAAAAGAAAGGAATGAGGTCTTGGTAAAGCAAATTCCTTAGGATCTCTTAATTCCTTGAAACACTGCTAGAAGGGTCTCTGGACTCTTTTGTGGGGAGGAATGCATTTAATTATTTTTAAGTCCTTGGAATCATGAGATGCATGTATATGTGCACACATGTATATGTTTGCTGTGTACTAGGGAGGGTATGCTGATACCCTCCAGAGTCCTCCTCTCACAGGGGAACTTGGCAATGGGGTAGCTGTACTAATGACAACCCTTTGGGAAATCTGTGGGACAGATCAGCCTCAGTGTCTGATTATTCCCACCCATCTAGTGGTTAAGGACCCAGTTCTTAGGCTCATCTGGGGCTTGAAGAGCCCTTCCTCTATGTAAGTTGCTGTCTAGGTAACTAAAGGCCCCACTCACATGAGAATCCCTGCCAAGTGTGATATGTACTAAAAGGAATCATGCATGGTGTCTTGGGCCCCAACACATCATCCCCTCCTCCCTTTGACTAATGTGGAGAATGTTAATTCTGCTAACATGGAGCAGCAGTTGTGTTATGCCAAGTTTTACTTCAGCTTATCTTAAGAAAGGAAACACTGAATCCAGAGGTCCAAGCTGCGAAGTGTTCCTGTTTTAAAAATATGACTCTTAGAGAACAGGAGATGAGATAGCATTATAGTGTGGTATTATCATGAGTTGTACATAATATTTTCAATGTGCATGAAGAACATGAGAGCTATGATACGCTCACACTGTCACCTAAGCATGGGTCTTCAAATCCCTAATCTAAAATTTGTATGTTAATTAGATCCTGGGAGTATGAAGCTTGAATCATGGACTGTACCAACACTGTTCCAGTGCATCTGTCTGTAGCTTTATTCATCTATCAAAAAATTGAAGAAATCTGTTGGTAAATGTGTCAAAGAGAATGGCAGGAAAAAGTCTGAAACTAATGGAAACACACTTTAAAAATCCATCCAGGAACCTTGAATAATGAATAAATCCTTCTCTCAGGCAAAATTAACTCTAATTTCTATTTTTCAAATGCTTTGCCTGTACAGTAACTCCCTGTTTATTTAAAAAATACTTTCAAAGGCCTCAAAGCATGCCCCATTTCACAAGTGCCACCATGGCATGTTTTTTTCTTTGTCTGTGTTTCAAAAGAAACAATATTTTTAGGAACCAGTTCATGAGAGATATAGGGTATGGAGCAGTTAAACAGTCTTTTCCTGAGGTGTGAGCACTGGGCAGTCAGCTAGGCCCCCTCACTAGCCTCATTCTAGCCTCTCAATATAGAGGATTAAGTTTATTCTTTGGCAAAATGTTATATGACTATGTGCCAAGAACTTTTGGGATCACTTACAAATCACAGAATGTTATTAGAGAATGCTAACGAGTCAACTGTATGAGAGAATATTATAGATTCAGAGTCCTTACAACTTAAATTCTGGTCATTTAGTCAGGAGTGAAGGAGAGGTGAGCTATCTATGGGAACAAAGACCACTAAACCAACAGAGCAGGAAGAAATTTGAACCTCAGAATCAATTTTTCAGATACTTCAAAAGCACTAGCATCTGTTAGTTTGAAATATTGCTTATAAGTTTCCTATATTATTACTGAACTATATTAATTTGTGATAAGACCTTGTTCTGACAACATTCTCTTTTCCTTAAAGTTATGAAAGTTATGTTTAAAAACTTCAGTTCAGATTTAGAAACTCATGCAGACTTCTGGAAACTAAGGCAAATTATTCTGAAATAATTAAGTTTTTAAATGCCTGATCAGAAATTGAAAGATATAGCTGTGGGTGCTCAAGCCTTCAAGTGGGTTTAAACTGATAATCTGTACTAACATTACAAGGTTTCTAAGTTACTTATTCCTTTATCAAATGCTTATTTAGGGTGGTTCAGAAACTCCCCTGAGTATCATCCTAACCAGATGTTCCTTTACCTGGTCTTTCTAGGTCCAAGATTCTCTAATTTTTAAGTTTCCAGGATCAAAAAAGTTCAGGTCAGAGATGATGTTGTTTATAAACTGTCATTTACTGCTCAAGGGTGTTTACTCTTGAAATTATGGATGTTGGAGGCTTAGGGGAAAAGGAAAAGGGAAAGGGAAATTTATCATGTTACCCTCTTACCTAATTGGGAGATAAGATTGCCCTGATCATCTACCAAAGAAACAAAGGACTCCAGCAGAGGTTGGCTTTCAAGAAGGGAGTGGAACTGAGTGGCTGGGCGTGAATGCTTTTAGGACAGGTCCCAAAGAAAAGTGTGAGAGGAAACAACCCTGCTGTCCATTAAGGGGCAGGGTGGGGAGGAATTTTTTTCTGAGACATGAAAGCTCTACCCTGGCTCATTCCCATTAACAACACAGCCAATGAAAACTGTGGTGCTTTAAATTAGGTGGGTGGCTTTCTCAGCTCACCTGATAACAGTAATTCCCCCAGAGACAAATAATTAATATTTCCATTTTTATAAACTCTAGGTAAGTCTGTGCTAACTCCATTTATTTAATTTGTAGACACTCCATTTATTTAATTTGTAGAAATTTATTTAAATGTAGACACCCCAGGATTTTAATAGATGCAATAAAAACATTCCTAACCCGACAATTGGAAAGGTATGGATTATAAAACTTTACATTCTTTCATGTTTACAAATGTATCACCTTATCTTTGTAGAGTTGTCTGGAAAACTCATACCTTAAAAAGGGAATGAAGATTTCTGAATCTTATTTTCATTATATCTAAATCTGGATTAAGAAAATTTAGCTCCACAACATTCCATTTTCAGGAATAAGTCTTTTTTTTACACATAAATTATCTTTTAAAGTTCCCAAGTATTTTCATGTATCACTTCACCTAAATAGCAAAGCAAAATGGAAAATTAAGGTACGCAAATATTGTTTGTCACGACGCTTAGTAATACAGAAACTATATTCCTTTTTCAACTCTGGGTATCTGACTCACAGAGGGTTACACATTCCATGCTCAGTCATACAACATGAGCGACTGTCTCCCTGTCCAGGATCTCAAAGTGTTTATACTTTATGAGTATGCTGCCATTCATGAGTCCGTTAATCTTATGGTAGAGAGACTCTGCACATTATTAAATGTGCAAGCAACAACCTCTATGGAGAATGGGCGCTGTGACTGCCATCTCCTTCTGCACTTTAGTCTTCAAAATTGCAACGACAGAGGTCTCCTCAAGGGGGCCAGCATTTGAGAGAATGATTTAACTCCTATCACAAAGTGCTGTGAGGGAAAACCTAATCCTTGTCTGTTGTACAACATCTGAATTCCTGTGATCCCCTATAAACGACAAAACAGTTGGAAAGTGTGAAAGATGCTAGTGGGATACCATTCAGAGGAATGACTTCCATGGAACTGCTAAGGATACTAAACAGTGAAACCATGCTAATTCCCTAAATCAAATGCTTAAATGGAACAAAGCTCTGTGAATACTCTGCAGCCAGCCTTGCTCTCATTTTCCTGAATCACAGAACCTTTTAAAGGAAAACACACCTAGTCACATAATATTTTCAGAATTATAGTCTTATAAAGGAAACTTCAGGGAACTTACAAATCCAGCAACTCTAAACACAATTTTGTGGTTAAACCAAGTTTAACTTCTCTATCAGATTTTAGGCAAAATGAACTACCCTAGTGATCTGGAGACAAACCTGGCAGCAGAACAAAAACAGAGTGCATAAAACTGTCAATGGTAAGGCCATGAGAAACAAATTCCCCAGAGGCAATGAGAGTTATGCATGAATAATGCCTGATTCATTAAAGGATCTCTGAGAGAGATGTACAGGAGAACCTGAGACTATTAAAGACTGCAGACTGGGAATAACAATGTTCTCAGACTCACTAATGGGCCTTTGGCACTTATGCTACAGACAGAAAAAGCACCTACATTCACCATCTACCTGAACAGTTGTCAGTGTTACAAAAATGGGATCCATATTAGTTACCCTGGAAAAATGCTTCCTTCCTGGTTCACGCACAGGAAAGGATGACAAGTTACCTCTTGACTTTATTTAGATGGGAAAAAGACAAGAAAAGGATATATTCATATGCAGATGATTTGCATATGATCACACTTTTAGAAATGCATGTAGTGGCTTCTGTGGCATTTTCTAAGTTCCCAATTCACATTTGACCTCCAATCACTCTCCTAAGAGATTCTTGAAAGACAGAAGTCCTGTTTTAAATGCTCTCTTGCTCAAATAGGATCTTGAAACAATGTGCAACAAATATCCTGATCCTAATTTGCCATAGGGATTTGGGCACAACAGACTTCAATTAAAAATTCAACTCTTTCCACAGGGCCATGTGGAGACAATTCTAGCATTGGCCTATCTGTTCTGTTCCTAAGGAGCATGCAAGGAGCCCTCAGTTTCAGGGGCTGAGAGAAGCAAACCCAATTTAATCTTGATCCTGAACAGCCTAGGGCTTTCCACTAGCTATAGGCTGTCTCTGAATTCTCATGGGTGTAACCCAATGGGCAATAAAACAGGATTTTTATCAGCTGAATTCTCAAGAGACCACTTGAAAACAAACACAATTTGTATCCTGGAAGGGAATGATGGTGTTGTTTGACCTTATTCTCCTTTTAAAAGTTTTTAAAGCTTAAAAAAAAACTTTATTTAAAAGTTAACTTTTGATGAATGCCTACAGGCAGAAGAAGAAATACTTGCTTCCAACTGTTGATAGTTCAAACAGCAGTTTCTAGGTTTAGCACCCTGCAGAAAGCACAGGGCCATCAGTATAGCCAACAGAGAAAGGAGCCTATTCCCTAATCTATGTTTGCTGACCTTTTCTTGCTTGCTAAGGTGTGTTCACAATCACGTGTCTAGTGTTAAAAATTAATGTTCAGAACGTGATGGAACCACATACAGTAAAGGCAAAACTCACGGAAAAAGTGGCAGTGGTGGCGGTGCTGCCATCGCCCCAGCTGGCGGACAGTCTGTCCAAAGTCCGCTCCACCTCAACTCCCAGCCAGGACCCTGCATCCAAGATCATTTCAATGCCTTCTTTCCCCACTTGCTTCATAGGTGACACTACGTGAGTCCAAACATTTTGTAGCCCCTGTATCTTCCCGGGAATCCTTCAAGTTCGGTTCCCAGCCCTCAGGATAGGGCAGCGGCCCGGACGAGGTCTCCGGTGCCCCCAGCAGCCCATACTTACCCCACCTTGCGCGCACCCGGCCCTTTGTCCCGCTCCTCCAGGCTTCTAGGTCCCCCGGCGCCCGGTCGCACGCCCCCAGCCCGCGCGCGCACTCACCCGTGCGGAGCAGCCCGCCAGGGCCGCGGCTTTCCGAGCAGCTCAGACAGGTGTGGGTGCGGAGAGGGCGCGCGCAGCTCCCATGCTTGCCCTGCGGCGCGACCGAATGCTAGCTAGCCGGAGAGCAGCGCCTGCAGCGGGCGGGTCCGCCCCCCGCGCCTCCCGAGGCCCGCCCGCCCCGCCTTCGGCCTCGGGGAAGCGGCGCTGCAGCAGCCCGCCCCACCGCACGCGGCCGCGCCCCCCTCCCGGCGTCGCCCGCCTCTGGCCGGGGCAGAAACGCGTCTCGGAGACCGACTGTTGCCAATCGGCCCTGCGCAGGTGGGCCCGGGCGGCGCGGCAGCACTGGCCCGTCCCGGCCTTTTGGCGCCAGCTAGCGCCGGCTCTGGTGGACCCGCCCTGACGGAGACCCGTGCGCCTTCACCGTTTGAACCACGGGCACCCCCGGGCTGAGGCGCAGCCTCCTGGAAGTCTTTGTTGCCTAGAGTCCGCTGCCAGCTCTTAAAGACAAGGTATTCCCTAAGGGAGCGCCCCTCTTGCCTAGAACTAAGAATAGGAGTCACATATGGTGCATGGGGTGTCCCTGGGCAAATTTGAGGAGTCGGCCCAAAACTCATGCGTTCACCACCCACGTACATTTTGAGCGCTTTAAAGTGATGACTGAATTCCTTTCCGCTTTACCCAGTGCCTCAAGTGTCTCCAAGGAACAGAAACTTGCATTCCAGTTGAAGGACCACCAATACTTTGCATGCCCTGCAACTTCCAGTTAGTTCTGTGCGTGTGTGCGGAGCACAGCAGGAGCTTGGCAATTTCTCAACTGCTGACTGGCTGGTGAACCTCCAGCCCCTTTCCCCAACCTGGCTTCTTTATTGGGGCACCAGGGAACCAGCTGGTGGAATCACCTTCTCTCCCAGTGAGCCTGCTTTCCTGAGTCAGGCCAAGGAGTCCACACTTGGGGCCGGGGCGGAGAGTTCCTCTGGCTTTCCTTGCCACTGGTGACCTTAAATGGTGACCTCCATTTAAGTACCAAATGCTGGAGCCTTGCTATTCACCTCCTGTGAATCAGCTTCACATACAGGCCATTGTGGCTTAGAGAGTGCAGAGATTATTGCTAACTTACAATAAGGGCTGGAGGTTTGGAGAGGTTTAATGACTTGCTCTAAGTCACACGGCTATTGAATGATAGGACAAAGATTTGCACTGAGGCCACATTTCTTTCTATCAAACCACTTAGCTTTCCTTTCTCCTGTCAAAGCCTGCTCTCAGAATGGGAGGGCTTAACATAACATTGGACACCACCACCTTATTATTGACATACCTGATGTGTTTGTGTTCGCAATTGATTTTAAGTAAGAAAGCCTGGAACACATTATTGTGTGGTGTTTCTCAAATATAAGGAAAATCAATATTGTCCACCATTTTAAGGACAAATTTTTCTTAGATCTCTCTAGTCTTGGCTTAAATATTCTTTTAAAACATTTCATTAATATATAGACATAAAAGAGATATAAACTTATTTCAGCTTTTGAACAACTTGAGAATAAAACCACAGCTGGTGATTTGTTAAAAACAATAAAACCAAAATCAAATATAAAAATCATCTTTCAGAACCATAAAATTTAAATTGGTACAGATTCCTTAACTACTACTGGTGTCATGTGGTACCAATGCATAGGCGTGAGCATCTCTGAGTTCTCTGTGGGTCTACCCTACCATTCTCATGATCTGCAAGGTACCCTGTATTAACTCTTTCCTCCCTTACACCTACCTTCGACACCTCTTTTGTTCATCCTCTCTCACTGTAATATCTGACTTTAACTTAACCCTAATACATCTTTTAGGGATTCTCTTTATGCCATTCCTTTCTTATTAGCATATCAAGGAAAGTGGTAACTCTTGGAGCCAAAGAAGAGCACATACAGGCACTGTTATCCAGATGTAGTACTTGGTATGAGATGGTCATCTCCATGACCCAGAATGTGCTTATATTCATTTTTTATCATAAAAATGAAAAAAATTAGGAATCTCCAAGGGTCTTTAGCTCCTAATTGGAGAAACACCATCAAAAGTCAAGTATCTTATTTAATAGAGGTTCTGGTGGTAGAGTTAGAAGGAGAGGGAAAAGGAAACGACTTCTCAACTATGCTCAAGTTTTGTTAGATTTACCTCAGTTCTACAAATATATGTGCAAAACATTGTGGCAAGCATAAAATGAAAGAGATGATCACAGGTACACACTATAACCACACAGTTAGGTGTATGCCAGTATATCCAACTGTGTGTCGGGGTACCATTTCAGGGTCTGCCATTTACTAGCTGTGTGGTTTTGCTTAAACTCTGTGCCTTGATTTCCTCCTCTGTAAATTCACTACTAATTCATAGGGTTGTTTTAAGAATTGAACAAATTAATACACATGATGTGCTTAGAACAATTTCTTACATGCAGCAAGTCCTTAATAAATATAGCTGCTGTTAAATCTCTCATGCAGAAGGAACATGTCTTAGCTCTGCTTTTGAGCATACTCCCCGAGCACCATCTCAACCCACTTTGACTTTCATTGCTTATTTTTCCTAGTAGTTGTAATGTGTCCAGGTGGAGTCATGGAGGACAAGATGATTATTTTCATCATTTGGAGAGAAAAACTAAGGCATAGAAAGGCCCCAGAGCAAATGACTTCCTCAGCTAGTTTCAGGGATATGCTACCCAAATAGCTAACAAGGGGATTTCTAGCTGCAGATGACCATGATGTGGGGGGGTAGGGAGGTGTTAGGGCTTGGACAAGGAACTGTTGTTGTTCCTTGTCCACTGTTGTTGTTCCCTGGAACTGTCAGTAGAGAAAGAAGGGAGTATTACCTGGTTCTGAATGCCATATGGTCAACAACTACGACAGGTTCATAGAGCATTTTGACCTTTGAAAGAAATATTCTGTGTAAATGCAGATATTCTCATGCTGAGCCTAGAAATCTGCTTTTCTTTTTGTATTTGCTCCATCCTTCCCATCAATTCCCAGAAAAAAACAAACCAAAACACTCACTGCTTCTCAAGAAATCAGTTCAACTCCACACTTGAAAATCTCAAGTACACTTTATGTATGTAGCAACTGAATGGTTAAACATGCATTCAGGGAAAGTCCCACACATTCACTGACTCCCCCACTCTGCATAAGGGGCTCTGAGGGAGAGCAAGCAAATACCCCTTACCTTAAGTAATTTTATACTATGGACATTAAACAAAATCCAACATGGGAGACAGTGAGATACAGGCTAAATCAGCGTACAGACATGAGCTACAAAACATGGAAGAGAGAATCATTAATTCCCACTCTAACAGGTGTTGAAGGCATCCCTGAGGCAGCAGGAGTTGAGCTAGTGCTTAAAGGATGAAGATTAGGGCAGTGTTTTGATACATACCACCTTACTGTGTTAGCAAAACCACCTTGTAACATAGACAAAAAGAAAAATTTCCACTGAATAGATAGAAAAACTAATATGTAAGCTAAGGAACCAGAACTAGGACTAAATTGTAATAATTATAGCTTTGTTTACTGAATGCACACAGTGTGCCAGGTACCATGGAATATATTCTATTGCATGTAATGGTCAAGATAAATAGGAAACTAAGAATGGCTAGTCTATTTTGTGATGCTGTAACAGAACACCCCAAACTAGTTAAGTTATAATGAACAGAGATTTATTTGGCTCACAGTTCTGGAGGCTGGAAAGTTCAAGATTGAAGGGGGCATATTTGGTGAAGGCCTTCTTACTGCATCATAACAGGGCAGAAGGCATTGCAGAGAGAGAGAGAGCAAGACCAACAGGGAGAGCACACAAGAGTGTGCCAAACTCGTTAATCTCCAGGACGTATAAAAAACTCAAAAAAAAAATCTAGTCAATAAATGGGCAAAGGAACTGAATAGACACTTCACAAAAGAAGAAATACAATCAATTAACAAATATATGAAAAAATGTTCAACATCTCCAGCAATTAGAGAAATGCAAATCAAAACTACACTGAGATCTCATCTCACTCCAGTCAGAAAGGCAACTATCAAGAATACAAGTAACAATAAATGTTGATGAGGATGTGGGGAACAAGGTTCACTCATACATTGTTGGTAGGACTGCAGATTGGTACAACCACTTTGGAAAGCAGTATGGAGATTCCTCAGGAAACTTGAAATGGAACCACCATTTGACTTAGTTATCCCATTCCTCAGCATATACCCAAAGGACTTAAAATCAGCATCTTATAGTGGTGCGGCCACATCAATGTTTATAGCAGCTCAGTTCACAATAGATAAGCTATGGAACCAACCTAGGTGCCCTTCAGCACATGAATAGATAAAGAAAATGTGGTATATATACATAATGGAATATTGCTCAGCCATAAAGAAGAATGAAATTATAGAATTTGCTGGTAAATGAATGGAACTGGAGATTAGCATGTTAAGTGAAATCCCCACCAAAACAAAAGCGGAATGTTCTCTCTGATATGTGGATGCTAGCACATGATAAGGCAGGTGTAAGGGAGAATAGAACAGATGTTCATTGGATTAGACAAAGGGGAATGAAGGGAAGGGAGGGGGATGGGAACAGGAAAGACAGTAGAATGAATTGGACATAACTTTCCTATGTTCACATATGAATACACAACCAATGTAATCCCATATCATGTACAATCACAAGAATAGGAAGTTATATTCCATGTATGTGTGATATGTCTAAATACATTCTACTGTCATGTATATCTAAAAACAACAACAACAATAATAAAAAAGAGTGGGCCAAACTCACTTTCATAAGAAACTTGCTCTTACAATAACAATTCCATTTCCTGGATGACAACATTAATTTATTCATAAGGGTTCTGCCTTTTAAACTTACCACCTCTCAAGCTGTTCATTTAGGAATTAAGTTTCCAACATATGAACTTGGGGAAACACATTCAAGCCACAGATAGGGACTGATTTTTCCATCTTACAGATGAGGAGACTGAGGTGCAAAGTGTTAAAATAGGCTGCCTGGCGCTATACTACTAAATTAACCCAGCTGAGACTTTTGCCCAGCCTGTCTTACTCATTAGCTGAGTTCCATTGTGTCGTGTTTCTTTCTGGACTTGCCTTTTGTAGTGCTTTCAATAAGGAGTTGAATCAGTTGTTGTTGTCCCTCCACCTCTCAACATCCTTTTGATTGTACTTTGCTTTTGTTATAGTTGTGCAATAACTGAGGAGTGAACTATTCAATGGGTTCAGAGCAGGAGATGAGATGGAACTGAATGCTAATTGAAAAGTTAGGATGGGAGGAAGGTGGGAGGCCCAATGCCAATTCTAAACTGCTAAACTCAATTTTAGTGCTGATTATTCATGAACCCAAGATGCATCTTCAACAAGTCGATCTGAAAATTATCGATAAGAATTATTTCTAAGGTACACATTTGCATATTTAAAAAGTATTTCATGATTTAAACATTATACAATGTATACATGTACTGAAATATCATGTGATACTCTGTAAATATGTACAATTTTATGTTTATTTTTATCAGTTAAAACTAAATTCAAATAAAAATCATTTCCATATCCCCCCGCTTTGGTGATTATAACAAAGTGCTATGTGGATCTCATAGTTTACTCAGTAAGTGGGGATTTTCAGTTTCATAGAGTGAGTGAAAAGAAAATGGAATGAGAAATATGGAAGTGGGTTGGGGGCCTTCTACGCCTGTCTGGGCCATGAAGGTGATAAGTGCCCTTGGGTAAAATACCTCACATCATTGGCATTGATTTCTCATCTGTGAAAATAGCCTCGGTGACCACTCTTAGAATCTGAGTCTTTGACATTGTAATCCTTATGTGAAGATGGCCCACACCATTTTTATCCCTGGACACCTGCAGTGCCAACCATGGGACCTAGAGTAATGAAGACTGTGGAATTCTGAATCACTCTTGCTCAGATTTAATTTAGAACTCATTTACTTACTTACCATGGATGTGTTATGTGATCTGTGCCTCGCTTTTCTCATCTGTGTTATGGGGCTAATTTAGGGCTGTTCAGTGAGATCATGACTGCTAAGCACATAGCATAGGGCTCAGCACAATTCAGTTCTAAACTGGAATCATCTATGATAATATTGTCAAGGACTACTAGTTGTACTACTGTGAACACACATTACATGTTTTTAAAAATCATTGAATGAACAAACAAATGAATCAAATCATTATATCACCAGCACAATTTTCCATGTCTCTGATTGTAAACAAGATAGAATCACACTATTCATGTCTTCATACACGTACCTAGGGTAGTGATATCTCATTCCACCATTTTTGCTACCCCCATGACCCTTCCCCTCCCCTTCAGGACCATAGACTCTTATTGGATAATATGCATCTCCCAAACTTTCTAAGGCAAAATTTATCTCATTTCTCCTGTTCAACCCTTAAATCTTTTTTTCATCAGTCTAGTCTATGGGCAACAATGAGTTTCTTAGTATTGAATTTAGGAAAAGTTACAGATAGATATGGGTGCAAATGTTGTATGTTTTGTTTCCTCCTCCAATCTACCTTATGACATCATCAATTCATCCATTCAGAAAACCTGTATGATTGCCAGGTCTATATATTTGTTAGCATTTTAAGGGGAAAAGATTCCTTTTTTTTATAATGCTGAATTTAAAGCTTTACATAGTGAAAAAATAAAATGACAACAGACTTCCATAATTCCAAAAAAAAAAGTTAACAAGATGAATCAGCATGTAATAAACATTTTTGTATTGCAGTTAAAACTTTCTAAAATTTCCTATTTTTGTTCAATATAGAATACTTCAAGTGTTTGGAAATATGAGAGGTTATCACACTGAATATGGATATCTGAAGGTATAATATATAAAAACATAACAAAATATGTTATGTTTTGTTAAAACATAACAAAACATGTAAACTGTTAAATTTATACACATAATACTATAATAAACAAAAAAAGCTGCATAGCAAGAAAAACTTTAGTCCTATTTTAAAGAATATGGTGATCTAAAATTATCAGGAAGAAAAATAGATTTTGGTACTAGTAATTTCCTGTATACTGTGGGTACTATTCTAAACTAAACAAAAAAATTAGAAACATTTCAAAATAACTGTTTCTCATTTTCTCTAGTCAAACTCAAAGAGTCTCCAGAGGCTGACTCTGGTCTTCTCTAATGGACTGTAATTGCATCTAGGCCTGAGGGTAAAGAACAAAAGAGAAAATTAAGATTTTTATATCATAACATTTTCTCTTAAATCTCTATTAAAAACATTTATGGAAACTTATTTTGTTTTCAAAATTTATGCCTACATTCATCCATGTATATTGGACTCTTCCTTTGCTCTTTTATAAGAAGTAAGCTTTTGTGTGGTCAAATGTTTGAATTCATGAGGTTTCCTCCTTTTCCTTCTGGCAAATTCTATTCATGCTTCAGTCTCAAATCTAAACTCTTCTCTGAAGGCTTCTAAACCCTTCTGTGCTAGATGTGTAAGTTCATTCTTTGGTTTGTGGAGAATTATATGAAAATTTTATCTTATGTTGTGATTATGTATATTTATATGTTCAAACTCAAGTGGTCCATAGCACCTTATAAGCAGAGATTGTTTTGTTTTCCTTTATAGTCTTTAAAGTTTTCCTCTATAGTCTAGCAGAGAGCTCCTAGTAAAAGCTCAATTACTTTTTATATGATGAGTAATTGAATTAATTAATAAGAAAAATTATAATTATTTTAAAATATCAGATATTCAATAATTGGCTCACTAGCCTATAGGAGCAAGGCACAATATACATGAAATTTTGCTACTGGGGTTTCACTATTTTTTCAGGACATAAACCCAAACTTCAGTTTGATGTCTGGGCACCATAGTTAGTTTCCTTACAGGTCATGTCAAAATAAACTCGATTTCTACTTGGCCTGCTAGCCACATTTCAGTACTCGTGCTAGGGCTATGGCATTCTAGGCACTGTTTGTCTGTGACTTATGACATTCTGATTGACTTTCTGCAGAACACTTTGGAGTAGGCTCTGAATTTGGCTGCCATGTGTGTTTTTAATTGCTCTACCAGGTAGTCCCACAGGATCATAGACTCTTTTATATATATATATACACATATATATATACATATATATATATTTAAATTTTATTTTTAAAACAAAAGAATGCATTCAGGTCATAGTACACATATGGAGCACAATTTCCCATGTCTCTGGTTGTAAACAAGATAGAATCACACTATTCATGTCTTCATACACGTACCTAGGGTAGTGATATCTCATTCCACCATTTTTGCTACCCGCATGACCCTTCCCCTCCCCTTCAGGACCATAGACTCTTATTGGATAATATGCATCTCCCAAACTCTATTCCTTTCCACATGTCTGAGAAATGTTAATGGATTATGAAAAAAGGTTAGTTAAATATGCACATTAGCTTTTTAAGTGCTCTTTGAAGTCCCAAGGAAAGAAATCTCGTTAAGTTCAGTCATCTCAAAATTACATGCTCTTATTTGATGGTGGAATCTTCCCTCCTATCTGGTAGTAACATTTCAGAACAGTGGAGTCTTAAAGAACACATTTCTCCACTTCTGAGACCGTGCCACTCTTGTTCCCTAGACATGGCCTGCATCTTTGCCTTACTGTCTTTGTTCATATTTGAAACTCTCCTTCATGTCCACTTGTTTATGTCATATCCTCTAGAAAGTACTTTTTATTGGCCTTCGATTTCCCTTATGATTTCTACAACTTTCTCATGGCTTTTATAATTTTTTTTTTTTTTTTGTATCAGTGTGCATTTTCTCTCCCTGACAATAGTGTACCAAGTCTGCATTTCTGTTCTACACTCTTTTAGGCCAAGTTTATCAGTAAGGGGTTTGGCAGGAACACAATTCACTCCAGATTGACTCAAATGAAGAGACTTTAATGGAGTGTCCGCTGATGGATGTGAGGACAGGGTTAAGGGAATAAACAAGAATAGAGAGGCACCCAGCATCTAGCAGCAGCGGGAAGTCATTGCTAGGCTTGGGTGGGGAGGTAGAAAGAATGAAATGCTGTACCAGAGCCCAGCAAGCCTGAGCACCGGAGGGAAACCTGCCTGCAATTGCTGAATAGTCTGCAAAGAGATGCAGCTGCTGCAAGAAATTGGTCCTCAAGGAGAGAGGAAGTGGAAAAGAAACACTCTGACCTCTTCTCTGCCCACCCTCTGATCTCCAGAGGCCTACCAAAGTCAGCTCCCAAGGGAGTCAGGTTGTGCTGTCTGTAAAGATCAGTCTCCTCTGCACAGAGCAGGGCAGCAAAGGGTGGAGAATTGGTGGGAGGGAAGCAGACAGAATAACAGGCACACTGGGAAGGCCTGTTTCTTCATTTGCAAACAGGCAGGGTGAACAGTACACTCTTCACAGTGTTATAGTGATTAAGTGAGAAAATGCATCAGAATATTAACATGTACAGTGCCGATTCTCAAGTTATTTTAGCTGCTCGTTATTTTTATTATTATTACAACAACTCTATGAAAAACTACTAGTATAAAAGCACAGAGGAGACTGAATAGCAGGGCTATAAGTGGAGGTCATTGAATAGACAACGGGGAGCTGTTTCCAGCAGGGGTAAGGGGGAAACTAGTTTGACTGTGTTGATTGAAATCATAAGTCAATCTGACCTTGAAAACCGACAAGGATGAACTAAACTTGAGACTTACATTTGGTTTTCAGAGGATTGTTCTGACATTCCTTAGACACAGTCTGAGGCCTCTAGGCTTCCCTTTGCTTCTGTGAGGTGAGAGTTACCAAACAGACAGCTGGCCATGATGAGCCCCACAGCCATTACAGGGATGGCAGTGATTTATCACGTTTTAAAAGTGAGTTAAAGGTGGCCGGTCCAGGGGTGAAGCAGGATTTGTATCTATAGAAGCAATTTACTTCCTGCTCTTTCAGAGGAGTAACCTGTTTTATTTCAAACACAGAGCACCTGGTTCCTGCTGCCCTCAGTACACAGATTAGGGAAACCACAAGAATAATTGTCAGTGTTCTATTCACTTCAAAGCCCTGCAGAACACTGGGGAGGGATAGCTCTCTCTGCCACCTGATATAGGAGAGGCCCTCCTGTAGCTGCACTGATTCAAGAGAAAAGCCTCTCCTAGGGGGTAGGGGAGTGAGCTGGAACTTACCACATGAAAGCAGGTCGATCTTGTGCTGCAGCTCTGCCCAGGGCTCCTGGAGGAGGGAGACATTCCGAGGGTGACAGCGCTGAAGAGCTTGTCACTCTGACAGAGGCAACCAAGGTCACCCTGAGAGGAGATTCCAGTACTAACACCAGCAGCTGCAGGTGGGGATTTCCTTCAAGGAGGAGTGACTTTCTTATCTGAGTTTTGGGCAAACTAAAATTAGTGAGAACACTTAGCCCTACATCCTGTGGGATCTGTAAGTAGTTGCTCACATTATGGTTCCTGTCCCCTGGGAAATCAAGACTTAAACCAAAACTGTTAATAAACAGCTCTGAAGTCACTATGCCCACAAGTCTCATGCTTTCCTACCAGACTGAATCTCGGTTTCTGTTGCTTTTCCTGCAGTGTACATTCTGTTTCTGCATGCAAGGCTGGCTGGGTCCCTGTTTGGGCAACTTTGTATACCCAGAGGGAGGCATAATCTCCAGGCAAGCAGTGGACTCACTCTTCATTCTTCAAACAGAAGAATGATACATGACAGAATGTTTTGAGGATTATGCTGACAATAAAAATGAGTTCTTCCCAGCAATGTGATACCGCTCCAAGATGACATGACATTTTTTTTGTTTTAATTTTGAAATGAAAATCACTTGGCTCCAATCCAGGAGGACCTGGGAAGTCTAACCTATCATAACCTCATAGTTGTATATAGTAGCCTGTTTTTATCCATAGTATTGTATTGCTTTCTGAGCTTTCAGTTATTCAGTCAACTGAGGTACAAAAATATTAAATGGAAATAAACAATTCCAGGCATAAACAATTCACAAGTTTTAAATCACATGCTATTCCCGAGAAGCATGATGTTATCTTGTGCTGTGCTACTCTATCAAGTCTGGGACAGTTATCGTCTGTTTGTCCAGTGTATCCATGCTGTATATGCTGCCTGCCCATTAACTATTTACTAGACATCTCAGTTATGTCAACTGTTGCAGCATCACAGTTATGTATTCAAGTAATCCTATTTTACTTAGTAATGGTCCTAAAGTGTAAGAGTAGTGATGCTAGCAACTTGAATATGCCAAAGAGAAGCCATAAAATGCTTCCTTTAAGTGAAAAGGTAAGCATTTAATAAGATATTTTGAGAGAGAGAGAGACTATATTCACAAAACTTGTATTATGGTATATTATTATAATAGTACTTTTATTATTATTTTGTTAATCTCTTACTGTACCTAATTTATAAATTAAACTTTATTATAGGTGTGTATGTGCAGGAAAAATATAGTATGTGTAAGATTTAGTACTATCTGAGGTTTCAGGCATTCATTGAGGGTCTTGGAACACATCCTCTGTGGATAAGGGAGATAATTATAAATAGCTAAATAACATATTGGTAAAGTGAGGTTATCTAAATTATCTCTTTCAGGACAAGAGCCAGTAGCTCCTTTTTTTTCACTCTCTTTTATAGTGTAATAAAATTGAATTATTAAATCCTTAAAAACCTTTCTGCTGGAAAAATTGAAAACAAATAAATGACAACTCTTTGATTTGTTAGACTATCCTTTGAAGGGTTGACTGTTGACTTCAAGGCAAATTCCAGTTTGGTAGCAGCCCCCCCAAAACCCAGCTTCAATTCATAATTTTATTATCAACTCTATCATCCCCTGCCCAACCTTGTGTAATGATCAGGCTTCAGAGAAATGATATTCACTCAGAGGTTGGGTATTCTTTTGTGTGTGTGTGTGTTTGTGGTGCTGGGGATTGAACCCAGGGCCTTGTGCATGCAAGGCAAGCACTCTACCAACTGAGCTGTATCTCCAGCCCCAGAGGTTGGGTATTCTTGATCTAAGAATGAACCCTCTAATACCTGCCTGACCAGAAGAAAAAGGATGAGTGAGAATCAATAAAATCATCTTGTATAAAGTTATGGTTTAAAAAAATTATTTTTAAGAAGTACTTATAGCTTTGATATGGTTTAAGTTCATATTAACAGTAACGGCCACTTATAATCTACCATGTGCCAGACCCTTCCTGCTACTTATTGCATTTGATCAAATAACCCTAGGTAGTAGCAACTCATATCCCTTTTTTTAACTTATTGATGTTTTACTTTTTAATGTTACTGAACTGTTTGGAGCACTGAAGTCTCCATTTTCAGTTAGAAGTGTTAGAGAGGAAATTGAAACCAAGGACTCTCTACCCCAAATCTATATATCTTAAAGTTTCCCATATTGTTTCTGTGAAGATTATATGCAAATAATAGAAAATCTCAGCTCACATAGGCTTAAACAATAATAAGGAAATAAATTATCTACATACCAAGAATTTCAAGGACAAGATGACCCCATTTTTGCTTTTTTGGCCTGTTCTTCTTCTATATTGCTCTACCCTCAGGCTTGTGGTAATATGGAGGGAGAAATAACAAACGAATACTTTATGTAATTACAGCCATGAGAAATAAAAAGGGGGCTTTTCTTTGTATGTCTCTTAGTAGCAAGAAAATTATCCCATTCTCCAATCTACTATAATGCAATGGCTGGAATTCAATAGTCATAAGTCCTTTGCTAAATCAATTACTGGCAAGGGAATAAAATTACCCTAGCTAGCCTGAGGTAAGTAGTGTAGAATAATTGGAAGAGCTCTGGACTAGGAGCCAGAAATCTTGGATTTTAGTCCTAGTTTTGTGACCTTCTTAGTTATGGAAACTTGCTGTTTGCTTAGCCTCTCTTAGACCTTACCTTTTCCTTATTGGTAAAACAGGGCTGATGATTTCTACCCTACTGATCTCACAGGGTTGTTGTGAAAGAGCAATGAAGTAATGTCTGTAGAGCATTTTGTAAACTGTGGCACACCACTTAAATGCATGTTATTGCTCCTATTAATACAATTCAGAGAACTGTTGGTCATGAGACACTTCCAATTACACATACATGTGGCACTTGATCTCATCAGCAGAGTAATTTAGAACTTGTAACAGCTTTGCCAGAGATTTACCTAAGCTTTACTTTTGTGCTGGCAAATTTATAGAGCAAAATAGGGGGAAGTCTGAAATATAGTACTTTAGAAAGCAAATTTTAGAGCATCCTCATGAATTTCAATAGGTAGTTTATTTAAAGTTAGGATAGGTCAACAGCATAGGTTACTTGCAAGTTATTTTATTTTATGTTTGTCAAAAAGCAAGTTTAAAAATATATAAAACAACCCTCTCATCCCTCTATTTATACCAACTCAATAAACATACGTGGGATATTAGATGGGAGGAGAGGTAATGGGCACACACAAAAGTGAATCCAAAACAGACCCCACTGAAGAAAAATGGCCAGTAGGAAAGAATTCTAGAAAGAAGACTAGGTAGAACATGTCTACAAGTAGCCATAATAAAATGTAAAGAGAAAGAAATAAGGAAAGTCCTCAGGAGTGAAGAGGCAAAGGCCGTAGGAGCTCAGAATGTGGAGACTCAGTTCCCAGTTATGAGTTAGGAAAGACTTCATTAACAAGGTATCCTGGAGGGTTTGAACTTGGGAATACCAAGTTCACCAGGGATTTACATCAAACTTTCTCGAAAGACTTGAATACCTAACCAGAATGCAAAGCTCTTGAGTATTAATTGCGGGAGAGAGACAGCAGAAGACTGGAAAAAAAGCTGGAAAGGCAGAGATTGTATCCCATTGAGATGAAGATGACAATGGAGAAAGGAAATACTTTGGAAGGAGCATGTATAGGTCTTAGGAATTGATGTACAAACCAGTTGGGGATGGAGGAGTCAGGGATCTTTCAGTCAATCCAAATTTTCCTAAATAAAGATGTGAGTTTACTCATTCACTTAACTGAAAATCCTGAATTACATGTAGCCTTGTAACTGTTAGATCCCAGCACTCAAATAATTTTATCTGGACTTGGATTTCTCTAACATCAACTTTTCTTCTTCTTTAGTTTCACTTTAAGGCAACTCATAGAAACCATTAACTTACATTTTATGAGGTTTAAATTCAGCAGAAGAAAAAGGTTTTCTTCTTCATTAGTTCCAACAACCATGGTGGATCTAATTCCCATTGGCCTGAGAGGGTCCCCCCAACATCCTTGAAGCAATCCCTCTGGTTATGAAAGATCATTGCTGATTGGCTTAGACCCATATCTGGTCTTTTATTTCCTATTCTTATTTTAATAATTTGCCCATGAAGATAGCCTAATATAGGCCACTATAAAACACTGCCCTGTAACCCAAATCAAATCTCATCTTGATGTATCCACTGATTCTGCACAGTGACAGCTCCTTCTCATTGCATTGCATCAGTTGCCATAATTTTCTGGGCAAATTTCTTGAGGACCCAGCACTGAGCTAACCTCATACAATTAAGAAAACCAAAACCATTTCTAGGACAATATTCAAATTGGGCAGTACAACTACCACATAAATCTAGAAAGATTTCAAGTCTATGAGAGGGTTTTCTGGGAGGGCTGGGATAGGGGCAACAATTGACCTAAGTCTTAAAGCAATTTGCTTCAGAATGATTCTAGGCAGGGCATTGGATGCCAACCAGATGTTGATAAGTCATTTGGATTTCATTTGAAATGGGAAGATGGTTCAAAAAAATAACATGAGCCATCTGCCTGACTTGAGCAATCTTCTCTTTACACAAATACATGGATGTCTAAATAGTGTATTTAAATTAAAATTTTATAAAGTGCTTGTATATACTAGGAAAATTTACCTACTTTAGAGAGTACCATGAAAACTTCTTTGGTAAAGAATCATTCTGTAAAGTGAATGCCTTGCTCCTGATTGGATGGGTGTATATCCATTTTCATATACTAGATTTGCTTTAAAGCCAAGTACACACATCTGAAGTGAATTAAAGAAAAATGTTGAATATCATTCTGAGACTTTTAAATTTGGTATCTGTTTTTACATTGGAGGAAGTGTCAATTTGAAAAGTGTCAAAGGTACAAATGCAGCCTGAATCAAGTTGTTACCAAAACCACACTGCCGGGTGCATATTTTTAAACACATGTCAAAGCCATTCTTTGAATTTTCCATAATGACCATCATCCTGCTGATACAAACTGATGTGTATAATTTGGAATGAGATCAAAAGTTTGAAAATTAGAAAAGACAATGAAATAGAACACAACGTTTAATTCTGCAAAGCAGGCAGGTATAGTGGTCTAGTCAGAAATGGTTCTCTTGTTAAAATAAACAGGTCCTGTAATGAACAGTTTGAGTGAGGCTGTGGGCTTGCTACAATATGTCAGCCAGATTTGCAAAGCCCAGAGAGCCTCTTGGTTCTCATTAGTTTTGGAAGAGTCATCCTGAAACAAGGACAGATGTAAACAACAACACTGATAAAAGAACCAGGTTTGGAAGGAATCACTTTTTCCTCAATTATGCAACTTTGGTGCAATTATGCACCAGGAAGAGTGAGGACAGGTGGAAGGGAACTAAATTGATTTAAGAGATCTGTATTCCATTCTCCTTATTAGAGTGCTCCTAACAAGAGATTAAAAAACAGAAACTAGGAAGGGAGCTTGCATTTGGTGATCTGCACCACCCATAGTGCTGACACATAGAGTGCACACTCAAACAATTTGTTGAATGAATGATAGGTAAAATGTGAAAAGTTCCCCTCTGTGACTTCTCTGTGAATGGGCTGTACATGAGCTCTCCATAGGACCACTGGATGAAAACTGTCATTTGGTTACTGATTGGTTGGCAGAAAAAGAGTTATTCAGAAATCTTGCTGACTTTACTCATCTTTAGAGGACCTAGTCAACTCCTTCCAAACTTGGTTTGAAGTGTTTCCAACTCTTTTCCAACAGAAAAAGTATTCTGGGAATGAATTCAGAAGCCAAACCCAGTAAACAAACAAACAAAAAATTCAATCCTGTGTTGAATATACAACACTAAAAAAAATTAAAGTTGGAGGGATTGGTTGCAATTTAAACATTAGAAAACTGAGAAACTGTTTAATATCCAGTGCCAAAATGGCGCCTCTCTTTCTCCCTTTCTGTATCTGTACTTGCTAAAAGTCTAAGTTCCGGAGAGTTTCTAATGCTGGGGGTAAAACATAGATGTGGGTTGGAATACTCAGGCTGATTTCAGTGTTGCGAGAATCTGCTGATGGGTGATTAAGAGACAGCAGGATCACTTGGTCTATTGTTTTCCACCACCCAAAGTTTTAACTTCTGTATACGGTCAGGTTTATAACTCCCAGTGTTGTCATAAGTCTGAACATCAGGAATCAAAAATAATTTGAAGAAAGGAAAAATAAGAGGAAAAATTCAGAGGTATTTCAAGAATCAAATTAAATCTGACCCATAGTGCAAGACATTTAATTGGAGCATGGGAAAGAACATTCCAAGACAAGTCTTGGGTTGGGTGTGTGTGCGCCCCTGCTCATATGCCCAGGAGGGAGAGAGAGAGAGAGAGAGACAGAGGGACAGAGAGAAAAGAAGGATGAATGAATCTCTGAAGGCTTTGATTCAGTCTGGTTCAGATGGCACCTCTAGGAGGGGATGCATCCTTTTGGAAACATGTGACTCAGTGACTAAGGGCTATTGGTCCCTCTGTCTTGGCTCTGACAGCTTGTTTGCTTTGGTGGCTTAATTGCCTTCAGGACTGCTCCTGGCATCCGACACTGGAAGTCCCACCCACTCTGCTTCTCTTGTATGCAGAAATCCAGTGGGTGACCTGATTGGCCTTCTCCATTTCCCACTCCCAGACCAATGCCACCACTCTGTCCTGGGGCTGCTGGTGGCCAAGGAACAATTACCCTCAGTTCTCTTGTCCATGTGTTCATCAAAGATATATACATAAGTGGTTCCACTTATAGAGTTTCAGTGCAATGACTCCATCAGTTTTTCTTAGTGTTTGGGGGAACTTGTATGAGAATTATCAGGATTATTTGTTTAAAACTCCAAAAATGTTCTAATGATATTGTATCTTGTTCTAGGTTCTGGGTACATAGGTATATTCAATTTGTGAAGATTCATTTATGATGAGTACTTTTCTGATTATATATTGTTTCCAGTTAAATGCTTCTAAAAGCCATAGGAAGCAGTAGATTTGGGATCTCAGTGTTTTGGAGGCCTGAGAAAATACTTTCTTACCATACTTCTTAGATAATTCAATTTTTTTTCCTTTTTTTTTTTTTTTTTTTTAGATGGAGTCTCATTATGTTGTCCTGACTGGCCTAGAACTCCTGAGCTTAAGTGATTCTCCTCCCCTAGCCTCTGAGGGCTGGGACTACAGGTGTGCACCAACTTGCTGTCTTGATTGTTCTGTTTTGGGGGCTCTCATGCTGTGCTAAGGGGGAACATACAAAAGATTTAAAAAAAATTAGAAATATCAAAAACATTATACAAGTGCTTATCATGGAGTTTCCTGACCTATTTCATCCACTCATTCATGAGCACATCTTCTATCAGTGCATTCATTATTTTAAAGTCCAGGATTATAATAGTTCAGGTCATGGTCCAGGTCCTGCCCTCCTTCTGCAGACCAGTCTGCTGAGGCTCCCCTGAGCTCATCTAGAACTAACATGCCTTGGAGGAACTCACTTCCCCCTTGAGCTCATAGTTACAATACAGACCTGTTTGTGCCCTGAGAGGAAGAAAGGGTTATTCAGGAGTCCTGGGAGAGGCACCAACCCCAAATTTCTTAAGTAGTAACTGCAGATTCCATAGACTTCTGGCTTTTGCCTGTTTCCAGGATGGTGCTTCCTCTCCCTGCCCCTGGAAACAGTATGGCATGTCCTTTTCTGATGCTTTAGAATGGCCCTATCTTTCAGCCTGGAACTGTAGGAGGTGCCATGGGAGATACTTTGGGTTGTCATGGTTCAGACCATGAGCTCTAGAGCCAAAGTCCCCTAGTTCAAATCCTAGCTTGGCTGTGGGGATGATTATAATTATCTGGCAGTATCCATGGGAGATTAGGTCCAGGACCTTCTGTAGACACTCAAGTCCTTTATATAAAATGGTACATTTTTTGCCTAAAACCTATGTACTTTCTCCAGTATACTTTAGATCATTTCTAGATTACTTAAAATACCTATTACAACATAAAAGCTATTTAAATACTTGTCATATTTTAAAGGGAATAATGACAAGAAAAAATATCTGTACATGTTCATACTAGTGCAGTTTTTGTTTTCATTATTTTCCAAATTCAAGGATGTAGAACCTGTGGATATGGAAGAGTGATTTATTATAGCTCCTGTCTAGAATGATCATCTACTTCTAGATATCATTATCATGGAAATTAAGAGCATTTATATTTATATAGCCCTTAGAACAATGCCTGGATTATATTATTATTATTATTATTATTATTATTAAGGCTACCTTCAACTGTCCATCCATCACAAGTGGATAAATTCCATTCCTGAGAACTTCCAGACAGAGCAACACCCATCTCAGTGGGATCAGGCTGGAATGCTGAAATGATCCCCTTAGGGTAATTCCTCCCAGCCTGTATGTAGAGCAAATGAACAAAAAATAAAACAAACAAACAAAGATCCTCAATCAAACAGAACAAAACACTGTGATTCAACCAGAGGGAGAAGGGGAAAATATTGGCTGTGGCTATGCCAGGGCCTTTCCCACAGGCTGTGTCACCAAGCTGGCCTCAAAGCAGCTTTTCCCACCCCTATTCACACAGCTGTCAGGATTACTCAGGGAAATATTCACAACAACAAGACGTTGGAATCATGCAGTGTATCCACTCCAAAGCATTCAGTGGACTTGCCCCAGGATTCCTTTCTTCTTTTCCTCACCAACTGATAAAATCTCCTAGAATCATCTTCTGTTACTGCCCATATTTCACTGATACAGAAGCTGAGACATATCCAGAGTTGTTCAGTGATTGGCTCCGCCTCATCAGGATAGTAAAGAGTGAAGCTGGGCTTCGCACCCAGAGGTCCTAACTCTAATAGGAGTGTGAGTCATGAGAGAACTAGAGAGATAGCCCCTTAGTAATGTATCAAACATATAGTGTAGAGGTTCAGGGGCAGATCTGGAGATCCAGGGGAGTAGAAAAACAAGATTTAACAATTATGAGTATGAGCTTTGGAGTTGGACAAGGCTGAGTTTGAATCCTGGCTCTGTCAGTGTTAAGAACTGATCATTTGGATCCTCAAGTCCCAACACTTCATATGTTGATACTCTAACCCCCAGTGCAGCTGTATTTCAAGATGGTACTTCTAAAGAAGTAATAAAGATTAAATGAGGTCATGAGGGAGGGCCCTGATCGGATAGGATTGGTATCCTTATCGAAGGAGACACTAAAAATCTTGCTTGCCCACCCCCGTTTCTTCCACATACTGGCGAAAGGCCATACAAGGACACAGTGAGAAGACAGTCATCAGAAAGCTAGGAAGAGAGCCCTCAGTAGGAACAGAGTTGGCTAAAACCTCAATCTTGAACTTCTAACCTCTAGAATTGTGAAAACTGAATTCTTGCTGTTTAAGGCACCATCTATGGGATTTTGTTGTGACAACCTGAGAAGACTAATACAGCCCATACCAGCTATATAACTCTGAACAAATAACTCTTCTAAATCTGTTTCCTCATCTGCCAAGTGAAGATAATAATAGTAATACCTAATAAGATTGTCATGGTGATTAAATGAGATAATGCATTTATAGAACATAGCACATAACAATTATGTAAAAATTTATTCATTCACTCAATTATTTATTTAACACACATTGATGAGCACCTGCTTTCTGCCAAGCATGTTCTGGTTGCTGGAGATCCAGGGATGACCAAGAGAAATAAAGTCTCTGCTGTCAATGAGCTCACAAGTCTAGTTGGGTTGGTGGAAGATAAACTAAAAAACAAATAACTGTGAATTGTGATAAACATTATGAAGAGAGTTATCAGGTGATGAGATAGAAAATAATCTGAGAAGGACACTTAAGATATGGTGGTTAAAATTATGCTATGTAGGGCTGGGGATATAACTGTTGGTAGAGTCCTTGCCTTGCATGCACAAGGCCCTGGGTTCAATCTCCAGTAACACACACACGCACAAAAATTATGCTATGTACATATATGAATATACCATATAGTTATTCCACCTTTATGTATATCTATTAAGCACTAATTTTTAAAAGTTATAAAAAATAGAAGGAAGATTAGTAATAATAATAATAATAATAACAAAACACTGTAGAGGAAGGAGAACAAGGAGAAGGAGTAGAAGAGGGAAATAGGAAATACTGTGGACTGAAATGAGGCAAATTATATTCCATGCATATGTAATTATGTCAAAATGGACCCCACTGTTACATATAATCATGATGCACTAATGAAAACATTTAGAAAGATATGTGAAATAAAATATTGGTAAGTCAAACAAACAAACAAAAATATGGTAGTTAGGGACAGTCTCCGTGAGTAACACATTTGAGTTGAGATCTAATGAATTTGAAAGCCAGGAGGTGGAAAAGGCTTGGAGCATATCAAAGAAGGAAAGCAACTGCGCTCTGTGAACAGAATGCCTTGAGACAGGAGAGTTAGGCAGGAGTCAGAGCGTGCAATACCTTGTGTTCTTTATTTCTTTCTTTCTGTGAACAATGGACAGCTGTCAACTGATTCCTTTGGAGAAGTGACATGTTCTAATACAGGGTTGTAAGAGATCACTCTGGCTGTTGTGTGGAGGAAGGATTATGGGGGATAAGAGCAGAGGCAGTGAGACTTGTTAGTGACTACTGTATCAGCTCAGGGAAGAGATAATAGTGACTTAGACTAGAGATGCAGAAGAGGGTTCAGATGCAGCTTATGATAGAAACAGAATTGACAGGATTTAGTGGTAGATTTGAAGTAAGGGTGAGGGAGAGTGAGGAATGAAAAAAAACTCCCAGGATTAAGCACAGTGGTATTTACTGCCAGGATGGAAAAAGATGAGAAAGACAAAAACTATGAGGAGTTTGCAGATCACACCTTGAGAATTACTGATACAGAGGATACAGGGAATAGAGCATTGTACTCTCTTAAGAGGGCTAGAGGGAATGTGGTTCAGAGCACAAGGGCTTTAGCATTAATACAAAAGTGACAGTTTTTTTCCATTTTAACTAAAGAGGAACAAAGAAAATAGGTATACATTTTATTGGAGGTGATTCTAGACAGTTCCTCTTTGATAGCATTTATTTTCCCAGTTGAAGTCCAGGCCTTTAACTGAAAGGGGAAAGGGGTAAGGATGGATATGGGAAAATTTAAGGAGAAAGAAATAGTGTGAGCTAGTTGACTTATGGTGTAGAAAATGAATTTTCTGGGGAATCTCAGTAAGTTTTCTAGGCAGTCATCAGTGGAGGTTCATGTGCATAAATTTAAAATAAATTTAAAGGGAAACCAGTTGGTTTAGCTTTATGTGCCACCCCGCACCCAGGAGTCTTTAGCTGCATGAGTGTAGTTACAGAAAAGGCAATTAACTTGGCTCAGTGACTGCTGAAGTTTGAAGTTCTGCTAGCGGGTAGAGAGAGGGAGGGAGGGAGGAAGAAAGAGAGGTAGAGGTAGAAGTAGAGGTAGAGAGAGAGAGAGAGAGAGGGAAGAGTTGAGGGTGATTGCAAGTGAGTGAGTGAGGGGTTGTTTAAACTGAGTAAGGAAGGCTATAAGGACAGGGGTGAAGAAATAGTAGAAAAATGATAAGGTCAGGTCAGCAGACTGGAGGCTTTGATAAGGTGCTTGTTGGGGAGTGAAGTGTTTGAAATCAGGGTGGAGATGTCACTGATAACAAGGTCTAGGGAGTGACCCTGGTAGTGAATGTTTGTGGCTGGAGAAGGCGAGAAAGGCAAGGAACAGACACCTTGCATGAGTCTGTTCATAAGTACTTGAAGGCATCCAAAGATGACAGGGCAGGGGAGTAGAATATATAAGACCTGGCTCTCATAAACAAAGCCTTCAATGGAGGATACATGGCTGTGAATTGGGGAGCAGATATTTGACAACTGCCAGGCTTTTGTGTAATCTGAAGGCAGGAGCTTCATTTTGAGAAAGAATAGAGGACAAATGTTTTAAAACAGTAATAGGACTAAAAAAAGATCTCACCCAACCTCCTAGCCTTTAGATACCCTTGGTATGAGAGAGAACACAACCTTGAGAGGTTATAGGGGAAGGAGTGACTCCAGGGAAAAGCCAAGTTTCAACAAAACCAGGAGAACAGGGAGCAGTCAGAATAATAAGGATATAGGGGAGTTTACTGATCACAGATGTAGTTCCAGAGGTCTCTACAAAAGGGTTCAGGAGAGAAGTGAGGTGTAAGGATTGGGTTGGGCCGTGGAAAGCACAGAACACCAGCCTTATACTTTTGTGAGCTCCTGAGATGACTTCATGACTTCTCTCTGGGCACCTCAATGGGACAGTAATAGCCCCTCTGTGAGGTCACTTTGGAATCATTAGGTTCTACATCAACATTCTCATCTCTCTGTCTCTGTGCATAACTGAATGCATATTGTCATATTTTTAAGTTCTTGAAGAGAAAATAATCTCATAATTTTTCTCAGTAATGCATTCCATGGTTTTATGACCTTTTAACAATCAGTACTAAGAACAGCAACTAATGCATAGTAGGTGTTCAATAAATATTTTCTAAATTAGTTAAATGAAGTCTACATTTTTATTTGTTCTTTTTAGATATACATGACAGTAGAATATATTCTGACATATTCACACAAACATGGAGTATAACTTGTTCTAATTAGGATCTCAGTCTTGTGGATGTCTATGATGTTTAAATGAAGTCTTGTATCAAAATTTCCCTATTATGCTCTTTAATTTATTCATGCTGTAATACAAGTTCATTGTACTATGACAAAATGGATTCTACAATTATTTTTCTATTTTATAATTTCTGGTATCACAGTCTGTTCTATAAAATCTTTTACTCAAATTTGATTTCATTGCTATTTGTTTGTGTCCTATCTGTATCTCAGATCTCCTCAGCTGGATTTAAATTCCCTCCAGGGCAGATACTGCTTTACTGATTCTCTTTTCCATTTCATCTGTCATAATGAAGGCATAAAATCAATGCTTAATAAGTGCTTTTTAAATAAATTAACACTTTATTCTTGAAAGAATAAATACTGTGTCAAAATGCGGTCTATTGTCATGTATCACTAATTAGAACAAATTTTAAAATTAAAAAAATACTTATTTAGAAATTCATGTGTATTCTCCTATAGCTATTGATATGAACTATGAATCAACATATAATATTAGCAATCAGCCTGGGTACAGATTATGACTGTGTCCCTTATTAGCTTTGTGACCTTGGGAAATATATCTATATTTCTGTGTCCTCCTATATAAAATAAAGATAAACCTGGTGTGGTTGTGCACACTTATTATCCCAGCAGCTCAAGAGGCTGAGGCAGGAAGATCACAAAGAGTTCAAAGCCAGCCTCAGCAACTTAGCAAGGCCCTAGGCAACTTAGTGAGACCCTGTCTCAAAATAAAAAGGGCTGGGGATGTGGCTCAGTGGTTAATCACCCCTGGGTTCAATCCCTGGTACCAAAAAATAATAAAGATAATCAACTTATCTCAAATATGTTGTGATGAATAAATTAACTTATGTCAACTGCTTAGAGCCATGCCTGGCACATAGTAAACACTCAGGAGCTGTTGTTTTTGTTATTATTATTATTATTATTGTTTTTTAAGCATATAGTATATATTTCTAAAATAGGGTTGGGGAGTACCAAAAAATAAGGGAGTTAATAGCGTGAGATTGAGGGCTTTGAGAAAATGTTTTATATAATTACAAAACCAGAAAATGCTGCATTAACTCAAATTATAGATGAAGAAATCATAGTCTAAATAATAGAAAATTCCATTCACTGATAATTATTTGTTTCTGCTTATAAGGAACCCAGAGCCCAGTGGTGTGAAAAATCAGGAGAAAACGGAAACATTGTAGTAACTTCTAATAGAGAGCAGGTTGGGGAGCACCTGGCCAGTGAGAACTGGTAATAATCAGCAGCACTAGATGTATATTCTCAGGGGTAATAGAAGTGGGCATTTGCATTAACTTGTGTAAAGTGAAGAAAATTGAAGATGTTTTAGAGGACAGAATGTGGAAACTGATTTATATTCAAGGAAAGATATAGATCCTATTTCATCTGGCAATGAAAGTAATGAAATGATCATGAAGTTAAACCAGTGACCCTGTTGACTTTAAGAAAAAAAAAGTAAAATGCAATAGGGTTTTTTTTTTAAAGAAAATATATCAAGCCAAAGAAATTGTGTTTAAACTATTGGGTAACTAACTAAGCAAAGGAAAGAGTTATTATGCATTTAAAGTATTTATTTTATAGCATTAGATATAGAATTCTTAAACTACTTCTATGAACATTTTAATTTAAAAGTAATTTCCTTTGGTTTTCTGGGTGGTAGTATTAAATGCAATTTAAAATTTTTAACAGTTAATGTGTTTGAAATTAAAAAATAAATAAATGTTTACTCAAAGTGACATCATCAATAACAACAAGAAGTCAAACAACCTGGTTTAAAAATGGACAAAAGACTTGTATAGATAGATATTTGTGCAAAGAAAGTAAACAAATGGCTAGTAAGTATACGAAAAGATGCTCAATATCACTAATCAATAAAGATGTAAATCAAAGCACAATGAGATATAACTAGCAGAATGGCTATTAGCAGAAAACAAAAAATAACATGTTGGTAAGGATGTGGAGAAATTAGAATCCTTGTGTACTTCTGGTGAAATTGTAGAACAGTGCAGCCATTATGGAAAACAATGTGACAGCCCTTCAAAAAATTAAACACAGAATTGCCATATGATCCAGCAATTCCACTTCTGGGAATATATCCAGAAGAACTAAAAGCAAGGACTCCAAGAGAGATTTGTACACTCGTGTTCAGAACAGCATTGTTCACAATAGCCCAAAGGTGGAAGCAACCCAAGTGTCCACTGGCAGATGAATGAATAAACAAAATGTGGAGCATATTTACAAGTCTTTTTATTTGACCTTAAAAAGGAATGAAATGATGACACAAGGCTACAGCATGGGTGAACTTTTTTGAAGATATTATGTCAAGTGAAATAAGTAAGTCACAAAAGGACAAATACCATGATATTCACTTAATATGAGGTACTTGGAGTCAAACTCATAAAGACAGAAAGCAGAATAGTGGTGTGCAGGGGCAGGGAGGGGAAATGTTGAGTTATTGTTCAGTGGGTGTGGAGTTCTCCAATTGGAGAAGGGAAAAATGTTCTGGAAATGCATCATGGTGGTGGATGCCCAACAGTGGGAATGCACATAGTATCACTGATCTGTACACTTAAAAATGGTAAATTTATATATTATGTATATTTTACTATAATTATTTTTTAAATGTCATATTGATTAAAAATTGACTGAAATATCCTAAACAAAGGGAAATTTGGGCCTGGCTTATCTGTGTTGAAAGTGGTGTCGGAATCTGCCTCGTTCCCTATCTGGGTGTGTAATCTGGAAGAAGTCCGCATGACACAAATGTAATTTGCAGCTGACCCAGCATTTGGGGTGTGGCATGTATAATCAAGACTGAGAAATAACTGAAATCTGACTCAGAGATGCTAGAAATATTGCCTTGCATTAATTTTAGAAGAGAGAGTGAGAGCATGCAAAACCAGTGCTACACAACATTTAATTTGTCAGTATTGGTTGGAATTAGCTGTGGTACGGTGGAAAGAACACTTAAGTGTTTCTGCAGTCAGAAATCCTGAGCTCAAATCCTAATTGTGTCTCTCAGGGACTGTGTGAACTTTAAAATTAGAATAATAAAACTGTCCTCAAAGGGTTGCTGTGAGCATGAGTTGCTCTCTAAAGGGCTGTATGAATGTCACATTATGACCAAAGTGATGATAGCAAAGGTGGTATTTATGAGAAACACTATAATACAGTGGAAAGAACAACAAATTTAGAAGCAGGCAGACCTGATTTCACCAGAAATCAGATCATAGCTTTTCCTCTTAGAGACTGTTGGACATTGGGTAAGTCTGTCTCACTGAGACATGCACTTAAAAAGCATGTATGTATCTACCCCATAGGGTTTGTATAAGAGTTAAATAAAATAATTTATGTGCACAGGACCCAACACAGAACATTTCAATGAGCATTAGTTTTCCTTTTCCCTGCCAGCTACTTTAGAAAGAAGTCTGTGATACACATGCCGAGTGAAATATAGATGACTATGACACAGTCTTTCTATGGAGTTGGGAAGATGACAAGTAATAAGTAGCTTTAGCAGAAAGGAGAAAGTAGTAGGGTAAGAGGTATACTATTATTTTCTGAAAGTTAAAGCTGATCAATTCTTGTGGAAGGATCATAGAAGACATCATGGAGGAGGTGGATTTGAACCAGGCCTTGAAATTGGATGCTTGAGGAAAGGGACTTTCCCAAGACTCGAAGAAGAATGCGGGTGAGTTGGGGAATCTTAGGCAAATAATAGCCAATATTGCTGAGCAGTGTCAATTTTCCATTACTATCATCACAAAGTACTACAAATTAGCAGCTAAAACACCACAAATGTATCTCAGTTTTGATAGGACAGAAGCCTAACATGGATCTCTCCAGCCTAACACATCAGTGCCAACGGGGCTGTATTTCCTACTGGAGACTCTGAGGAAGAATTCATTTCCAAGCTCCTTGAGGGTGGTTGACCAAAATAGGTCCTTCCTGATGTTTCTGCTATCATGCTTCCTGCTTCTGTGGCTGTTAGCTGGGGCCTCCCTCATCTCCTAGAGGCTATCTGTAGTCATAATGGCCCACACCACTCTTCAGACCACAGCAGTGAGGTTTCTCATGTTCTGAATCTTTCTGAATTCTCCTTCTGCTGCATCTTTTCTGCCTCTAACCAGAGAGAATTCTCTACTTTTAAGGCTTTGTGTTACTAGATTTGGCTCACGGACAAAATCCAGGAACATCTCTCCATTTGAAGGTCCTTAACATTAATCACATCTGAGCTGTTCTTTGTTCAGGTTCCAAGGATTACAAATGTGGACATCTTTTGGGTGGCCATTTTGCCTACTGCAAGCACACTTGGCATGTGTTATCTCATTAAATTTTCTTAGTATCTCCATGCCATTTAATTCAGTCAGTTATTCTATGACATAGAAACTGAGAACTTGAGATAATTGGTTTGCCCTAAGTCATATAGTTAAGAAGTTTAAGAACCAGAATTTGAACTCAGGTCATCTGAATCCAACACATATGCTCCTATAGACATTGTATCTCTAAAAAGAAAGGGCGTCAGATGGGTAGGGCCTAGAAGGCCAGGATGAGACACATGGGCCTTTTTTAAGTGCAGCAATTTTCCATGCAATCATGTAGAGAGAAAGCTCTAAATTACAGATACTTTGTGAAAGTCTAAATGGTATTTTGAAGGCATGGGTTAGAAACTTTCATGGGTAACAGGAGGCAGATTAAAATTTTAATGAGATGTTGAATTGGTCTCAAGAAATTATATTCTTGAAAGGCATCCAGTGTAGACTATCTAGGAACAATGTAAAAACATGAGCATATAAATATAAATTCAATTTCTTGGCTAGAATCTGGGAAGTCTCAGGAGAATGTGATGAAGCCCAATGTTTAATCTAACTCCACTATGTTCCATGATCTTGGAACATGGAATATTCATCTTTTTAAATGGAATTCACTGAAGATAACATAATGGCTGGAGTTGCAGTAACGAGAAAGAACAAAAAAAAAATGCTGACAGGAAATATTTCCCATTAAACTTGGGGGGGGGGAGGAAGCAAGAAAAGCAAAACATTGATAGTCACTAAGATAAGGAGATCTGCATGGAGACACCAAAATTAAAGAGGCCTAATACAGACAGGAAGGACAGAAGCAAAAAGCTGAAAATGAAATAAAGTAGTTGGCCTGAGCACTGTGTCCCAGATGTACAAATTTCGAGATGTCACACTTTCTTTGCTTTGGGGCACAGCTAAAAGAAGTCTCGAGTAAGGCATGGTGTTGGCTTCCTTAGAACTGGAGAGAAGGAATAATTTTGAGAGAAGGTGAAGTAGAGCTGCATAGGAGATGGTGGAGAATTAAAGAATGAAATGCCCCTTATGGAGGTCAGCTGGAGCTCCTCTCAGCTTGTTGGCCTGCCGTTCCACTCAGCTAGGTCATTCTGGGCCTTCCCAAAAGGCAGTGGAAGGGCACTCTGTGTTTCTCCCTGAAATATCTCTCAAGGACACTCCTGTATCTTCATGACAACATTGCATGTATTAGGTTGGTTGATAATTACTAGGTTACTTGATTTTCTCTTTCTCCAAACTGTGAGCTCCGCAAGGCCACCGGAGAAAAACACAGGCTAAGAGATTGCCCACAGAAGTGGCTTTTAATCTTGTATGGTGTCCCAGATCCCTTTAGAAATTTGATAAAAGTTATGGATGTTTTTCTTCACAGAAAAATACACAATGACACAAATATTTGCATATAACTCTAGGGGATTCACAAAGCCTCTGGGTCTCTTTGGAGCCCCTGGGGAATCTTCTGGTTTATATCCATCCTAGAACCTCTGGTTATGTCAATGGCAAATGCTCAGCCCCCTTGCAGTGATTCATCACCACTTGCCCTTCTCAGTGTCTCACTCCCACATCAATGCATTGGGAATCATTGCTAATTGCACATTCCCTTTTCTCACTTGATTGTGGCTTGAAAAATCTGTCTTAAACAGTACTGTCAGTAGTCCACCCATGTGGAACCCTGGAAGAAGGAAGAAGAGCTAGAAGAAAGACTTTTTAAAGTCTAAGAAGACTTTCTAGGCAGAAGAAGAGGGGAAAGGCTGACTAGGATGAGATGTAAAAAAGAATTACTAAGGCTGGGGCTGTAGCTCAGTGGTAGAGCGTTTGCCTAGCATGCGTGAGGCACTGGGTTTGGTCCTCAGCACCACATATAAATATAAATGAATAAAATAAAGTTCCATCAATAACTAAAAAAAGTTATTATTAGACTAGGCAATTAGGAGGTGTATGATGATCTAGGAGAGGGCAGTTCATCAGAGATATGGGGATGTAGTAAGAATACAACAGGTTAAATTGATAGGTTTCTTTATGTTCTAAGCAATAGAGTGGAATATATTCTAAATATATTTCTTTGCATTCTAAACAATCAATCATACACATAGGGATACATGTGCTAGGATGTTTACTGTGGTGGTGTTAAAACAGGGCAAATTAGAAATAGTGTAACCCTTAATATTAGGGAGTTTCGTTAATTTAATTTCAATGCATCCATATCCTGGAATAATATTACGTTAGCAAAATTTCTTCATTTTAAGTTACAGAATTCTAACTCAAATTAGCTCAAGCAAAGAAAGAAAAAGGGAATTTACTGGGTAATACAATTGAAGAGTTCAGAAGTTGTTCAGCCTTAGACAGATCTGGAACCAAATGCTCAAGTAATGTTTCTCTCTCTCTATCTCTCTCTCTAATTCTCCTCTCCTCTGGGATGACTTAATTTTTAGACAAGACTGTCTAAATGTTAAGAAAAATGGCCCCTGCTGTTTCCAACATTTCTAGAGCTCACAGTCTTAAAAAGAGAGAAACTTCCTTTGTCTCAGCATCTAGATCAGGCTCCTCCCTAAAGAGTGAGATTGGTCCTATTTGAGTCTCTTGCCCATCCTTCAACCTCTGCTGTGCCCAAAGAGACTGTAGGTTGTGAGTGGTCAACCTAGTCACATGTGCCTTCCTTGACAAACCTACTAGAATCATATGCTGTGGGGGAAGATATCTTCCAAAAGGAAGGAAGATGGAGGATGGAGTACACACACACACATACACAAATCAATTGTAATTATAAACATTTTTAAAAAGGAAGTATAGTTCTATATTTCTGGACATAAAGGCTGGAGGTTTGGGTGTTGGAGTGGAATGGAGAAATGATGATCTTTCTTCTATTATTTTTTTAATCCTTCCTCTTTATTTTGGTTTAGTTTCTGCATATCAGAGAAAATATTTGACCTTTGACTTTTGGGGGCTGCTTATTTCACTTAGCATGATAGTCTACAGTTCCATCCATTTACCATCAAATGCCATCAAGTCATTCTTGTTTATGATGGTCACATCTCAAGATTCTTAATTTAACCACATTCACAAGGTTACTTTTGCCATGTAAAGTGACATATTTGTAGATTCTAGGAATTCAAATGATGACATCTTTGGGGAAGACAGCACTATTCTGCTTATCACAAGTAGTTACTAGCCTACAGAAGTGGAAGAGGGCAGTATGTGAAGATTCCAGGCACAGAGAACAGCCAAGCTGTAATGGGACCCATCTTTTCATCCCACCCCAACCCCCAAACTTCCAGCCTTTATGTCCAGAAATATAGAACTACACTTCCTTTTTAAAAATGTTTGTAATTACAATTGATTTGTGTATGTGTGTGTGTGTGTACTCCATCCTCCATCTTCCTTCCTTTTGGAAGATATCTTCCCCCACAGCGTGTGATTCTGGTAGGTTTGTCAAGGAAGGCACATGGATTATCTGGGTGGGCCCAATGGAAAGACGCTAAAACTATACTGTCACTAGGAAAACCGAGTTATTGAGCATAACATAGAATATGATTTTAAGTTTATTTTAAAATGCTTTTAACTCTATGTACATGTATGCTTGGGGAAACATCTGAAAAATATATTTCAAGAATGATAAAAGTTATTTCTGGGGGTTGTGATAGGTCCCCCACTCTTTTGCTTACATGGAACTTCTAAGTTTTCTACCATGGTCCTAGATTGCTTACATACTTCAGACTATTAAATCCAAGAGGTGAGGAGGAGGAAGTGGCCATTAAAGAGAAAGATGGAATAGCAACTTGAGCAGGAAGCATGTTAAAATTTGTTTTTATCCATTTATGCATTTGTTTGTGCAGGAAACACTGGAGCTGTCTGTAAGTTGAGACGTTGAACCTGGAGATGCTAAGAAGGAGGGGGAAGAGACAGGGAGTTTAGCACAAGGGTAAAGTGGGGGAGTACCCCAGAAATCCTAAGGATGAAAAGAGGAAAGGCTAGAAAGAGTCAGGTTTTTAATAGGAAAGGAAGAAGTTAATGGTCCCAGTCTTCTAAGAAGGAGAAAAAGGCAAAGGGGCTGGTGTGGGTTGGGGGCTTAAGAAAAGTGGAAACAGTTGAAAAATATGTTCTGGGGAATGTGACAGTAAGTCATCCAGGATCAATAAGGATTTCTGAGTGGCACTGAGAGCCCAGTCGAGATAAGATAACAGGGATTTGTAGTCAAGCTAATCATAGCAGTTGCATGACGTTTCCCGGTGACACTGAGCAACTTGGGAAAAAAGAGTGAAGCTAGTGGAGAGATACGGAAAGTGCCTGGCTGCAGGATGACTTCGGATTCAGGGTCAGGAACTCATGAAACACAGTGTCTTCAACTGAGTTTACTAATTCAGTGTTGCCTGTTCCATGTACATTGATTAGGACCTCAATAAATGGCAGACGTTATTCCTGCTCAGTATGACTCTTGAGAAAATATATTCAGGGCTTAACTAACTTCAAAGGGACCAGATCCTGGATGGGTAAAAAGGATCTGAAGGCCAATCACATATAGAAATTTGAAGGCAGATGTCTAAAGAAAAGATTTTAGTAGTTTGTACATTGCTCTCTAGCCTTTGAGTGCTAAGATTTGAAAAGAAGAAGAGCTAGTCTTGCAAAATAAGAAAAAATTACCAAGAAGGGAGCCATGTTATAACTGCAGAGGCAGAAAAAACTTCAAACTCAATCTTTGCTGTTAAGGACTAACACTGTTGCCCTAGTGACATATGACTTATTGCAAAGGAAGGAAGATTAAACTGATAATGGTGATAGTAAACTGCAATCTGAGGTAATGTGGTTTAGAGTAGAAATGAAATGATTCTATTTTGGGGATTGGTGGAGTGGTTAGCTCTATTTCAAGCTGTTTTTTCTTCAGTGTCTGAATAAATGTTGATTCAGTGTTCTAGAAGGCCTTCAAAGTCATCAAGAAGCTCTGGTATGAATTTTGTTATGTCCCTGATTTTATTGGACATTCCCAGTTGTAGCAGCAAGCTGAACTCCACCCACTTTTTTGCATGTGACACTGTGGTGGAGAGGTGAAGAGCTCCTGCTCTGCTGTTTTACTCACTGAATTTGATTCCAGCTACTCCAGACTAACAGTGTGACCTTTGCAAATCACATCACTCTCCAAACCTCAGTTTTCTCTCCTTTAAAATGTGGATAATATCAGTATCTGTTACTGAGGGTCCCCTAGAGGATTACATAATTTAATGCATATATAGCACTTAGCACAATGCCTGCAAATAGAAAGTAATCAACTAATGTTATTCTTTGTATTAGCAGTAGCCTCAGATTTTCATTTAACTCATTCTCACGTCTTTAATGAACTAAAGAAAGAAATTGAAGAATACCTTAGAAAATGGGAAAATCTCCCATGTTCTTGGATAGCCAGAATGAATATTGTCAAAATGGACATACTACTAAAAGGGCTATACAGATTTAATATGATTGCTATTAAAATTCCAATAATGTTCTTCATAGAAATAGAAAAGGCATTTTTGAAATTCATTTGTAAAAATAAGAGGCCCAGAATAGCCAATGCAATCCTTAGTGAGAAAAGTGAGGCAGAAGACATCAAAATTCCAGTCCTTAAATTATACTACAGAGCTATAGTAACAAAAAAAGCATAGTATTGGCACCAAAACAAACACAAAGACCAATGTATCAGAATAGAAGACACAGAGACAAACCCACATACAGTTATCTCATCCTAGACAAAGACACCATAAACATACATTGGAGAAAAGATACTCTCTTAAACAAGTGGTGATAGGAAAACTAGAAATCTATGTGTAGTAGAATGAAATTGATCCCCTATCTCTTGCCCTGCACAAAACTCAACTCAAAGTGGATCAAGGACTTAGGAATTAGAACAGAGACCCTGTGCCTACTAGAATAAAATGTAGGCCCAACTTTCCATCATGTCAGCATATGAACTGACTTTCTTAACAAGACTCCTAAAGCACAAGAAATAAAAACAAGAATCAGCAAATGGGATGGTATCAAACTAAAGATTTATAGCAAAGGAAAAAACTAAGCACATAAAGAGAGAGCCTATGGAATGGGAGAAAATCATTGCCACCTGCACCTCAGACAGAAGCATTAATCTCCAGGACATACAAAGAACTCAAAAAACTTAATAACAAAAAACCAAATAACCCAATCAATAAATGGAAAAAGGAACTGAATAGGCACCTCTCATAAGAGATATGAATGGTCAAAAAATATATGAAAAAAATGTTCAATATCTCTAGCAATTAGAGAAATGCAAATTAAAACTATACTGAGAGTCCATCTCACTCCAGTCAGAATGACAACTATTGAGAATACAAGTAACAATAGATGTTGGCAAGGATGTGGGGAAATGGGTACACTCATACATTGCTGGTGGGACTGCAAAATGGTGCAACCACTCTGGAAAGCAACATAGAGATTCCTCAGAAAACTCAGAATGGAACCACTGTTTGACTAGTTATCCCACTCCTTGGTATATAAAGGAGTGGGAGAACTTAAAAGTACTTAAAATCAGCATACTATAGTGATGCAGCCACATCAGTGTTTATTATAGCTCAATTCATAATAGCCAAGCTATGGAACCAACCTAGATGGCCTTCGACAGATGAATGGATAAAGAAAATGTGGTATATATACGCAATGGAATATTACTCACCCTTAAAGAAAAATGAAATTATGGCATTTGCAGGTAAGTGGATGGAGCTGGAGATTATCATGCTGAGTGAAGTAAGCCAATCCCAAAAAACCAAAGGCTAGATATCCTTTCTGATACATGGATGCTAACACACAACAAGCAGGGAAGGGAAGAAGAATAGAAGTTCATTGGATTAGCCAAAGGAGAATGAAGGGAAGTGAGGGGGAACAGGAATAGAAAATACAAAATGAATTGGACATAACTTTCCTATGTTTATATATGAACACATCACAGTGAAACTTCATACCATGTACAACCACAAGAATGGGATCCTAATTAGAATAAGTTATACTTCATGTATGTATGTCAAAATACATTCTACTGTCATGTATATCTAAAAAGAACAAATTTAAAAAATGAAAAAGAAAAGAGAACCAGGTTTCAGTACTGCTCTCTCTACGGTATTGGAAATCAGATTTTGCCATGTAAAACTTAGTAAGAATGTGGAGTCTAGTATACCCCATTTCCTAGGAGTGAACTGAAATAACTGATACCAATTTATTTGTTTATTTATTAATTCAACCATTCACTTTTCAAAACTTAGGAGCATTCATTATGTGCCAGAAACTGCTTTGATGCTAAAGTTACAAAGATAAATCCAATACTTCTTGAAGCCACAGGTACTATAATAGTTCCATTAAATACCAGCTGTGTTTCAGGCGTAGTGTTAAGAATTTGACATGTTTTATTTCAGTGTTCCTTACCTGTAGATCTTTATACATGTTTTCTGCTCCTCTTTTTTGATTAAATACTCGGCTTCAGAACAACTGAACTGCGATTTTTTTCCAGGGAAACTTCTTTGATTAACCCCACCCCCAAGTCCAAGTTAGCATCCCTCCTGAGAGTTTCCCCAGTGTGCTGATGCCCCCTGTGGCACTTACCATACTACATAAATGAATCACCTCTTCTTCTGTATCTCCCTCGAAGTTGAAGTCAGAGGACCCATGAGAGCAAAGATCCACTTTGCCTGGTTACCGCTGTATTCCACCAGGCTACCTGGCACCTAGAAAGCTCTCAATAAATATATTTAGAATTAATCCATGTTAATCCTCTTAAATGAAGTACACCCTATTACTTTCGTTTTTCAAACAAAGAAAGTGAGGTTTGTCAAATAATTTGCCCAAACCTACAGGTAGAGACAAGAACTGAAAAACTCTAGTTAGGTACTATCCACTGCTGGAGGTTTGAGCCTATGGTCTGCTGTCTTTTATTTAGTATTGCAGCCTTAGGGGGACTCAGAGAGGAGTTAAAGACATATTAGCTCTGTGCTGAGATTTCTACCTTGAAGAATCAGAAAAATTAAAACAAGAAGTAATATTTTTAGGATCAGTGTTATTTAGTGCAGTGTCTTCCCACCATTTAAAATTATCTCACATGTATCAGTTTTATGTTGACCATGCTGCTGTAAGGTAGTAGACTTACTCCATGTCTGAGAACTCTGGAGTTCTGCTGTGTTGGGAAAGAGCTGGGTCAAAATAGGGAAGTAGATAAGCAAGCAGGGATCTAAGGCTGCTTCCCTAAGTTAGAGAAGTTCTGTTTTTGCCTGGTTCTATGAAACATTTCATTTAAAAAGGGGTTACACTGCTGTAAAACAAAAATTTGAAAGCTTCCCATTCACAAATTAACAATGACCACTTATTTCATATGCATCTGCTATGGGATGTTACTTCATATTTTTCAAATTTTTCTCTCTACTTTGTAACATAGCCACAATTGATGGATATTGAGAGATTGAGGAAACTGTCCAGAGGTATCCAGCTAGTAAGTGGCAGAATTGGCCTTCCAATCCGGTCTGTCTGCTTCCTCTTCATTTTAACATCTGGCTTTGGAATTCTTTCAATTCAACGAATATTTAGTGAGATTCTACCACTTTCTAAGCACTCATTAGGTTTGGGGTTAGATACTCAACCGATTGGAAGAGACAAGCAGGTAAATAAATATGTACACAAAATATTTTGGAATTTTATACTCCAATGAGACACATAGGAAAGAGCAGTCAGTTTTGTCTAGTGGAGGAAGGAAGTGGTCATTTAGGCTTCTTACAGGTGCTGATGCTGCTATGTACGGTGGGAATGCTGGGAACATGGCCTTGGAGAGCTAGGGGTGGCAGATTTTAAAGGGCTTTGTGTGTCATACACATGAATACTAGGAGCCCTGTGCTTTAGAAGTAGCATTGTTTGAGTGATTTATACTCTTATGTTCTTTTCCCTTTTACTCCTTTCATATTTAATTGTTTTCAAAATTCTAGTCTTAGCCATCAAGTCTAGGGAAGGGATTTGTTGCCATTTTGAAGACAAATGGAAAAATGTTTGAAGAACAATAGAAAGTATTTGGAAGAGTATGGACTTTAGACAATGGGAAACCAGGAGGATTGCAATCGTATGGTAGCTCTGGAGGCAGGGAGGGCCTCCTTGACCCACACAGCCAGGAAGAACCCTGACACCCTCCCCACCAATACTTGCTTCCTGAGGGCTGAGATCTCAAGGCCCATTTGCCTCCAGACTTTGTTTTCCTCTGGGCTGCACCAAGAATGACCTGATCTGGTATGAAAGTCAATGTCCAAAAGAATTCATTTGCACAAAAGTACAAACAAGCATTGTAGACTTTACTAAGAGATTTTGTAGAAAAGTTAGAAGTAGAATTTATTAGCAGTTAGGTCAAAGTCCACTGTTAGACTCCAGATTCCTTCTTCATTGCAG
>CM053399.1:65698857-65723438 GCA_028644305.1 Xerus rutilus | reverse complement strand
CCGGGCTGCAACCGCGTTCCTCCGGCCGGCGCTGAAGCCACGCCTCCGGCTATGGCTGTCTCCCGCTGGGCCTGTGCTCACTCACACACGTGCGCGAGGCTCTTGCGTGGGGCGGCAAGGCGCAGAGAGCTGCCAAAAACTGGTTGGAAGCTGGCACCCCGCTACTTCCAGTCTCAGTTTCAGATAGTCGCAGCCCGGGGCCGAGGCCCGGGCTGCAACCGTGTTCCTGCGGCCGGCGCCGCAGCCACGCCTCCCGGCTACCGCTGCCTCCTGTTGATCCTGTACTCACACACACGAGCGAAATTCCTGCGTGGGATGTTGAGCTGAAGAATGATGCCAGGAAGCTGGCTGGAAAATGGCGCCTCCACCACTTCCAGCCTTGGTCCCTAAGAGCCTAGCGCAGAGTGGACTGTCTACGCCGCCATCTTGGAACCGCCCGCTCCTTGACTGCAATGTTTTCAATGGAGCAAAGAAAACACTTGGATTTCTCAGAGCTGAAGTTACCACAGGACATTTGTACAGATTGCTATTTCTGTCTGCAATGCTCTTTACCTTAGCTCCAAGGACATAGGGAACCCTAGCCCCTTCCTCTTTCTCCCTTTCACTTCCAGGTCATGAGTGATTTGGCTCCTCCATTAACTCTCACCATAATGTGTTCCCCTCCCCACAGACCTAAAAGTGATGAAGCCAACCAATTATAGACTGAAACCTCCTAAACTATGAGCCTAAATAAACTTTTCTCTTTATAAATTGACTGTCAGGTATTTTGTATAGTGGTGTAAAGGTGACTAACACACCTTATATAAAGAGAAGAATCTAAAACAGACACACAGAAGGGGAAGACAATGTGAAGGGACATATTCTGGACATAGATCTTCCCTTACAGTCTTCAGAAGGAGAGAACCCTGTTAGCACCTTCATGTTGGATTTTCAGTCTGCAGAATTGTGAGTCAATAAATTTCTGTTGTTTTAGCTGCCCAATCTGTAGTACTTTATATAGCAGACCTAGCAAACTAATACACTAAGAGAGACTCACAAAGGTGCATTACTCTCACATCTCTATTAGAGGCTACCCTCTGTGAGTCCAAAGTGACTTACTGGTAGTTTATTTGCTGAAGAATAAGTTGGAACATGCCTTTAATCTCTGATGGAATATGCTACTACCTAGAGATGATTCCTGTAAGAAATTCAGGAAAGGTAAGCCTCTGACTTGGTAACAGTGGGTAGAGAGAGGACTAGAATAGAAAGCTTTTGACCTCTGACAGTGAATAAGCCCCTCATTGGGCATTAATGAGTCAATCACAATTCTAACTGCTTTTCAAGGTGTTATTTGACTTAACCTTTACGTCATTCTATGCAGTAGATACTGTTATTCCACCTTCTTCCCGTTTTAAAATCAAACTGAGACCAAAAACTGCTAAGTAACTTGCTAAAAGTCTCAGAGCTAGTTTGCTGGGGCTGCTGTAACAAAGTATTACAGACTGGGTGACTAAAACAACAGAAAATTAGTGACTCAAAATCCTGTAGGCTGAAAGTCCAACATAAAGGTGCTGGCAGGGTTCTCTCCTTCTGAGGGTTGTGCGGGAAGATCTATTCCAGGGTATGTCTCCTCACATTGTCTTCCCCCTCTGTGTGTCTGTTTCAGATTCTTCTCTTTATATAAGGTGTTAGTCACCTTTACATCACTACACAAAGTACCTGAGAGAGTCAATTTATAAAGAGAAAAGTTTATTTGGGCTCACAGTTTGAGAGGTTTCAATCTATAATGGATTGGCCTCATCACTTTTAGGCCTGTGGTAAGGCAGCACATTATGGTGAGAGTTGATGGAGAAGCCAAATCACTCATGACCTGGAAGTGAAAGGGAGAGAGAGGAAGGGTCTAGTGTTCCACTATGTCCTTCAAGGGCATGCCTTTCCTCCACAGTGCCCTCAAGGCCTCCTACTAGGTCCCAGCTCAAAGGTCCCATCACCTCCTAACAGTGACTTCCTGGGGACCAAGTCTTTAAAGCACGAGCCTTTGGGGGACATTTATCATCCAACTATTACAGAAGGATATTAATAATATTGCATAAGAGCCCAATGACCTCACTTTAATTTGATTACCTCTGTAAAGATGCTATCTCCAAATAAGGCCACATTAACATAAATGTTAACATAAGTGTTGAGGAAACAGTTCAGCCCATAACAGAAAGGAAGATATAATTTAAATCTCAAAAGCTTAAAATATTGTTGAACAAACATTTGGCAGATTGTATTGCTGTACACTAATATTTCCTTTCTTTTCTGGGATAGCTGAGTTCCCAGAACTTAACTGCTCCCGTGAATTTAGCACTGGGCATGTAATTTATTTTGGTCCATAGAATGCACGTAGAAATGACATGGTGTCCTCTCTAGGCAGAAACTCTGAGCCGGTTTGGCTTTGTCATGCTATCACGCTGCCAATGTTTCAGATGGTTTCTGCTTTGTCAGCCTGGGTCTCAAAGTAAGGACAATACCATGAGCCAAGTCCACAGTGTGAATGGAAAATAAGTCTTGATTTCTATTAACCATTAAGATTTCAAGGTTATTAGTTACCTCACATAACCTACACAAGATGTGTACAGACTCTGACTCTTGGGCCAATTCCTGCCTTTGTGAAGTGTATTTGGAACATAACCACACTCGTTCTTTTGCCTATTGTCTCTGGCTGCTTTTAAACTCTAACAGTAGTGCTGAGTTTGTAACAAAGATTGAACGGTTTGCAAACCCTAAAATGCTATCACTTTATAGAAAAAAAATTTCTAGACCCTGACCTAAACAATTCTTATTGATACAATATATTTAAGGCTTTAATTGTTCTTTTGAGTTTTGCTTTGGCAACATTCTACACACTTTGATAAGTAGTACAATAATTACCATTCATTTAGACACAGTTTGTAATTTATCTTTAATGCTTTTCAATGTGAGCTACTTAAAAAAGTAGAATTACTTTTTTAGGAGGAGTCTGTGCTTTTGTTACTAATAAATACTATCATAGTGTGGTAAGAGAATGTAGTATATGTGATATTACTTGGGAAATTTATTGAGTATTTTTGTGGCCAAATACATAATCTATGTTTATAAAATATCCACATATGCTTGAAAGTCAAGCGTATTTTCTTTTATTAAATAAAATATTTTCTTTTATTAAATAAGTTCTTTCTCTCCTTCTGATTCTTTCCTTTTCTATATAATATGATAAAGATTATTACTAGTGTTATTCAGATTCTTTAAAACCTTACTTTTTCAAAAAACCTTGCTTGTTTCTAAGATAATATCTTAACTTCTTTTATAATTATAAATTTGTCATTGTTTTACTGATGTCATGATATTTTCTTTAGACAATGTGAAGTTATGGTCTTATGTATATTGATGTTTCTTGTATATTACTGGTGAATTATACCTTTAATGAAGCTAAAATATCTTTGTTTCTTCTAAGACCTTTTTTTGAAATATGACTTGTCTGGTATTAATACTCTTAAATATGCTTTATTGCTTCAATTCATTGCTTGATATTGGTCTGTTTAGGTTTTCTATATCCTCTTGATTCAATTTGGGTAGGTCATATGTGTTTAGAAATTTTTTTTTAAAACATTTATTTTTTTAGTTGCAGATGGACAGAATATCTTTATTTTATTTTAATGTGGTGCTGAGGATCGAACCCAGTGCCTCACACATGCTAGGCGAGCACACCACCACTGTGCCACAACCCCAGCCCATGTGTTTAGAAATTTGCCCTATCTTCTAGATTTCCCAAATTTATAGGGATATCAGTTTCAAAGTAGTCTTTAATGGTCCTCTGGATTTCTGAAATTTCTGGTGATATCTCCTTCTTTATCTTTAATTTTGTTGATTTAGATCTTCTTTCTCTTTCTTTTTATTAGTTTGGCTAGGGTTTTATGAATTCTGTTTATTTTTCAAAGGGCCAACATTTGTTGCATTAATCCTTTGTATTGTCTTTCTATTCTTTATTCCATTAATTTTCACTCTGATCTTAATTATTTCCTGTCTTCTAGTGGAATTAGCTTGTTCCTGCTTTTCTAGGAACTTGAAATATAGCATTAGATTATTTATTTAGGATCTTTATATATTTCTAATGCTGGCAATGGATGTTATAAACTTTCTTTTTAATACCACCTCCATTGTGTCCCAGAGATTTTGGTATGTTGTATCACTGTTCTTGTTTGATTCTAGGAAATTTTTAACTCTCTTCTCAATTCTTCCATGATTCATTCCTCATTTTAAAAGTATTGTTCAATCTTCACACATTTGTGTGATTTCTTTGGAAAGTAGCATGCAGATTCCTCAAAAGACTGGGAATAGAACTACCATATGACCAGCTATCCCACTCTTTGTTATTTATCTGAAGAACTAAAATCAGCACACTCTAGTAATACATGCATACCAATATCTATAACTGTGCAATACATAATATCCGAGTTATGGAACCAGGCTAGGTGCTTGTCAATTGACAATTGGAAAAAGAAAATGTGATGTATATACACAATGGAGTTCTACTCAGTCACAAAGAAGAATGAAATTATGTCATTGTTGGAAATAGATGTGACTGGAGAACATTATGCTAAGTGAAAGAAGCCAGACTCAGAAAGTCAAAGATCAAATATTTTCTCTATATGTGGAAAATAGAGAGAAAAAAAATAAATGAAAAAGTGAATCTCACAAAAAAAGAAGGGAAGCCAGTAACGTAGAAGTAGAGGACCAAGGGAGAGGGAAACAAGGAGAGAAAGGGAAAAAACTAGGAAATAAAGTTGACAAAACAGTGCTATGTGCATGTTCACAATGCATTACAATTTTATATGTAACTAGAACACACAAATTTAAATAAATAAATAAATGGAATACCAATACAGTAGAGGAAGGGAAGCAGCGGGAGGGAGGAGGACAAGAAAAGAGAAAATACTGGGGATTGAAATGGAGCAAATTATGTTATATATATTTACTAGTATGTCAGAATGAACTCCACTGTTATGTACAACTATGATGCACTAATAAAAACCTTTTAAATAAAAAAACCAACATGATAATCTTTGTCTTTTAGTAGGCAGAGTCAATCCATTCATATTTATTACCATTATAAATACATTGGGATTTGTTTTTTATATTTTCATTAGTTTTCTCTTTATATTGCTTTTTATTTTTAGTTTCTCTTTTCTTCTTTTAATTAGATTGTTGAACATTTCTTCATTTATTTTTTTTTTACTTTCCTTATAGTGTTTAGATGAGATCAGACTCCAGTCATATTCCTCTTGGTGATGGAAGTTAGAATGACACACTCTTTATAACATATAATTCTTTAATGAAATAACTGTTAAAATATGGTTTACAGCTAATAAGGTATGTAGATACTTAATGTATAAATTGTAAAAGTAAAGAGATGTAATCATGTTTGTGCACCAAGTTTATGGAAAGTTATTAGATCTAAAATGGAGATAATTTATTCTGCTTTCCCTGAGTCACAGGAGGATAGAAATTAAAAAGAGAAATAAGAGCTAGCTCTATTCTGTTGTCATTATATTAGCTGGTTATAATTCTATTCAGCAAGTTATTTAAACTAATTCTCAAAGCTTTATCCTGATTTAAGCATTTAACATGATTGGATTAATTTCTAGGCACAAGGAAAAACAAGCCCATCTCTAGGTCAATATTGAATTTTCCCAATTTGCAGTTTTCTTTCTACACTGCAGCCCTTTAAACATACGAAAGCTACAAGGTAAGATAAAAAATGCAGTGTGGCTGCCTCTCTCAAGGATTCCAAGTACATTTTCTAACAAGATCCATGAGAATCTGTGTAATTTCTTATAAATCAACAGAGGGAGTCACATCTGTTCAATATTTGCTTTGGATTTTGTTTACATAACTCAAAATCTTGTTTACATGCCCTGGCTTTTTATTTCTCTTTTTCTTCTCTATTCATGTCCAGTTCATTCTACTCTCATAATGTTTCATCTCTCATATTTCATTGATTTATTCACTTATTCACTTATGTGGTCAAAATTTATCAAGTACATTTAAAAGTGGCAGGTATTAACAACATAAAGATGAACAGAAAGTCTCTATTTCCTTCAAGGTTTAAGAGCTGGTTCCTAAAGGATGAATTGTAGGGTTTAGAAGGACATTCTAGGCAGAGTGAAAAGTATATACAGAATTCCTCTCTCCTTCTGTGGTTCTTTTACAATATGTCTATCTTTTGGGCACTAAGTGATGACATAGCTTAGGAAAGTCTCCACTGAGGAAATTACAGAAATTTATCCTTCAGCTGACCTTTCAGTGTGGGAAAGAGTCTCCTGCCTAGGATTCATTTCCTTCTTAGGGACACTGGCAGATAGTTCCTGAAATCAGCATCAGAAGCACTGAAGAGGGTGGAGAAGGGGGAGACAGGGGATGGAGTTCAATCATTAACTCTTATATTGTCTGGAGAGATTGAGCTACACCCTCCAACCCAACATAAAAATAATAGAAAAATACTATGCAGAAAAATTCTGCCTAGATTTGGGGCACACCCAAGTTCTTTGGGGACTGATGATTAGACAGTTTAGGGGAGAGCTTTATAAGAAAATGAACACAAAATTACAAATTGAAAAGTAGAAGCAGGGGGCCTGGGATTGTAGCTCAGCGGTAGAGCACTTGCCTTGCATACGTGAGGCCCTGGGTTCGATCCTCAGCACCACGTACAAAGCAATAAAATAAAGACATTGTGTCCATCCACAACTAAAAAAAAAAAAAAAAATTAAAAAAAAAAAAAAAAAAAGAAAAGTAGAAGCAGGACCTTGGAAGGAGCCCATACAAGTAAAGGGCCCTGAAAATTGCATGTCGTTACTTCATGGTAAATCTGCTACTGAACAGAGACTGATCTGCAGGACAGAAGGAAATGTTTGGGTTCTCTCTCTCTCTCTCTTTCTTTCTCCCTCTGTGTGTGTGTGTGTGTGTGTGTGTGTGTGTGTGTGTGTGTGTTGACCATGAAGACACTAGGATTTGTTCTGTAACTTGCTTCACAGGACAAAGCCCACCCAGGTATCTTCATGACATATACTTTAATATCAATTTTATTCAATCCTATTGGATACCAAATTTTGGAATCCTGGATTCGTGCAAGTGATCAGGAAGGGTGTGTTGTGGAGTGTTACAGGGACGTGAGTCTTTTCTATGTGAAAGTTGTTAGTTGCAGAAGAACAAGCATTGTTGTTCCTTGTAGAGACTGTTAGTACCATGAGCCACCAGGGCAGCCTGTAATGTTCTCCTTCTGCACAGTAAACTGCTTTGCTCTGGGTGTCAAGCATGTCCTCACAAGTACTCATGTGCTAATCAACTTGAGTTCTGGCTTAAAGGCAGTGATTCACCTCAAGGGCAGACTGTGCTGTTGGTGCTTGCAGGAATTTAGATGGGCAACTTGGAATCCCACACCTCCTTGAATTTAGGAGGAAAAAAAAATGAATTAGAAGGATATTTCTTTCTTCAAACAAAGAAAACAGCGTTAATCTTTGTTAAGAAGGAGGGGAGCTATGGTGACTGGCAGGGAAGGAATGTTTGGGATAAATAATGATTTGCTAATTTACTTTAGATCTGTAAAGTGATTCTATTTAATTTATTTCCTTATTTAAAAATTTTGGTTGGAGCCGGGTGCAGTGGCACACACCTGTAATCCCAGCACTTTGGGAGGCTGAGACAGGAGATCGCGAGTTCAAAGCCAGCCTCAGCAACAGCAAAGCCACTCAGTGAGACCCTGTCTCTACATAAAACACAAAATAGGGCTGGGGATGTGGCTCAGTGGTCAAGTGCCTCTGAGTTCAATCCTTGGTACCAAAAAAGAAAAAGAAGTTTTGATTGGCATCCTATGTGCTTAGTCATTTTGTCAGGCACAGTCCAAGGCACTATAAGTTCCAGGCATTGATGGGAGTTGGGGTCACACCAGGAAATAGGTCCTGCATCACAAGGAGTGTCCAGCAAAGAATCTGACCCCAAGAGGTGCTTAATAAATATCCAATGAAAGCAACAGGATTGGATTAAGTTAAATGAACTCATAGTTTGGAGAAGAATAGGGAATAAAAAATATAGTTATCCTACAATGTAATATCTTTTTGTTTAGGAAATATGATAATATAGAGATTAAGGGCTTTAGATTTAGAGAGATTGGCATAAAAATCCAGGCTCAAACTTAGCTCTGTCATTAATCACAAGCATGACCTGAGCAAACTGCTCAATATCCATATGCCTATCTCTCAACTGTCCAGTGAGTTTAAGGACACTATTTACCTTCTTGTTGCAAAGTTATGAAATAATATATGTGAAACATGTAGCAAGACACCTGATACCTATGCTCAATTTTAAAAGCATTTTTAGTTGCAAAGAATTTACAAGAGCTAAGAGATAACAGAAATGGGAGAGAAGGAAATTTTGTGTGTGAATGTTTGGGAGCAAGGGTACAGTTTGGGGTAGATATGACAATGTGTGGAGGGATGGATAAATGGATAAATGGGTGGAGGCAGGGTAATGGCAGGGCAGGATAAGGATTAATCCAGGTTCTGCTGTTCTATCTGACCTTGGCAGAAGTGGTTTTCATGTCCTGTTGACTTTCATGTCATTCAAGGGATGGGCAAGGTGGGATGGAGTGCTGCTATGAGGACTCTCTTTCCAATTATACATAACCCACAATGTGTCCCTGGCACACTGAGGTGTCAACAAACCAGCATTTTGGGGTTTGGGGATGAAGAGTCAGAGAGAGAAAAGGGGTTGTGAAGGAATGGATTGACGGTGGAGGAACATTCAGGTGCCTTGAATCAATGGATATCAACAAGGAAGCTTGTTGGACAAACTGAACTTGTTCCTAAACATTGGTGAGACAAAGGGACTCCCCAAAACAACTGGGAAGATATTTGAAGAAGAGATCCTGCAGGTGGGGCTGTGAGCTTGCAAAATTTGGGTATTAGTGAGAGCTTATTCATTCTCTCAGGTTGATGGGACTAGGAACATTTGAGTCACACAGTTTTATGTGTTCATGGTACTATTTCTTCCATTTAATGATTCTGTGAATTTTAATCATTTTGTTCACCTTTTTCAATGATACTTTTAGAAAGAGAAAAACTCATTAAATACCTTCTCAGGTTAGGTTTAATCACATGCTATAATCTTTCAGGTTATCCTAGGAAGTTTTTCTTTTTTACAAACACAAAATTGAGAGATCAAATGAGTCAAATGACTTACTCAAGGTCACAGGTATTTATTTGCAGCCCTTAATGAATAATATTAAATGTGTGACACAATCCCACTGAGGTCCATAACATGGTATCCCAATATGTGGTGCTTTGGTGTACTGAGTACTTTGAACCAAAGGAGATTGGAAGGGCCTCAGAAGCTGGCAGTTCTCTCTGGTCTGAGTCTCTCTTCCACCTTCCTCGCTCTTTCCAGAAATAGGCCATAGAAACTAGGATTCCTCTCCCTCAAAGGAAATCATAAAACCTAGAGATGTCGCTTTCTCATCTCCCTTCTCCTCTGAAGACTCTCATGTAATGTGTCTTGCTGTATACCTGGAGAAGGAATGTTATGCAGACAGGCTGAGAAGAATCTGAAGAGCAGGTCTTGCTGAGTTGCCCTCATTTGTTACATCAGGTCATACTCTTCATCTGATCATATTTCTACATGGCTGTCCATTCTTCATTGAACCTAAGCACAACATACATGCTTTTCCTTGGCTTTTTGAGTTTTCATTTCTGAAGGCTCCCATGTCATATAAAATATCCATTAAATAATTTTATCATATTTTTCTCTTGCTACCCTACCTTTTGTTACAGGACTGTCAACCATTACCCTTGAGATATGTGAGGAAAAAGTATTACCTTTTCACCCTACATTCCCATGGATATGATACAAATTTTTTCTTTTAACTCAAAAGCCTATCAGTAAACAATCAGGGGACAGTGAAAATTAATAAACTTGAAGCTACTGTATTTATTGTGTATGTTTATGTACACATATATACATATCTATGTAAGTAGAATATGCATAATGTAACATTTGCCATCCTAACCATTTTTAAGTGTACATTTCAGTGGTATTGAACAAATTCACATTTTTGTATAACTATCACCATCATTCATCTCTAAGACCCTTTTCATCTTGCAATATTGAAACACTGTGCCCAATTAAATACTATAATATATTTTAAAGAATATAACTCAAAAACATTCTTTATCCATTTGCTAATTCTAATAATTATTCATGATGACCTCCATGGACCATAATCCATTTCTGTATCATGACATCTGAGAATGCTGTTCTGCTTCAAGGCATTCAAGGCGTGTAGTAAAATTCTGAAAGCTCACTTAAGTTACCCATTTCATAACATAGAGCATTTAGGCTTTCTTGAGACAACACAGGGACAGAACCAGCAGAAGTCCTTTGTCAACTGATAGCATGTTCACATTTCAGGCCCAGGAATGTATGGGTTCCCACAGTGAAAGGAACATGGCTCACTTGACTAACAAATTCTCTTTGAGCAAGAATCCTAAGTCAGTTAAATTAGAAAAACCAACTGTCCATATATTTCTGCTCTGAGTATGAGAGAAATAGATTCAATACTATATGCAATTTATTCCTGCCCTAAAGCCAGTCTTAGGAAAATAAGGTACAGCCTGTGAATATGAATTGTCTACCCCAAGGTTTCCCTTTCTGAGTCCTTTATTCTCATAGTAAGTTGGGGCAAAGGGAGTAAGGGTCTGTCTCCATTTTTCCTATCAGTTTCTCACCCTGGGTTCTCTTGGTCTCTTTCTCCTTTCCATTCATTTCTTAAAATACAGAAGAAATATGTCCATTGGTACATGTAATATATCAACCTTGTGAATAGTTATAGTTTTGATCTGTAATGTCCTCCAAAGGCCCCAGTTTTGAAGGCTTGGTTCCTAGCTGGTGGTGTTGTTGGAAAGTGGTGAAAATTTTGGGGGATGAGGCCTTGTTGAAGGAAGTAGATCACTGGGAGCATGTCTTTGAAGGGTACATCTATTCCTGCCCTCCCCCTTTCTTTGCTTTCTGGATGCCATAGTGAGCATTTGTGTTCTACCACCCTCCCTCTTCCATGATGCTCTGCCTCACCAGAGGCCTACAGCAATGAAACCAGCCAACCATAGACTAAAACCATGAGCCACAGTAAATCTTTCCTCCTTTTAATTGATTTTCTCAAGCACTGGAAAGCTAACACATATGCATATTACCAAGCTAAATGAAAAACTAAGAGGCAAATGCTGTTTTTATTTTTCATTTGTATATTTTTCAATACACAGTAATATTTGATAACAAAGTATGTTAAATAAAGAAACCAAAATAACCTACTTTACTCTGTATAAGCCATCTCTCATTGCTGGCAAAGGATTATTATTATAATATTATTATTATTAATAGAATAATTAATAAATAATAATTATTATAATATTAATATTATTATAATATTAATATTATATTATTATTATTATTATTATTGTATGCAGGCTTACATTAAGAACTAACACCATATGCTTAGCACTGATATAAGGATTTTTTAATGTATTGGGGAATCTTTTGTTCCCAAATTTTACATGTGCCAACCAGATTCTAACAAATTTCATACCAGATCTGTTAGAAAGGATGCGGGGGTTACCAGAAATATGGGTTTAACTACAACAGCTGTTATCATTGTATTAACCAACTTCATCCTTGACCTAGAAGTCTGAAGGTTAAAAAAAAAAGCCCAAACATGTAAAAGTCTTCTTTTTCTATAGAAAACCAATCATCATGCTATAGACTATCTGATCTTACAGATTGTGTTTCTCTTCCTTGTGTTCTCCTAGGTGAATTATTGAACTATTGAACTAATAAAGAATTGTTAATGGCTGCTAACACACAATAAGAGGTAAGGGAGGAAAGAATAGAAGGTCATTGGATTAGACAAAAGGGAATGAAGGGAAGGGAGGGAGGATGGAAATAGGAAAGGCAGTAGAATGAATTGGACCTAACTTTCCTATATTCATACGTGAATACACAACCCATGTAACTCCACATCATGTACAACCATAAGAATGGGAAGTTATACTCCATATGTGTATAATATGTCAAAATACAGTCTACTGTCATGAATAACTAAAAACAAATAAAAAATTTAAAGAATTGTTAACACTTAAATCAAACACATTGTAAAGCCTGGTATCACCAATGGTGTTAATCCATCTGAACTTCACTATATCCCCACCAGGCAGGTACTATTAATAGCCCCATTTTACAAATGAGAGAACTAAGAAGCAAAAAGGGTTAAGCGCTTGCTCAAAAACATAAACTTACATAGCATAATTTCAGACCTGTGCTCTTAACCCCTACCCATTGCAGTTAGGTCCACTTATATTTATTGCAAAAATATCATGTAAATAGAGTGATTAAATAAAGTCTTGCTCTTGTTACATTTTCCAGGTAGATGTGATTATGCATAAAATCTTTTAAAATTTCAGCCCTCATCAAAAAAATCTTGCTTTAGGAAATACAGTGGATATAAAAATGGATTTCCCAAAGAGAGATGAAGCTTCAACTACAATAGTTGATCTTCTTGGTTTCCCCATCTTCTTCCTTCTCCATGCATTTTCTTTTGTCCTGTCAGGAGCTCAAATCCTTCCATCCCTTCTCAAGCCTTCATTCTTGTACAGATTAGACCTACCCCTCCAGAGTGAACCATTAACAATTCTGTCATGTCTTAAGCTTCCCAGCAAGTGTATGATTTTGCTATCCCCATCTTTATAAACCCTGATTTAGGCTTGACTATATATTTCTTCTTCTCTGCTCTCCACGTAGCTCTCTGAGTGACACTGGAGAAAAGGCCTCAGCTAAGCTTATTGGTTAGTGATAAACCCACAGCCTGTGGCCTCACCTGTTACGTAGGCCCCAGAGCCACTCTACAATGCTTTCCTGTGTTTGTGTTTTCTCATGAGGTGGATCCAAACTCTCCCCACTTCTTTTAGTTTCTATTCTGAAATGTCTAGTCCTATTTTCAGTTTTCTACTTGATCTTTAACATCAGTTATCATGTAGGTGGGGTAAGGATGGAGAGGTGAAAGGAGTGACATAAAAAATCACCACAGAAGACACACAGAGAAGCAGCCATTTTATTTGACTCCATCTGACTCTTTGAATTCTCTTCATTGCTCTGTGAGAAGAAAATAAGTGAAATGTTATGAACACATTTTCTCAGTATTGTGACTTTTAAGACATGGAAAGATAATCAAGACTTTCCACAAATTTTAATTGGTGTTCATCTATATTAAAAGCTGTTGCTTCATCTCACTCTTAGTTTTTAATCTTTCACTTCTGTGATCTGTTGTCCTTTTTTCTCCAAACAGTATGTGTCAGACTCTATCATAATTGTCCTTCCAGCTTCCAGACTATGGGTTGTGAGAGAACTGACCTTATGTGTGACATGGTCATGAGTTATCCCTGTGCTCAGTACACTAAGCACAAGAGCAAGAGAAAATTCCTTAAGATTTTCTGTATAAGAAATCATGTTGTCTATGAATGAAGAAAAATTTACTTTTACTTTTCAATCTTTAAGCCATTGTTTTTTCTTGTCTTGTGGCAATAGCTGATTCTTTCTGAATGTTTAATGGAAGTGATAAGAGCAGACCTACTATAGAGCACAGTGGTGCACACCTGCAATCCCAGTGGCTCGGAAACCTGAGGCAGGAGGATCAAAAGTTCAAAGCAAATTAGTGAGGCCCTAAGCAATTTAGTGAGACCCTGTTTCTAAATTTAAAAATTTAAAAGAAAAAAAAGGGCTAAGGATATGGCTCAGTGGTTAAGTGCCCCTGGGTTCAAACCCTGGTACCAAAAACAAAACAAACAAAAAGCATTGTCTTTCATTATAGGGAGAAAATGTTCAGTATTAGAACTGTGTTACATGTAAGTTGTTTTTTCATAAATGCACTTTATCAAATAGAAATAGTTTTCTTCCCTTCCTATTTTGCAAAGGCTTTTTAAAAATAAATGGATGCTGAATTTTGTCAAAAAATTTGACATTTATCTATCATCTGGATTTTCTCTTTTATTTTATTAATACAGTTAATTATAATAATTACTTTTTATTTTTAAAATTTAATTAATTTTATTTTATTTTTTACACAAATGGAGCACAATTTTTCATTTCCCTGGTTGTACGTGATGTAGAGTCACACCATTCATGCAATCATACCCATACATAGGGGTAATAATGTCCATCTCATTCCACCACTACCCCTTCCTTCGCTCCCCTCTGCTCAATCCAAAGTTCCTCCATTCTTCCCTTGCCCCTCCCCCCGCCACCCCATTATGGATCAGCATCCACTTATCAGAGAAAACATTTGGCCTTTGGTTTTTTGGGATTGGCTTACTTTGTTTAGCATGATATTCTCCAACTCTATCCATTTACCCATAAATGCCATAATTTCATTCTTCTTTAAGGCTAATATTCCATTGTGTATATATATCATGGTTTCTTTATCTTTATTTTTTATTCTTTTATTTTTTATTTATAGATGAAAAAATGTCCAACATCTCTAGCAAATAGGAAAATTCAAATGAAAATTACTCTAAGATTTCATCTCACTCCAGTCAAAATGGCAGTTATCAAGAATTCAAGCAACAATAAATGCTAGAGAGAATGTGGGGAAAAAGGTACATTGGTTCATTGCTGGTGGGATTGCAAAATGGTGCAACCACTTTAGAAAGCAATATGGAGATTCCTTAGAAAATTTGGAATGGAATCACCATTTGACCCAGCTATCCCACTCCTTGGTCTATACCCAAAGGACTTAAAATCAGCATGCTACAGTGATGCAGCCACTTCAATGTTTATAGCAGCTGAATTTACAATAGCTAAACTATGGAAACAGCCTAGCCTGAATGATTAATCACTTTTTAAAATGTTGATCTAAGCTTATATTTCTGATGATGGGATTTTAAACCCAATTTGGGTCATAATGTAGTATCCTGCTGTGTTTTATTTGGGAATATTTTGCTAGAAATATTTTCACATATGTTTATGAGGGATATTCAGGTCTATATTTTTAAAATGTACTATCTTCTTTGTAATGTCATCTGTCCCTTTAAAATAAATTGGAAAGAATATTCATCTCTGTTTTCTGGAAGAGAATGTGTAATATTAATAATATTTCCCTTAAATGTTTGACAGAGCTCACCTGTGAAGAATATAGACCTGAAATTTTCTTTGCAGAGGTTTACAAATATGCAGTAAATTTCTTTGACATGAAGCTACTAAATTTTTATTTACCATTTTTGAACATTTTTGTAAGTCATGCTTTCCAAGGATTTTTTCCTATTTCATTTATTACTAATTTAAATGGCAGAAAGTTTTTGAAGTACAGGTTGAGCAACCCTAATCCAAAAATCCAAAATCTGAAATTATCCAAAATCTGAAAATTTTGGGGTGCTGAAATAATGCTACATGTAGAAAATTCTATACCATAAAACTTTGTTCCTGGCACCAAATTATTTAAAGTATTGTATAAAATTACCCTCATACTATGTGTATTAGGTATATATAAAACAAATTAGTTTTATGTCTAGACTTGGATATCACCCCTGAGATATTTCATTATGTATATGCAAACATTCCAAAAACCAAAACACTTATGCTCCCAAACATTTTGGATAAAGGATACTGAATCATACTCCTTTATTATCCCTTTAATAACTGTAAGATCTGTGTATATCCTATCTTTCATTTCTGATATTGGTAGTATGTAGTTTCCCTCACTTTCCCTTTTTAAAATCATTCTGGATAAAAGTTGATAAATTTTGTCAGTGTTTTCAAAGAATCAAATTTTGACTTTTTTAAAATCTCATATGATTTCCTTTCTTCCACTTTGAGTTTTATTTGCTCTTCTTTTCTCCAGCAAATTAAAGGAGAAACTTATATTTTTCCTTCCTTCCTTCCTTCCTTCCTTCCTTCCTTCCTTCCTTCCTTCCTTCCTTCTCTCTTTCTCCCTCCCTCTCTCTCTCTTTCTCTCTCTTTCCCTACCTCCCTTCTTCTCTCAAGTATTTAAGCTACAAATTTCCCTCTAAGTATTGATTTAACTGTACACCAATTTGGATAGGTTATGTTTTTATGAAATCATTCATTTTGGAATATTTGAAAATTTCCCATCTGATTTTGTCTTTGAGTTATGAGTTTTTTAGAAGTTTGCTAACTTATTTACAAATGATTGGAGTTTTTTTTAGTTGTTATTTTATTCTGTTTGTTCCATTGTGGTCAGATAACATGCTCAGCATGATTTGAGTCTTTTGAAACATTATTAGCTTATTGAGACTTCTTTTGTAGTCCAGAATAAAGTTTATATGGGTAAATTACATGTACTATTGAAAAGAAAGCATATTCTGCAACTACTTATTTTATTTCAATGTATTTATCTACTATTTCATCAATTACTCATATTGAAATGTTGAAATTTCCATTAATGATTTTTGATTTTTCCATTTGTCCTTTAATTGTCATTTTTAATGAAAATAACAATTTGAAAATCTGTTACTAAGTAAAATTATTTAATCCTTATTAAATAACCCATTTATTGCTGATGTTATTTCTTAACTATATTGTTACTTTATATGATATTACTATAGCCACACTGATATCTTATGATTAATATTTGCATGGTATGCCTTTTCCCATTTTAGCTTTTAGTCTACTGGAGTTTTCATATTTAAAGTGAGTTTCTTATAAACCGCTTTAGTTGCATCTTGCTTTAAAAAAATCTGACAATCTCTTCTTTTGATTTCAATAATCCTGCCCATTTACATTTAATATAATTATTGCTATGGTTCCATTTAAACCTGTAATATTTCTATTTGCTTTTTTCCCTTAAATTTTCTTTCCTCATTTTTATCTTGGATTAATTCAACCTTTTTAAATATTTCACTTTATTTCTTTTATTGAATTTTAGCTATGCCTTTTTGTATTTTTTAAATGACTTTTCTAAAGATTGCAGTATATAGCCTGAATTTATCAGTCTATCATGAATAATTGTTACACTTCACATATTAGAAACTTACAACAGTATAATCTTTTTTAATCTTCTTTTGACTTTGTTATTAGTGTCATGTATTTCATGTCTATGTATGTTTTAAACTCCATGACACATTTCATTATTTCTCCTTAAACTGTCAAATGACTTTTAGAAAGTTTGAGTAAAGAAGAAAAGTCATTTTATTAAACCATTTATTTGCCATTTCTTTGTTCTTCATTCTTTCCTGCATATCTAAATTTCTGTTATTATTTTCTGCCATTTTGAAGAATTTCCTTTGGCACTTCTTAAAATGCAAGTCAGTTGTGAACAATTATCTTGACTCTCAACTATCTAAAAATGGATTTATTTTACCTTCAATTTGCCAGGTATTTTCACTGAATATAAGATTTTTTAAAATTTTGCTTTATTTTAGCCATTTCACTATATTCTAACCTTAATCATTTCTGAATCAACTCTTATGCATGTTATTAGTTTCCTGAATATATGTGTTCACTCTCTCACATCTTTTGAGAATTTTTCTTTCTCTTTTATTTTTAGCTGCTTGAAGTTTGCTGAATATTCTGGGTCTATGGATGACAAAATCTGGAAAACTTTCAGCATGTATTTTTTAACAGCTTTATTTTTTTTTTTTTTTTGGTACTGAGGATTGAACTCAGGGGCATTCGACCACTGAGCCACATCCCCAGCCCTTTTTGTGTTTTTTTTTTTATGTAGAGACAGGGTCTCACTGAGTTGCTTAGCGCCTCGCCGTTGCTGAGGCTGGCTTTGAACTCGCGATTCTCCTGTCTCAGCCTCCCTAAGTGCTGGGATTACAAGCGTGAGCCACCGCGCCCGGCTTTTTAACAGCTTTAAAGAGATTTAATTCCCATACCAAACAATTCACCTACTTAAACTGTACAACTCAGTGGTTGTTAATCTACTCACATATTTGTATACTCATTACCACATCCTATTTTTACAACATTTTTATCACCACAGAGATCCTGTACTCATTAGCAGTCACTCCCATTCTTCTCTATGTACTCCAGCTCTATACAGCCACCAATCTTTTTTTGTTCTATATAAATTTGCCTATTCTGGACACTTCTCAGTCAATATGTTTTAAAATAATTTTCTGCTTGATTTTTTTCCATACCTTACTAAGACTATTTTTATTGCATCTCTTTTTAAAAAAATTTTTTTTAGTTGTAGATGGACACAATACCTTTATTTATTTATGTGGTGCTGAGGATTGAACTCAGTGCCCTATGCATGTGAGGCAAGTACTCTACCACTGAGTCACAACCCCAGTCCCCATCTCTTTTTCTCTATTCTTTAGGTGCAGTTATTTCTATTGATGTATCTCAAAGTTTGCTAACTCTATTCCATAATTGAGTTTATCTTGAGATTTTTAAAATTTTGGACACTACTCTTTGTAGTTACAGAATTTCCACTGATTTACTCCTAAAGGTCTCTATTTTTCTGCTAAGATTTCCCTTCTGATTATTCATTTTGATCATATTTTATTTTAAGTTCCTTGAATGCATTTATAAAAATTTCTTTAAAGTTTTTGTCCAACAAAACAATTCCAACAATTGACCTAACAATTCCAACAGTTAGGTCATCTTCTGGTTGGATATTTAATAATTCTTCAACTTACTATGGGTTGCATTTCCATTTTGTTTTTATGGTCTAATGTTTAAAGTACACTGGTGATTGTGGATAGTATGTTGTGGAGGTTCTGGTTTTTATCATCTCCTTCTGAAGAGTGTTGAGTTTTTATTCTAGTAAAAAGGTAAATTAATAGTAGTTCACCTTGGTTTTGTGGAACTTTGGTCTTAATCTTTGTTAGAGCATGTCTGTTTTGGAGTTGCATTTAGTACTAGGTCAGTTTCCTTAGTCCTAGCACATGATCTTTATTTCAAATCATTGGCTTTCTGTGACTCAGGTAGAAAGCTACCATGTAGCTCTAACTTTATAGGATGCAAACTCCAAAATCTATCTTCCTTGTCTAGGTAGTTGCTGTAACCTCTAATTGGCAACTTTGGCTTTCTAACTGCTATTTCCCTTCTGGGCAACTTGATGTTTTCCCCTAAACATTCACAGGTCAGTGGTAAGCCAAGGACTGGAGGGGATTTTATTTGCATGTTTGGGGATTCCTGTCTGTGGTTCCTTCCCTACCAGGATCTCCAACCTCAGTTTCTTGCTACTCTGGAAGCACCAAAGTCTGCCATCTGATTTTTTTAAATATTTATTTATTTTTTAGTTGTAGGTGGACAGAATATCTTTATTTTATTTTTATGTGGTGCTGAGGATCGAACCCAGTGCCTCACACATGCTAGGTGAGCACGCTACCACTGCGCCATAACCCCAGCCCCTGCCATCTGATTTTTAAGACCAATGAGACTGTCTTTCGACTGGAGATCCTTCTATGACTACTGTATGGACTAGGGGATGCCCTCAGGAAGGATGCCATATAAATTCAGATCTCTGTCAATGTGGTTGCTTCTTTCAAGAGTCAAACTCTCTCAAATTTATATGCTTTTATTTTTCCTTGATTTCCTGGGATCTTCAAAAAGCTATTTTTAAATATGTTTTATCTATAGTTTTTAATTGTTATTGGTAGAATTACCAGTCTGGTATAAGCGTCTCCATAAATCCTAGAAATACTTACTTAGTTAAATGTAGCCTTGTCCTAAACAATGTCCATGAAATAAGACATTTGATGTGTTTGTTATTTTTTCTAATATACATTAGATAATAATTAAAGATTTTAAACTATTTACCCATATAAAACGATCACAGATAACCACCTTTCATACTTCTGAAAATACTGGGCTGGATGGTTCCCAATAACTTTTAATTCCAAAATTTCATATTAATGTCTTTATTATTCTATAGAGCACTAATGTTCCATAAGTAATTTCTAACCCTGCCGTGGACATTTGAAAAAAAAATAACTAAAATAACTTAAATTTTACACTAATCACTAACCATTTATTGGTGCTAACTGTATCAGGTCTGTCTAGATGCAAGCAACAGAAAATAACTAAGCTAACTCACATAGGCAGATAGCACTGACCCTAAGGTCAGACATAAGTCATGAATCCCACTCTGGAAGGAATTAGAACCAGGGGCCATTGAGCCCTCCATCTCCCTATGTCACTTTTCTTATTCCTCAGTGTGCTTCATTCTTCTCATTTTGAAGATTTGCTCTTTCTTCTCTAACTGATAAGGAAATTCATGTACTTATTGATAATAAACAAGTATTTAAGTTAGACCCAGGAAGTTTCAGGAAATTTTCCCATGTATCACCAGTCTAAGTGATACCTTTCAAGCTAAGAAAAAGGTGAAAATGAATTAAGTTAATTGACTAAAGCAAAAATTCCATTGGTAATGACTACAGTGATCACGCTCTGAGTACATACTACATGCCAGACACTTAGTAAGCACTTTTCTTGCTTCTCCATTCTTCTTGGGTAGAAATTCAGATATTCATTTCACGATGAAGCTGAAGCTTAGTGAGGTGAAATAACTTTACATACTGTTTTCTGAAACAGAAATGTCAAAGTACGTATAGCTGAACCTACATGCAGGGCAGGCCTCTGGGCAGAACGTCATTTGAAACAGAAGGGAAGAAAGCAGAACATTAAAACTAGTAAACTTAGTATTGGGTATGAGTTTGCATTTCCTATATGTTGCCCTACAAAGAAGACTGCCAGCAATTTGATATATGAAGAATTTTTCCAATAGTACTATTGCAAAGTCAAAATTAGAACATTATTTTTCTACAGCACACAATAAATAAGCTTTCATAATCAAGTCAACCATTCATTGCTATCACAGAAGAATATCAGAAAGGAAGAGGAAAATATAACTGGTTTTGTGGAGAAATTTTATATCAGTAATAACAAGATAACAAAGATTGTACTTTAAGTTTTTACTCTATGCCAGGTGCTCTGCTAAGTGCTTTATCCTTATCAGTTAATTTTCTGGTGGCAATGACCCAAAAGATAAGTATTACTAGCCCCATCTGAGGCAGAAAAATGGAAACACAAAGAACAGAAACTTTCCCAGGAGTCACAGTAAGTAAATGACAGAACCAGAAGTCTTGCTTGCGATGTGACAGAAGTTGTATAAGCATTAATGGGTTCTTTCTTGGGGGCTGATGAAGCCCATTCATTACAGTCATTTTGGAAAAAAAAAAAAGTTTTGTGCCAGTGTCTCAGAGTTCCTTGTTGCCCTTCAGTAGAAGACCATATAACAAATCTGGGCATTCTGAGATGCTCATTCTGGCTCCGGGCCATAAAATCTACTGCTTTTTCTGACCACAGAAAACACCAGCTTCCACAGCGCAGAGGCCTTTGTCTATTTCTAGTCTCCCAGAAGTTCTGAAGAATAGAATGCAAATAGTCCTTTACTGTAACACAGCAGGGCAAATACATGCACAGGCATACACAGGCTAGAAAGTCTGTTCAATATGCAGAACTCTAATGGCAAACACAGCAAAGTAAACATGGCAGTAGGAAGAAGAAAGAGGAATGAGGTTGGAGAACGCTGCTGATCTCACACACAGGTTTATCAGCCTGAACACCTGCTTCCCTGGAGAGGCCCAGGGAGGAAACTGGGAGGCCCAGATCCACCTCCGTCAAATACTTGATGAACTAATTTTGACCTAACTTATAATTTAGGCAATGAAAACCATTTGGGGAGGACCTTGTCTGGCCACATCATGCATTCATGAAAACATCTTGAATGTTGAAGTTTGTCCCAGCTGAGTTAAAAACTAAAAGGCAAATATTAGATTAAGGTGTTCTTAACTGCTGCGGGCCGACCACAGGCAATGTTCAAAGTAGCTTGCTCTGAACTAATAAAAACCTAGAAGAAAAAATGTGAATAATGAAATCCCAGGGGTATTTTGCCCAAGGAATGTGCACAGTACCATCTATTGAAGGTACTTCCTCAGATAAAGACTGCCTCCAAAGGAGGCTCCATGAGTAGAGAAGATCCTCAAGCCTGTTTACCTACACACACTACCACCAGTGCCACTTGCCCAAGGTAACCACCTGCCCAAGATAATAATCTTATAACAAACAGGTGACTTCTTCAGTAATTGTTGATTAGTTAGTGTTAAAGTCTTGAGGGTAGCCAGTTGGTTGTTAGAAGTAGGACCCTGGATCCTCCTGGTTTCCTATTTACTTAAATAGGAAATGGCATCACTGTATTAGTCAAATACGTTTGTGGGCAAGACTGGAAATAACCTTCAGGTGAATGGTCAATAACACAAAAAAAGCTAATTCTATAGGGTACAAAAAGACAAAGTGAGGACCAATATGCAAAGCACTCTTTGCCTGTCCGTTGATCTGTCTCAAGAAGTAGTAAGTCTTCAGGAAAGAGGGAATAGCACACCATAGAGGGAGCCAAGCACATGATGGGTGAGTGAGTTGGTTGATCTTCAGGCATCCTGCCAGTTCTAGGATCCCATTTTTATAAATTGTTTTGAAACATTTCTTGAACTTCCTCTGTTCCGGAAACAGCACAGTTCTAGATGGTGGGGGAATAAAGATGAAGACAAAGACCCTCTAGATGCATGCCAGATGGCTGGGGGCAGTGGGGGTGTGGAACAGACACAGATTGTTTCTACTAGGCACTTAGATTCTAGACCAGAATTATGTGCAGGACATTTGTGCATACACAATGGAGAGGTTCACTTACCCCAGGCAGGGGGTATTGGTAATGGAAGGAGTTGAGAAGAATGAGTGGGCTGAGTCTTAAACAGTGACTACAAGAGGGCCAAGAGGAGTTGAGGAACTGAGGACACAGTAGCAGTGTGGTCTTGCCTCAATCAGACCTGGGAGCTAGCAATAAGCTGGAAACAAAGACCCAGAGACAGCAGGGGCAAGATAATAGAAGAGTGTGTGAGACACACGTGATCATCCCTACTCACAAATGACTTAAATGATGGTAAAGAGGTTAGATTAAATACCTCTCATTTGAAGTCACACTGTCCTAAACTCAGGTCTCAGATCTGCAACTTGCTCATTGAGGGAACTGCTAGCTAGTTATTTATTTTCTTTGAATCCCAATTACCTCATCTGAAAACTAGAATTAATGGCAGTGTCCACTTACTAGGATTGCCATGAGGATAAAATAAGGTGGTGTAATGTGAAGTATTTAACATGGTCTCAGCACATTCTAAGTGCTCAATAATGGTAGAAACCAAGTTTTAAAAAATATGTATAATTTTGTTCAAGATTGCACAGAAAATTTCACAGTGTGTAGATCTGAACTCACCTGTAGTGAACACCCAAGGTGACAGCAGAGTGATCTGCCCTGGGTGCTGGCAAGGAAGGAGAGCAGTTAATGAATTTAAAAACCATCATAACAATGAATAAGTATTGGTCTGCTTTTTATTACTTTCAAGCCTAGAGAATTGCAAACAATTTCAGTGATAAAATATTCCTCCCCCAAATATCTTTTGTTGGTTTAAGAATTTCTACAATTGTTGCATGGGTACTATTGAGCCTTAATAATACATTTAAAAATATATAAGAACTATGGTTAACTTTGACTCGCACTGTAAACCAGAGACAGTCCCCTGGATCACAATCAGCTGGGTATAGTTTTCAAATGATCACTCCAGCCACCCTTTCTTGTTTTAAAATTTCAACAGATAAACGTTCCAAATGAATACAAAGGGTGACACAATTGCAGTGACTCCAGTTCTGTTCCTTTACCTTTTCAATCACTATGCTATTATTTTTTATTGTATATCTGCAACCAAAGTATACTCAAATAATTCTGAACCATTAGAAAACTGTAAGTTCTCTGAATTAACTTCTATGTTAACAAAATGTTTGTTATAGAATAAGTAATGCAATAGGTTAAACTGTTTACTGCAAATACTTTTATTTCATACAAAGTGTCAAAGAAATGATCTGCTCCAAGTATCAAACACACTAGGGTACCTACCAGACTGCAAGTCTGTCAGGCTCTAATTCTTTTTTTTTCATATTTTATTTATTTGTTCTATTTAGGCTTACATGTTAACAGAGTGCAATTTGATTCATTGTACATAGATAGAGGATAACATATCAATTCTCTAGTTGTAAGTTGTATAGAATCACAACATATATGCCATCATACATAAAGGTAGGGCTATGATGACCGTCATATTCAACCACCTTTACTGTCCCCGTATCCCCTGCCCCCCTTACACCCTTGTGAACAGATTTCCTCCATTGTTCCCATGTCCTTCCCCACATTATGGATCAGCATCCATTTATCAACGAGTACATTTGGCATTTGGTTTTCTGAGATTGGCTTACTTCACTTAGCATGATATTCTGCAACTACATCCATTTACCTGCAAATGCCATAATTTTATTCTCTTTTATTGCTGAGTAATATTCCATTGCGTATATATACCACAGCTTCTTTATCCATTCATCTATCAAAGGGCATCTAGGTTGGTTCCACAGTTTAGCTATTGTGAATTTTGAGCTGCTATAAATATTGAAGTGGCTGCGTCACTGTAGTATGC
>CM053399.1:65667877-65698357 GCA_028644305.1 Xerus rutilus | reverse complement strand
GGGCTCAGGTCTCACTTAGGCAGGGTAACAAGCAGGAGAGTCTGTGTGCAACACTTACAGTGAGTGTGAGCTCCCCTGGGGCTGGAGGCTAGCAGGCTCTGGTCTGCCTTCAACTGGGCACCCCTGGCATTCCCTAAGGCCGATTTTGGGCCTTCTGTCTTGCCTGACCACAGGAACTCTGGAGCGGAACTGAGGTGGGCCCAGAGCGCACCTGGATGCAGCCTCTTCATGCTAGGATCTCTGGAGGCCACTCTTATCCTGGGTGTGCCTTCCTCTGTGGCTGGTAGCAATCAGACTCTGGTCAACCCTTAGTTGGACACATGTGGAGTTTCCTGAGGGTGGATCTGGGCCCTCTGTAGCTCCTGCCGGACCCCAGGAACTCTGGAGCAGAACTGGGGTGGACCCAGGCTGCCCTTGGGCAGGGCTGCCTTGCGCTGGTGCCTCTGGAGTGGCTCTTTCCCTGAATTTGGCCTCCCCAATGTCTAGAGGTAGCAGTCCCTGGTCTCCCTTTGGCTGGACAACTGTGGAGGTTTCTGAGGGCGGATCAGGGCCCTCTGCAGCTCCTACAAGTCCACAGGAACTCTGGAGCAGAACTGGGGCTGGCCCAGGCTGCCCTTGGGCGGGGCAGCCTCACAGTAGGGTCTCTGTGGGGACTCTTACCCTGAATTTGGGTTCCCCAGTGGCTAGAGGTAGCAGTCCCTGGTCTCCTGTTGGCTGGACACTCGTGGAGATTCCTGAGGGTGGATCTTGTCCCTCTGTGGCTCCTGCCAGTCCAAAGGAACTCTGGAGTGGAAATGGGGCAGGCCCAGGCTGCTCTTGGGTGGGGCTGCGTCACACTAGGGTCTCTGCGGAGACTCTTACCCTGAGTTTGGAGTCCTCAGTGGCTCGAGGTAGCGGTCCCTGGTCTCCTGTTGGCTGGACACCCGTGGAGGTTCCTGGGATGGATCTGGGCCCTCTGCGGCTCCTGCTGGTGCACAGGAGCTCTGGAGCAGAACTGTGGCGGTCCCAGGCCCTTGGGTGGGGCTGTCTCCACTGGGGTCTCTGGAGCGACTCTTACCTTGAATTTGGGCTCCCCAGCGGCTAGCGGCTGGGCCCGTGTGACCACGGGAGCAACTGCTAGAAGCCCTGCATGGTTGGATGGGCGCTGGAGCCAGGTATTCCGTGTAGAAGCTGTCCTCACCCTGGGCGAGCCCTGGGCTGAGGCTCCCAGTTGCCTGCAGCTGAGCTCCGCTGCAGCTTGCTGCTGAAGTCACGCTGCTTGTGGCAATCGCTGCTGCCTGGTGGCCCTGCGTACACGCGCAAGTGAAATTCCTGCCGGGGTAGCTGTAGGATCATGTCCAGAAGCTGGCTGGGAGATGGTATTTCCACAACTTCAAACTCAGGTTCTGGAGAGACTGACAGCAGTGTCCGTCTAGGCCGCCATCTTGGAACCCCCCTCGTCAGGCTTTAATTCTCACGAGAATGGTTTTCCCTATTCTATCCTGCCTAACCCCTGTAGAGTTATGAGAATGTTTCCCCTATTCCATCCTGCCTGACCCCTGTAGAGTTATAACTGTCCCTGTGTCTACTTCTTTATCCTGGAAACCTGACACCCTTACCCGTGGAGTCAGTTATTTGGATTAAATTGTGTCCATCTGAAGACTCACAAAATTATATTCTTCCCCCTGAGATGGACAGCACCTTAGTGCTTAGTGGCCATGGATTGCTTTAGGGATTGGTGCTCTCTGTAGTAGAGAGCTCTAGATGAGGTGTTAAAATAGTGGATGTGGGAAAAACCATTGTGGGGACCACTACAAGAGACAAATAACTTCTCTTTTCTCATGAATGAATGCTACATGAACAGGAGTTGGTGTTACTATTATCTGACAGGATATCTGAAGTAAAAAGGGCATTTAAATAAAACAGTATTGAGATGGATTGGGTTACAAATTATGATGGTCCAAATGACGCTAGTGATGGGACAGTATGACTTCGTGGACTGTCATTTGGTTGCAGCAAAGAGGAAATAGTTCAGTTCTTTCAAGGATTGGAAATCATGCCAAATGGTAATAACAGTAATGATGGACTACAAAGGGAGAAGCACAGGGAAGGCCTTCATGCAGCTTGCTTCAAAGGAGATAGCAGAAAATACTCTGGGGAAACACAAGGAAAGAATAGGGAACAGGGATATGGAGATCTTCAGAAGTAGCAGGAGTGAAATCAAAGGATTTTATGATCCACCAAGAAGACTGTTAGGACAGCTACCAGGACCATACAATAGACCAATAGGAAGAAGAGGTGGTTATTATGGAGCTGGGCATGGAAGTACATATGACAGAATGTGACGAGGAGGTGATGGATATGATGGTGGCTATGGACGTTTTGATGACTATGGTAGCTATAATAATTGTGGCTATGGAAATAATGGCTTTGGAGATAGAATGAGAGATGGAAGAGGCATGGGAGGTCATGACTATGGTGCAGCTGGTCATGCAAGTTCAGGTTTTCATGGTGATCATTTTGTATATATGAGAGGACTGTCTTTTCATGCAACTAAAAATGATATTGCTAATTTCTTTTCACCACTAAATCCAATATGAGTTGGATTGGAGCTGATGGCAGAGCAATAGAATAGTATTATTCTATTGAATAATAGTATTATTCTATTGAATAGTATTATTCAATAGAATAGTAGATGTAGAGTTCATGATACATGAAGATTCAGTAGCCACCATGTCTAAAGATAAAAATAACATGCAACATTGAGAACTGAAACTTTCTTGAATTCTACTCCTGGAGGTAGCTCTGGAATGGAAGGTTCTGGAATGGGAGGCTACAACAGAGATGGCATGGATAAACTGGGAAGACATGAAACCGTTGGAAGAATGGGAATGGGGAACAATTATAGTGGAGGGTATGGTACTCTGGATAGCTTGGGTGGTTATGGCCACGGTGGTGGAGGCAGTGGAGATTACTATGGACGAGGTGGCATGAGTGGAGGTGAATGGCCTGGGATGTACTGAAAACATAATCACCAACATACAAGTCCTAACAACAGCATCTGGTCCACTAGACTTGCTTACAGATTTAATTTCTTTTGTATTTTAGGAACTTTATAATGACTGAAGGAATGTGTTTTCCAAATATTATTTGGTAAAGCAACAGATTGCGATGGAGAAATCTGTTTTCTATATGTTTTATTGGTTACATACTTTGACTTAAAAATAAATTTTTATATTAAAAAACATAATAAAACAAAATAGTGAATGTGGACAGAGGAGGGAGTAGGATTAATAATAAAGGAGCTTGTCACCTGGGAGTGACAATGGAGAAGATGATACAAGAGAGGAAGGGAAAACCCAGACAGGAGAGATGGCTGCCAGGGTGAAGTTGGGAGGCGGCATCAACAATGAAGTTCTTCTACTTCTGTTTTGCCCAAAGCAGAGGAGTATAAAATTGTTCTTTGTGTTCTACAGGATTGGAGAAATTCCAAGGGAAAAAATTCTTACAGTCTTGAAACTAATTACAGCAGATGATGGGCACTTTTGAAAAAGGTCTTTAGAAGGAAGATTTGAGTGAAATAGCCACTGAGAAGATTGTGGTATTGAGGCAGATATCCTATGATCCCTACTTGTTGGAATACTGTGCGTGGATTCCAAGTAAATGGATTTTTAGGAACTGAGGGAGATCAAATGGAGGGTCATTGCAGAGTTCATAGACTAGATCTACAGAAAGGCAGTGTACTCTTGTGACGGCCACCAGCGTTCTTCACTATTTCACAACACAAAAATTTCAAGTCAGCCAGCTAGTCAGCTAGCTAGTACCTTTAGATTGTTGGGCACTGACTTTGCCTCAGGTACTTGACTTCACTGTTGGGATGCAGTTATAAACACATTCCTTCTCCTCACCAAGATTAGAGTCTCGCAGTGGTGACAGGCCTCAAACAAATTATTGTATATGCAGTAATAAATCAAATGACTTCAAGTAGGCAAAATTCTGTAAAGGAAAAGTGCAGAGTATCATTTAATGGGTGTCTGATGGGGTAAGGGTCAGAGGCCTTACCTGACCAAACATGTGATTAAATGTAACAAGTTGGAATTCAACCATGGCAAATCTATTTTTGCTTTTTAGTGGCAATGGGGATTGAATTCAGGGACGCTCTACCACTAAACTACATCTCATCCCTTTTTATTTTATTTTTTAAATTTTAAGAAAGGGTTTTATTAAGCTGCTGAGGCTGGCCTCAAATTTGTGATCATCCTCCTGCCTCAGTTTTCTGAGTAGCTGGGATTACAGGCATGCACCACCATGCACAATTCAACCACAGCAAATCAAAAGTAACATGAGGCTAATACTAATAAAGTGGGATCATATCCCCCAAAATGAAACCCCAACACAGGAGGCTCTCAAAGCTCTTTGGCACACTTAGACTAAATTATATTTAACATGACCTATATAACTTTATGCTACAGATTGCAACATTTCTGGATAAAAAAATATATGTCCAAGTTGCACACAGGCAATTAATACACATTGATAGCAATATGTACAGTGGAAAGCCAACACTGGAAAAAACATTTTGAGTAACTAGATAAAATTGCACTAACCTATGGAAAGATGAGTCAAATGCACCTATAGTGAATGAAGATACAAAGAAGAAACAGACTTACTAAGACTCATAAATTCAGAAAAAGGACTTAGTATGTGGGATGTTATTCCAGAAGGAAGGTAGAGGATGTCAAAAAATCTGGATTAAAAAGTTAGCATTTAAAAATATGATACAATAAACTCAGCAAATAGACAATATGCTAGTAGATGGGTATTATGGTTTAGATATTAGGCACCCCCCAAAAGCTCATGTGTGAGACAGTGCAAGAAATTCTAGAGATGAAATGATTGGGTTAGGAGAGTCTTAACCTAAATGGTGCATTAATACCCTAAGAGGGATTAACTGGGTGGTAACTGTAAGCAAGTAGGGTGTGGCTGGAGGAGGTGGGTCCCTCGTGGTGTGCCTTTGGGGTATATATTCTATCTTTGTTGAGCAAAGCTCTCTCTCTCTCTGCCTCTGTGTTGCAGTATCCTGAACAGCTTTCTCCTACCATATTCTGCCACCATGATGATGCCTCACGTTGGGCTCCAAAGAATGGAGTCATTCATCTGTAGACTGAGACCTCTGAAATTGTGAGCCCTACAGTAAACTTTTCCTCCTCTAACTGTTCTTGCCAGGTGCTTTGGTCACAACAGTGTACAAAGGTGACTAAAACATCAGGGATAGGTAAAAGGTTGCTCTAGAGCTCAAGAAGGACTTGTAAAATCATTCAGATGGACATAGAGGTAGCTAGAGGAATTTGGCCAGGAATTTGGGTGGCAAAAGCACAGGGAACAAATTTACAAGAAAGTTATGCTTTTCTAAATATCTGGCAAATCACAAATGATGATGTTCTTTATATAGGTGCCAATGCCAAGATTCCTCATCTAAATAAAAATAAGGTTGACTGAGCGTTGCCTGCAGATAGATGTCTGAGGAATGGTAGAAGATGATAGTTCTATCTTCAGAAACCACTAGATCCATCATATTGATGCACACTTTTATTGTTTTTCATGCTTTGGAATAATTTCAGTTATCATTACCTTACTTTTTAATTATAGAAGTCTTCCTTTTTTAGTGTTCATAGTTTCTGAGAACCAAAACTCTGGTTCACAGTTATAGCTCCAGATTTTCATACAATCTTTGAAGCAGGGTAGGCTTTGAGATAAGTATTTGAGGAATGAATAAATGAAATGACACCAAAACTGGAACATGACAAACAAGTTAATTTGGCCAGGTAATGAAGGAAGCACAAACCAGATAAATTATACAGAGTAGAGAGAGAGACCAATCCACTTTCCTCCAACTGGGGAAACCTCGCCTATGGAATAAGACCCCTATTACAGTTTTTTCCATAAAATTTTTATTGAGCAAATACTATGTAATGCCTATCAATATGCTTGATATTACACTTGCAGGAAGCTTAAAAATATGTGATTTTACTATCACTATAATCATATTTGAGCATTGTAGATACATTAAGATGTATCTAATCAGATTCATTTTTCCATGTTTTTATTGGTGCATTTAGTTGTACATAATGGTAGGATTTTTTGTTATATGTTCATACATGCACAAAATATAACAATATAATTTGGCCAATATCATTTCCCATCAATTCCCCTTTTCTTTCCCTCCTCCCTCCCTAGTCCCTCTATTCTAGCAACCTCCCTTCAGTTTTCATGAGATCCTCCCTCACCTTTCTTTCCCTTTTTCCTCTAGCTTCTACATGTGAGAGAAAACATATGCCCCTTGACCTTATGAGTCAAGCTTATTTTCCTTAACATAATGTTCTCAAGTTCCATCCATTTTCCTGCAAATGTCCTAATTTCATTTTTCTTTATGGCTGAATAAAATCCCATTGTTTATATTCCACCTTGTCTTTATCCATTCACCCATTGATGGACACCTCTGTTGGTTCCATAGTTTGGCTATTATGAATTGTGCTGTTATGAACATGGGTATGCATATATCACTATAGTATGCTGACTTTAATTTACTAGGATAAATACCAACAAGTGGTATAGCTGAGTCTTTTGGTGATTCCATGCCTAGTCTTTTGAGGAACCTCCATACAGATTTCTATACTGATTGTGCCAATTTACAATCCCACCAACAGTGTAAAAGTGTTCCTTTTTCTCCATAACCTCTTCAGAATTTATTGTTTGTATTCTTTTTTTTTTTTTTTTTTTTGGTACTGGAGATTGAACTCAGGGGCACTCGACCACTAAGCCACATCCCCAGCCCTGTTTTGTGTTTTATTTAGAGACAGGGTCTCACTGAGTTGCTTAGCGCCTTGCCGTTGCTGAGGCTGGCTTTGAACTCGCGATTCTCCTGTCTCAGCCTCCCTAAGTGCTGGGATTACAGGCTTGCGCCACAGCACCCGGCTTATTGTTTGTATTCTTGATGGATGCATTCTAACTGGAACAAGGTGAAATTTCAGGGTAGTTTTGATTTGCATTTCCCTAATTGCCAATGATATTGAACAATTTTTCATATATGTGTTGTATATTTGTATTACTTCTTTTGGGAAGTGTCTGTTTAATTAATTTGTTCATTTATTAATCAAGTTATTTATTTTTGGTACTAAGACTTTTGAATTCTTTATATTATATATTCTAGATTTTAAAATATAAAGTTCTTTATATTTTATATTATTTATTCTAGATTTTAATCTTCTGTCAGAAGAGTAACAAAGATCTCCTCCCATTCTGTAGGTTCTCTCTTCACTTTTTATTTTCTTCCTTTGCTGTGCAGAAGCTTATTAATTTTATGCCATTCCATTTACTGACTCTTGGCATTATTTACTGAGGTTTAGGAATCCTATTGAGAAAGTCATTGCAAGTTATAATATTCTGGAGTGTTGGCCCTATATTTTTTTCTAGGAGTTGAATAGTTTCTGATATAATTCCTAGGTCTTTGATCAATTTTCGGCTAGTTTTTTGGTGCATTTTGAGAGATAAGGGCATAGTCTCATTGTTCTGCACATGGATAACCAGTTTTCCCAGCACCATTTGTTTAAAAGCAGGCTGTCTTTTCTCAAATGTGTGTTTTTGACACTTTTGTCAAAGATCAGATGATTGTTTCTGTGTGAGTTTGTCTCTTTGTCTTCTATTCTGTGCCACTAGTCTATGTATCTGTTTTTATGGCATTATTATGCAGTTTTTGTTACTATAGCTCTGTAGTATAATTTGAAGTCAGGTATTATGATTACTCCAGCATTGCTTTTTTTGGCTTGAAATTGCTTTGGCTATTCTGGGTCTTTTATTCTTCCAAGTAAATTTTAAGACTGTTTTTCTCTAGTTCTGTAAAGAATGTTATTGGTATTTTAATTGGGATTGCATTGAATCTGCATATTGTATTGGTAGTATGGCCATTTTAACAATTTTAATTCTGCCTATTCCTGAACATGGGAAGTCTTCCCATATTCTTGTCTGTATTAGTCAGAGTTCTCTAGAGGAATAGCACCAACAGGATATATGTATAAGTGTATACATATAAGTGTATACATATTTATAAGGATATAAATATCAAAAGGGTATTTATTAAATTGGTTTATACAACCTGAAGTTGGAGAGTCCTGCAATTGCCATCTCTAGACTAGAGAGCTGGACAAATCAGTAGTTGCACAACCCAAGAAGCTGAAGTCTCAGAACAAGAGGGATCAATGATACAGCCCAATTCTAGAACCAAAGGCCTGGAAACTCTCTGGAGAGTCACTGGGCATAGTCCACTTTGGAAGGGTGAGGGAACTGGAGTCTGATGTCCTTAGGTGATCGCAGCAGCAATCAAGAACCCATTGAAGAAGACCAGAGCTTGCATATGCTGCTCTTTCCTTGTTCTTCTAACTTTTGTTCCATCCAAGCCTCCCACCTATTGGACAGTGCTGCTCACACTTAGGGTGGATCTCTATTTCAGTTCACTGTCCCACATGCCAATCATTCCTAGAAACACCCTCATTAACACACCCAGAAGACAATCCCAGGCTTCTCTTAATCCAATTAAGTTGACAATTCAGATTAACCATTACATTGTATCTCTTTCAATTCTTTTCCTCAGTGTTCTGTCATTTCATTGTAGAAGGTCTTTCACCTCCTTGGTTACATTTATTGCTAGATTTTTTTTTGAGATTATTGTAAGTGGAATTATTTTTCTGATTTCTTTCTCAGCAGATTCATTATGGTAGATAGGAAAGCTATTAATTTTTGAATGTTAATTTTATAACCTGCTACTTTGCTGAATTTGTTTATTAGCTCTAGCAGTCTTTGGGTGGGACTTTTTGGATCTTCTGAGTATAAGATCATGTCATCTTCAAAGAGTGATAATTGAACTTCTTCCTTTCCTCTTTTCATTCCTTTTTATTCCTTCTCTTTCCTAATCGCTCAGGCTAGAATTTCTAGTACTACATTAAATTTCTAGTACTAATTAAATTAACATCCTTATCTTGTTTCAGACTTTAAAGGAAATGTTTTCAGTCTTTCCCTATTCCCACACTGCAGTTCTAAGGCTGAACATACCCACCTGCCCAGGAGATGAATAAAATAACAGATACCTTACTTTTCCAGAACCAGGTTGAACCTTGTAGAAAACTGGAGAAAATTCAGGAGTTTAGTTTTTGACATGATGAGTTCAGGATCCCCTACTTTCCATCCAGGTGGAGTATTAACTAGGTAGTTGGATATACAATTGAGTTGAGAGAAAATGAGGATTGAACTAAAATTTGAGAAAACAAATGATATTTAATTTAGCTGAATTATTAAGGTGTGAGAAAGGAACCAGTGGAAGATAAGACTGGAAATGTAGTTTAGGGGTAATATGTTCAAGGATTTCAAGTCAAATACACTTTCCAAGGCTTTCAGATGAAGATATGACAAAGAACTTCCTGGCTAAAGCACAGCAGATATGAGGGTCAGTGCTCACAGTTGAGAAAGAGTATCTAAGCCCACAGGCCTTCAGCACTGTTCAAGCTTAATGATGCCTAGATGCCTACAGAACTGCCAACTCCCTTCTACTCTGAAAGAAGGTAAACAGCAACAGGTGAAATGATAACTAATGTCCTGACACCCTGCTTGTTCTAACTCCTGTTTCCAAGGGACCAGATGTGAAATGAATCATGCAAGAATACACAGCAAATGACCTTAACAGGGGTGTGTAAACCTGTTCTCTCAACCAGAGATGAGGAGCTAAAGGATATTGATACCATTTGGTGTGCTTGCTGCTATGACCAACACCAAGAAGTATGAATAAAGCAAGCATTGAAATGCTTTCTTTGCTTTAGTCATGGATTAGAGGCCATATTGAGCAGCCAGGCCACCAAAGTTCTTCTGCAGTGGTAGGCTCATCTGCAAAGCAGCAGCAAAAAAGGGACCTGTCCCCTCTGGAGAGCCTCCTGGTGACTATTTATTAAACTTTTTCTGCCTGTCACATCCTATGCTAAAAACTTATATACAGGATCCCATTTAAAATGTATAACAAACATTTTTTAGGTGGCAGAGCCAGTATAGACAACAACTTATAGTCAAAACTCCATAACTTAACTCAAGGAGTACTTTCTAAAAGGAGGACTATAAATTTAAACTCTATAAAGACAAAATTTTTCCATTAAAAATTTCTATGTTTAAATTCAGTTGTGAAAATCCAATTCTACTACTGATTTGTAGTTTGATCCATAAACCTATAGTTTGCTTATGAGTTCCCGAGGGTTATGGAACAAAGAGGTATATGTTTGAAAGCTTCAGAGAAATAATTAATGATATTCCTAAAGATGCATGAATGTTATTTCATGAGTTTTTGGCCTGCTTCTTTGTGTGGGGTAGGGAAAGATGGCATGCTTTTCTTTTTCAATTACCTAGGAGGGCTAAGTAGTCTTTCTTTGACTCAACATGCTATACCACTGAAATACTGATTTGTATTTTACATGGTATTTAACATTTTTGAGTACCAAATAAGCAATATTTTTACCCAAGAACTTTCTTTTCTGTCTGTATATAGTAGCATTGTTATGACAAGGAAGAGCCCCACTGTTTTGGCCATTTGTGGTTCATGCCAGGACAAAGGCATGGTTTTTAATGTTTGCAGGTTTTTAATGTTTTAGAAATATGGAAGAATTTTACCAGGTATGGTGGTGCCCATCTGTAATCCCAGCAACTTGGGAGGCTGAGGCAGGAGGATTGCAAGTGTTCCACCAATTGATTCCACCACTGAATAAAGCAAAGCTTGTTGATTCGAGGTTTGCTTCCCCTTCTCCCCACTTCATCATGTATGTGTCATTTGTCTTAATACCCTAACTGTTGGATCGAGAGATGGCGGCTAGACAAAGGGGGGCTGGGCATCTAAAGTTACCCGCGTGAGTCAAGACTTCCCACGCACACCAAATGGTCCACTGCTCACCGCTTTGACGTCAGCCAATCATCATTGAACTCGCTGACCTCTGAAATTGGCCCATACTTGTCACTGGGCCTTAGCCAACCAAGAAGAGGCACCTCTTCATGAGAATCCCCCTCCCTCAACCTACCCATAAAAATGGCTTCTCCCAGTCTTGGACACGACTTCCCCAGCCCACACTGGTGGACCAGTGAACCTCGCCCAAGAGCGGACCTCAATAAAGCTGTGCTTATACCCTTTTGGCTAGTGGTTGTGGTCTTTACCACCAATCTGACCTTATACTAACCCCTTTAAAAGTTGATCCAGTAAGCAAGAGAGCTTTCTTGGGTAAGGTTTGGGTTTGGGAAGGTATTTTACATTTGCAACTCATTTCTTTTGTATCAGAAACTGGTGTAAAGAAAAATTATCACATTCATTTGAAATCCAAATATAAATTTAGATTATATGTTTCTTGATTAACTTGTCCAATTAAACTGTCTACAACTGATTTAGTTTCTCAAAATGAACTGTTTATACATGTTAGTCAATACATACTGCTTTGGATTATCCTCAGCAAGTTAATCCACTGCACATAACACACACAAAAACACACACACAAAGTTTAGTTGAACTGATCTTTCGATTTTCCTGGTGGAGAGTCTGATCCAGGAAGGAAAATCTTCAAGCCCAGAGCAAATGGAGAACTTGTTTGCATAAAAACATCTCAGTACTCATGCAAGTTGGGCACATTTTAAATCCTAAAAGAGCTTAGCTTCTCTTTTATCTCATTAAAATTTGGAAAACAAACCTCCGGGGATAACATCATGATGGGGCACGTGGAGTCAAGCACGTTGGGAAATGTAAGTCCTCTGTCTTTGTTCCCACAGCCCTATCATACCACCTGACATGAGGCTGTGGACATGCACATACATGGGTTGCAGAATGTGCCATGCCATGCTCTCAGAAACCAGTAATCCCAGGAATGATTCTGCTGAACACTGCTGGGTTTTAAAAGCAGGGAGAATAGCACAGTTTTACAAATGTTCTTTGAAATTTTCCATTAGTAGTACAAACTTAAACTCCAGCAAGTGACCTTGGCCAGGCTGAATGAGAAGTTCCCCACTTAGGGCAGGAAGTTTATCAGGCCAGAAACAATTGTTACCCATTATAAACAGATCCACCATGGATCTGTCAACAGTGGCTTAACAGAGAGCCTCCCTTGGGTCAAAGAAACACCAGACAAGGAGTTGGGAGGAAGCTCTTTTTCTGGCTGTGACCAATTACTTGTGTGACCTTGACCTTGAACAGACCTTCCAGGTCTAATATACTCTGATATGAGCACTTTCATAATCCATGATTTGGAGCCAATGTAAATGTGAAGACTTTTTATATAAGAGAATACACAATAAAGGTATTTCCTGGCTCTAGGCCTTGGTTTTTATCATTTGTAAAATGAGTTCGAACAGAATGGGGAACTAAAATTATCTCCCAAAATGTAGTCCAGCTTAATGTGTGCTAGTTTTTTTACAAAGAGAACACCAGGTGAGAAACTTTAAAAAACAAAAACAAAACTTCTACCCTCAAGAGGGTTCCAACCTAACTAGCAAAAAAATATTCATAAACACAAGCAATAAAATAATCTACAGATAGCAATTGGACAATTTAATATATTTCAATATTAGCAAGTGCCTGACTCTCTGGAACACTGATAATAGCAATATATAAAATGTTAAAATGTGTAGCATAGAAAATAGTGTGAAAGACGGCAATCCTTCATTCTTTTCTTGGATCTCCACCTTACGGTGCATTGGGTTCTAACTTTTATAAATAAATTTGTATGTAGCTCTTAGCACTGCAATCAAACTATGGGAAACATATGGGAACAAATGGGAAACATCAATTGCCCATTTCAGTGGTTCTAAGAAATTAGAAACCCTCTCCCCAAAAGGTGACCATAAAACCTAGAGCTATTACTCTCAACTTTCCCCTACCCTTCCACGGAAGAGTTGTCCATAACAAAACTCTCTCACCTACCTTGTCTTTAGAGCATAGCAGCTTCATTCCAGAAGGGGTCTTGCCTTGTACCCCAAAGAAAGGAAGGCTACATAGAAAGACCCAGAAGAATCCTAACAGACAGGTCTTGCTGGTTTCCCTTCTCAGCCTATTGCCATGAAGTCCGACTCTTTTTGTTCAGTCACATTTCTACATGAATATTCATTCTTCATTGAATGGACAGTTTTCTCTTGGTCTTTTGAGTCTTCAAGTCTTCATTTCTGAAGGCTCCTGTGTCTTCTTTTTTTTTTTTTTTTTTGTACCAGGGATTGAACGCAGGACCTCTCAACCATTGAGCCTCATCTATATCCCAGCCATTTTTATTTATTTTTTTAAATTTTCAGACAGGATCTTGCTAAATTGCTTATGGCCTCACTAAGTTGCTGAGGCTGGCTTTGAACTTGTATTCCTCCTACCTCTGCTTCCTGAGCCAATGGGATTATAGGCCTGCAGCACTGCTCGTGGTTCCTGTATCATTTAAAACTGATTAAATAAATCTGTTATGCTTTTCTCTAGATAACCTGACTTTTCTAAAAAGATTTTGTCCATGACTCTTATGAATGAGGGTAAGAAAAGGTAATATCACATCTTTCTTCCCTGACACAAGCAACCACTCAGCTTTATTCTGATCCTGGATTAAAGAGAAAGTGGACAGAGAATAATGGAATGTTTCATGCTAGACTGACAGCCTGTTCCGTTTAAGCTTATTGGTCCTCAATGCATAAAATATATATTAATAACAATACAAAATAATAATAGCAATTAATGATAATCCATTATGTGGCCTACATATCTGGAGTGCTGGTCTTTGTGGTTAAGTGGGTTAGCCACAGAATTGCTCCACTTCCCCATCTGAGGATTTCTCAGGCACTGATCACATTTAGCAATCTTTGGCAATCTTTGCATAACTATCTATGGTCTGAACTCTGAATTGGTGTTTGAAGAAAATTCATCCTTGTACAAACAACTAATGGTGTTGCTGGTATGAGGTAGTTTCTTTTCTATGGTGAAAGCATCTACTAGAAACCGAAGCACTTTTTTTTTTCTTCTGTGCTAATAACTAGAAATGTGATTCATCAATTAAGGACTGAAAACACTGGCCTCTTTCATAAATCCCAGTGCTCAGATGTTATTCAACTAAAGCCATCCTATTCTGTGGCAGGCTTGGCATATAGTCAAGACTTGAAAGGAAAAATTCTAAGCATGACCTGTTAGTGCTGAAGAACTTTCTGTAAGATTTATTCATTAATGAAGTTCTCCTGTCTTGGGTGTGTGCTAATTAGTCATAAACTGAAAAGATGATCCCTATTAAAGTAATGCTAAGTGCTGTAACACATAAATGTCAAAATATTAACAGCTGAATAAAATTGAGATGTGTTTCTTACTCAAATGGGTGTTTCTACAAAGTGATTGATTGTGTTCTAAGTAGTAATTAAAGAACCCAGGCTCCCTCCATCTCAGAGCTCCTCCATTTTCAGTATTGGCTTCCATGATTGTTAACTTGGCAGAAAGAGCACAGAGGATACCAATTGGGTTTTTCTAATGTCCAGGTCCACAAGTAGCTCATACCATTTCTGCTCACAGTCTATTGGCTAGAACCTAATATTATGGCCATACGAATTTCAAGGATGCTGGGAAATGTCATAAACCTGTGCCCAGGGGTAAGAGTAACAGGTCTCATGAACACCGTCTAGAGTCTGCCATAGTCCCTGAAGTCACTGCACATCAGTGGTCTAAAATCAAACATGAAATTTGCAAATATTTGGAGATCTTCAAGGGTATGAAGTCCTGTAAAGAATAGTTTGCTGAATGTGATGATAAAAATGAATAGTGGGTTGTTAACATTGCAGAGTTCCTGATGAGCTTGTGAGCTCACCTCCGAAATTTTTTAATATTGCTTTTAAAAAATCTATATGTGAATGGTGTATAAATTGGTAGAAGCTTCAATATGGAAGTAATTAGGTTTTTATTAGAGCATCGTAGTTATACATAGTAGTTAATATCCTTTCTTTGGAAATAAATTAATGATGAGTAGTTATGACTAAAATTCACATATATTCACTGAGAATTAATACATTATCCAGGAATTAAGCAATTCTTTGGCTAAAAATATATATAGTATTGGCTCCAAATGTAGCCTGGAATTATACCTGAGTTTAAATTATGTCATATGCTAACTTCATTAATTAAGACTCTTTAATTGCAAGTGATAGAGATCAACCATCTAGTTTATGCTAAAAAGGAAAGTTTTTATAAGGATAGAGAGGTTTCATGTGGAATCTAGGGGCAGAAATACAGATAGGGCTCAAGAAAGGACAGAAACTATGAGCTGAAGGCTGTCATGACAGCCTGTTGCCTGCACTACTCTCTTTGGGATAGCTTCCTCATTTTCTCTGCCTGCTACAGTTCTCCAACCACACTATTGGAATCTGCCTCTTAAGGCTGTCAAGTTGATGTGTTTCAGCCACAAGGAGGGACTTACTTCTGAATCCTAGTTTCAAATTTCTAGGGAAAAGAATCTGATTGTTTCAACTTGAATAATATGTTCATCATTGGTCCCAACTGAAAATGACAATGGAGACACATTCTGTCCAAAATGAGCTTCCAGAGGCCACTCCCATAAATGTGGATTTGGTTCCCAGACAAGAGAGAGCAAGAGAAAGTTCTGCTAACAAATGACTTATCTCTCTGGGCCTCAGTTTCCTCATCTGTAAAATGGAGATAATGCTACCTAACCTAAAGAGTTATTTTGAGGATTAAATGAGACAAGGTATATAAAGTCTAGCATAGTACCTGGCAGAAAGAAGATATTCAATAAGCAATTAATGAATACATGCATATAAACCAACATCATATCACTTCATTTATCAGAGGCTATAGGCTCAAGACATTAAGATGGATGAACAGGTAGAAGCTTCAATATGGAGGTAATTAGATTTTTATTAGAGCATTGTAGTCATACATAGTAGTTGAGTTCATTTTGACAAAATTGTACATGCCTGAAATTTTATTTCAATCCCATTCCTCCCACTTTCCCTCCCCTTCTACCTCCTCCTATTCTCCTTTTGCTCATTTATTTATTTATTTTTGGTTGATACTTTCTAGATATACATAAAGGTGAAATTCCCTGTGATATACGCATATGCATATAATGTGATTTTGTTAAATTCTTCCATATTTCCTTCCCTTTTCCATCCCTTCTCCCTCCCTCCCTCTCAATCTCTTTCTACTCTACTGATCTTCCCTATATTTTTGTGATATTCAACTCTGCTCTTCACCCCCCCACACACACACCATAATTAGATTTCAACTTTATGCAACTATAATTTTTCATGCTGCAGTCCTTAAAACCTGAGTTATGCATGAATGATGAAAATAATAGGGTCTCAGACCCTAATATAGATTTGCAAGCTTGCCAAGTTCCACATTTAGCTTTTAAACAAGCATTTATGGAAGTACAGATATCCCTATTATACAACAGAAAACTATTATTTTTAGCTCATATGACTTAATATATAACAGGTCAAGCAGAGGAAGTTTTATACAAAGAATTAATTCCCAGGCTTTCACCTGCTACTGAGTTGGAAGTTCATGACCAGAGATAATCCTTAATGCCATATTTATTACTCAAAACCTCCTTGCAAACAAAATAGAGTTACAGGGGGAATCCATCAAACCCTATGCCAAACACTTTTTGGCTAAGCTGTAGACAGCCTAGGTTTTCCTTTGTTCCAGCTACCATCTCTTATGGAAAACCAAAGGCAAGATCCTTTGAAGCTATCCAAGCTATCCTCACAGACATTTCTGAATTAATCTCTGCATTATTTTCATATTCATCATGGAGTATCAATGTGGAAAACATATTTCTCTTAGGAAATACCTACTAGGCATATCTTTTTAATGAAACCAACATCTCTAAAGTTCACTTTCCAAAGCCTATCGAAGAGGAGGCTGCCAAGAAAATGCCTTCATTGCTATTCTAATCCCAAAAGAACTGGGGCTATTACTCACTCATCTTACCTGCTTGCTGTCAATCTCCCCCATAGAGGGCCCCTATCACATCAGTGACACAGTCATCACTATGTGAGATGAATGCATAAATGAGAGAAAAAGGATTAAAGATTCCAAATAATACATGTAGATATTTGCCCTTCAGGGACATAGTAGAAAAGTGGCTAATAGGCTTTCAAGAAAAATAGTGTCTATAAATCACTAAGAAAAAACATAACAGTATAAATATGGATATTTAAAACAAATTGTCAGTTTATAGAAAAGTAATTATGAGTAGACAACAAAAATATAAAAATATTTTCACTCTCATTAGTGACAAGGAAAGTACAAATTAAGATTGTAATGTACTATTATTGTTTCCCATTTGATTAACTGAAGTAGTGAAACTTAATAGCTCATTGTTTTGTGGGAGTGGAAAGAGGAACATTTTTGTATACATTGGTGAGAATATAATTGCTATAACTTTGGAGGGAATAACTGGATAGTATTTATTAAAAATTTTAATGTAAATATATATGTTTTCCTTTTTAGAAAATCATTTCATTTGTATTTTATTTTTAATTGATAAGTAATAGCTATATATTTATAGAGTACAATGTAATGTTTTGGTACATGTACTCATTGTGGAATGATCAAATCCACTTACTTTGTATATCCATCACCTAAAATATTATTTATTTGTGATAAGAACACTTAACAGTCTCATAGCTATTTTGTAATACACTATCCATTATTATTACCTCTAGTCATGTTGCTGTGAAATAGAACACCAGAATCTATTCTTCCTAACTACAACTTTGTACTCATTCACCAGCATCTTCCCTTTCTCTATCCCAACTCCTGCCTCTGATAATCACTACCGTATTCTCTATTTCTATGAGTTCAACGTTTTTAGCTTCAAATGTGGATATATTGTAAACCAACATTTTCACTCCTAAGATTTTTGTCATTCATCAGTGTAAGCATGCTAATGTAGTTTTTAACAGAAAACAATTAAAAATCTGCCATTTCTGATGGTTGAATGGAGGAATAAATTATATCCAACTCTACTGAGGAATACTATGCAGCCATTAAAGGAAGAGGGTAGATCTACATGTATTGTCTGGGAAAATTTATAGGACAGATTTTTAAGTAAGTCATAGAGCAATTGTTTATGGTCTGATTCAATTAGCAGTAATGACCTTATTGGACCATAAAATCAGACTTACAAAAATATGTAATTATCTTTATTATTCTATGACTGAAATTCCATCCTATCTTGAGTCACCATTCTGCCTGATGAGGAAAATGAAATCCTGGTCAATTCAGAGTAAATTCAGTCCATAAGATTTTATACCCTCCTCTCTTCCCCTCCTCTCTTCTCTCCTCTTCCTTCCTCAGAGAAGGATGCAAGGAGAGCCAAAGTCTTGATGTATGTGAGGGAGGCAGGTGCAAGGCAACTGGTCCTTAGCCACATCTGCTCTTGTGTCCTTACTGCTCTGTGCCCACGTCTCTAGGCCTGCCATTAGCTGGTACCATTTCCTCGATGGTCACAGCACAAAGGAAGATGTTTTGCTGCTCGCCAAGGAACACTGAGGGGCAGGAAGACTCCATGGGCATACAGAAACCTTATTTTCAAAACACCTTGCATCATCATTTCTACTCCATTATTTATTCTCACTTCCATTTCTGACTACAGTAGCATATCAAACCAAACCTCCTGCTAGAAACAACTAAAAGAGCTGGATAAATGTTAGAAGAAATAAACACTGTTTGAAGACATGTGAGAGCTAGGATTAAGATCCTAGAGCTAAAGTCCTAGAGAGAAGGGAAATACACTAAGGTGAGCAACATACTACAGTGCATTACCTGTGAGACATTCATTTATTAGAAGCAGCAGAAAAGGCAGAACAGAAGACAAGAAGACAGAAGCAGTTGAGCAGAGCTTCAACAAATATCAAGACAGCATTCAAAAGTTAGAGTTGAGGGTTACTTAGTGCTATGGGCTTATGCCTGTGTCCCCCTAAAATGCATATGTGATGATATTTGAAGACGGAGACTGGGAGGTAGTTAGGTCAGGAAGGTGAAGCTTTTCTGGTGGAATTGACACCCTTATAAGAAGAGAAAGGAGAGAGCTTATGACTCTCTTTTCTTACACTACCTAAAGATACAATAAGGTGGCATTTGTGAAGAGACCCCTCACCAAGAACCAAATCACCATGATATCAAAATCTCAGGCTTCTAACCTTTGGAACTGTGAGAATAACTGTGTTGTTTAAACCATTCAGTCCATGTTTTTGTTTTTGTTTTTAATGGCAACACGAGCTGACTAGGGGCCAAGAACCTTGAGGAAAGAAGCAACTTGCAAAGAAGTGAGCCCTTGGGACATTTGCCAAATCCCAGTCAGCCCCAAACAAAAAACTCAAGTCTCTGATAGAAGACTGAGTTGCCTAAATGAGATTTTCCCAGTGTTATACACTCAAAAAACAAGAGTTCAGGATCCTCTAAAGAAGATGGACACTAGATATTCTAGATCCTCAGTTGGGACCCAAAAGGCTATACGCAAGATAGGTGAACAAGAAGTGAGGAAGTTCTTTTTGAAAAGGATGAATTTAGGAATCCTATTTCTTTCTTACTTTCTCCTGGAACATTATCTCAGGAATTTGTATCTTTTTTGTTGTAGTCAAAATTTATTTTGAAAGTGTTATTCCAAGTCCATTGTTTAGGTTTTATAGGCAAAAATTGCATTCTGTTGATCTGCCTTTTATTTCTTCTATAACAGTCTTACACTGGATAACCAGTGTCAAAGCTGCCTGAGTAGAGGAAGGCACTAGGCTTAAAGAAGAAAAAAATCAATTGCTCAAGTATGCAAATCCCTCTGCATCAGATTGAGATGATAAAGCTCACAATGCAAAGCTCTTGGAGGAACAGAAATAATGGATATCAAGTATCTAATTCAATGCCTGTGGGACTGCAATAAGTTATTATGCTTAAAACTCCATTTTTACTGGCTTTATGAGAGTTAAGATAAGACATGTTCTTTATAAATTCAGCCAAATATGTGTTTGAAAGGCAGGACACTGGAGTTGATTCCAAAGCTTTTACTTCAACATCGCTATTTGAAATTTTAGACAGTCACCTATGAGCATTGTTTTCTGGAAGCAGAGACTTTGAAGTTTTGAACACAGCAGGAGCTTGGTCAAAGAATCAGGGAGACTTAGAATAGAGGTTCTTCATTCTTACCATGGCCTCAGACCTTAGGGCTCTGGAAAGTGAAGCTTTAGATTCAAAAATAATTTCAGCTTTACAGAAACTGAAAATTTATCACATCAGAGATAGTAAAAGGTCAAGTTTCTTTAGGCCAAAATAATATCAACTCTGTGTTAACAGGGCTTAGCTCATGCTCATCAGTAGCTTTAATTTTTGTCAATGACATCATTGGAATTTCTAGAAAACAGTGAATGAGTGCCCCATGGTTTTAAGGACACCCATTTGGTGGTTTCAGTACTCCGATGCAGCATGCCCAGAATAGGCATGACCCTGCACACCAGCATAGCACAATAGCTGGAGTTAGGCCACAGCTGACTTAGTGTTTCCTTCATTATTGTAATCAGTGCCCCAACCACCATGATGTAATTCATATGATTATGCAATTCATAATCCTAAATAAAAATGACATCATTAATAGTTATACACAAAAACTGTCCCCCCAAAAGCATGAACTTTTTCTTAATAAATGCCATTTACTTAGGTAACATTTTGTTTTCAAAAAATGAAATTCATAGAAGGAAGAAGTCTTTGGGATGTGTGTCATGATTGGGAACTCACTTGCTTGAAGCCCAGTTCAAGACCTTGGAAATTCTGATAGGACAGATGTAGTGAGCAAAGCTTGGAGGATGATGTGGAAAATGAACTAGAGCTTGGAGACAGTGAGTAAAGGGTGCTCCAGAAGCAGGTAACTGCTTGAACAAAAGCAAGGGGCAAGGTGAGAGCACTCCTGGGGTCACCTAGAGGAGCAATCCTCAGTTACAGAGTGGGAAAGGCAGCATCAGGCATTCCCGAGCTCTTGCCTCAGAGATGAAATCCATTTCAACATGTCCTTTCTCAGTGAATCTAAATTACAGCCATGGTGAAAGATGACTATGTATTTTTTAATGCCAAAGCGGGTAAAGGAGTATATTTCTTGTTCCATAAGAATATTTTTTATTAAATATATTTCTTGATCTTCTGCCTATTTTAAGACATTCACTACTTCAATAAAAATTAAAGCTATATATATAAACACCAATAAAAAGGAATAAAATAAACACTTTTACACTGTTGGTGAGATTGTGAATTAGTACAACCACTAAAGAAATCAGTGTAAAGGTTCCTCAAAGGATTAGGCATGTTTGGTCTATATCACTCTTTGGTATTTATCCTGAAGAATTAAAGTCATCATACTACAGTGATACATGCATACCCATGTTTATAGCAGCACAGTTCACAACAGTCAAACAATGGAACCAGCCTACGTGTCAATCAACAGATTGTGAAAATGTGGAGTTTTATCCACTATAAAGAAAAATGAGGGCTGAGGTTGTGGCTCAGTGGCAGAGCGCTTGTCTCGCATGTGTGAGTCACTTGGTTCGATCCTCAGCACCACAAAAAATAAATAAACAAAATAAAGACACTGTGTCCATGTATAACTAAAAAAATATTTAAAAAAAGAAAAAGAAAAATGAAATTACATCATATGCAGGAAAATGGAGGGAACTTGAGACCATTATGTTAAATGAAATAAGCCAAAGATAGATCAAGGGTCATATGTTTTCTCTCACATGTGAAAGTTGGAGAGGAAAAAGGAAAAGAAAGGTCAAGCTGATCAAAAGCAAAGGGTCTAGGGCATGGGAGGAGTGGAAGGAGGGTGAAGTGTTGGAGAGTGATATTGGCCAAATTATACTGTTATATTGTGTGCATATACTAATATATAACAACAAATCCCACCATTAAGTACATCTTGCACCAATAAAAATGTGGAGAAAACAAAGGAAAAATTAATAAACAAATTACTTATATATAATTTATTTAGACATATATTTTTCAGCTTTCACACACTCTATATCCAAAGCACCGTTGTTTACACATGCTCAAAGATATAAACAAGCTGTAATCTCATTGTGATCGATAAACTTCAGTTAAGTATATCTGGTGTTAACGTTTGGCTTTAGGATTTCTAAGATTTTATAGAATCCTAAAAACCAAGAAACTGTTAATCCCTTTATGAAGATCATTGTTGTCTATGATATTTGAGAAAACTTGCACTGCCTTCCACTGGCACCTATAGTTTTAAAGTTGAGGCATATATGTTTATCTTTTCTGCTTTACCAATTTTAGTATTTGGATGAATGTTGGACTTTCTAGGTACTGTCCTTATGAGCCAGGCAGGGTTATGATCAAATCTACTTTGGGCTCCCCAGTGAGCCATGGTTGTCTGGGAAAGGCTATGTGGTCCCAGATCCCAGGCACTATCAGGCTATCCAGAGCAGAGGTATCCAGAGTTTTTATATCTCTGCTTAGTGGTTCACCAATAACAATAGAGAATCCACAGGATCCATGCTTGGCATGGATTATTAGATAAGTCAGGCATGAGACAGATACATTAGGAAAACTTAATACAAATCCAGTTTCTTGCACTAAGTAATTTTTTCTAATGCCCTGGTGTTAAGGATTAGACATGAAGTATCCCACAAAGACTCATGTGTTGGATGCTTGGTTCCCAAAGCAACTATGTTCAAATATGGAGATTTGGGAAAATGACTGGATCATGAGAGCTCTGGACTCATCAGTAGATTAATCCACAGTCTGATTCATAATTTGATGGCATTAGTAGGAGGTGATAGAAACTGGAGGGGCCTTGTTGTAGAAAGTGGGTCACTAGGAGCATGCCCTGGGAGGGTATAAATTGTCCTTGTTCCCTTCTTCTCACTGTCTCTGCTCTCCAGCTGCCATGAGGCGAGCACCTTTCCTCTACCACACCCTTCTACCGTGATGTTCTGCTCACCTCAGGCCTCAAAATGGAGCTAACTGACGATGAATTGAAACATCTGAAACTGTGAGCCTCCCTCTGGAATCTTTCCTTCTTGAAGTTTCTCTTATCAGATATTTTGTCACAGAGACAGAAAGCTAACACACCTGGTATCCTGAAATGGTATTAATGGAATTAAATCATAACACCTCCAAATTAGATAATACAATTCCTTTCCTTCCTTATGATTCATAAATTGATCCAAGCCCACTAGGATGACACCTCTACACATGGGAGAATCAGAAAGGTGGTTGCAAAACTGCCTTTCTAATTCACAGGTGTGAATTAGGCAGCATATCTTGTTATGACTAAAATTATCACTCAGAAGGAAAACATCTGGTCCATGAGCTACAACTAGATGCCTGTGCTCCAAAGTTGCTTCATCTTTGAACTTCATGCATTGCTCACTTCTCTTGTCAATCCTTCCTTTTACTAAATTTTCTCTGACCTCCAAACCCTTTCCCCATATCCCTAACCATGATTTAGAGAAAAGAGAAAGATAATAGATTAATTTTATACAAAATCAGAGAATAAGAATACCTGGGCAAATTATCTTTCTAGTTAAATCAAGGTTCAATGAATCTTTGGGATTCTACACCTTGTTGAAGATGGATTCATTCTTTCTTATTTTTGCCTTCCAATGACTAAAAGTGATCAAATTGAAAATGAATTCTCATTTTGCAGACATGTAACTATAGAGGTAGAAGGGAAAGGAGTTAGGGTAGAGTGAAATTCAGACTTACTATGTTATTTTTTTCTCACTGACTTTGATATTACCTTATTTCATTAGTGTTTCTGTTTCCCTGAAAGGTCAAATACTGTAAAAGTTACTAAATAAGGGCTTCTAAGTATTAATATTTTAGCTTACTGAATATCACATCAATGGTCTGCACTGAATCACCACAAAAGCCTTTAAGCCTGTCTTATCCCCAAAGTTCTTATATTTTTTAATTTGTTCTAATTATACATGACAGCAGAATTCATTTCAACTCATTGTACACAAAAATGGAGCACAACTGTTCATTTCTCTGGTTATAAACAATGCAAAGTCATACCATTCATGGAATCAGACACATACATAGCATAATAATGTCCATCTCATTCCACCATCTTCCTCCTCCAACTCCCCTCTGCCTAATCCAAAATTTCTCCATTCTTCCCTTGCTCCTCGCTCCTATTATGGATCAGCATCCACTTATCAGAGAAAACATTTGGCCTTTGTTTTTTGGGGATTGGCTTATTTTTCAACATAATACTCTCCAACTCCATCCATTTACCTGCAAATGCCATAATTTCATTCTTCTTTAAAGCTGAGTAATATTTCATTGTGTATATATACTACAGTTTCTTTATCCATTCATCTATTGAAAGGGCATCTAGGCTGATCCATAGTGCATCTGTTGTGAATTGAGCTGCTATAAACACTGATGTGGCTGTGTCACTGTAGTATGTTGATTTTAAGTCCTTTGGGTATAGAGTGAGGAGTGGCATAGCTGGGTCAAATGGTGATTCCATTCCAAGTTTTCTGAGGAATCTCCATATTGCTTTCCAGAGTAGTTGCACTAATTTGCAGTCCCACCAGCAATGAATGAGTGTACCTTTTTTCCCATATCTTAGCCAACGCTTATTGCTTGTATTCTTGATAAGTGCCATTCTGACTTGCATGAGATGAAATCTTAGAGTAGTTTTGATTTGCATTTTTCTAATTGCTAGAGATGTTGAACATTTTTTCATATATTTGTTGACTGATTGTATATCTTCTGAGAAGTGTCTGTTCAGTTCCTTAGCTCATTTATTGATTATTTGTTTTTTTGATGTTAAGTTTTTTGAGTTCTTCATATATTCTGGAGATTAGTGCTCTATCTGCTGTGCCTGCAGTAAAGATTTTCTCCCATTCTGTAGGCTCTCTCTAAATATTATTGATTGTTTCCTTTGCTGAGAAGAAGCTTTTTAGTTTGAATTCACCCCAGTTATTGATTCTTGATTTTATTTCTTGTGCTTTAGGAGTCTTGAGAACTCAGTTCCTAAGCTAACATGATGAAGATTTGGTCCTACTTTTTTTCTATTAAACATAGGGCCTCTGGTCTAATTCCTATGTCCTTGATCCACTTTGAGTTGAGTTTGGTGCATGGTGAGAGACTGGGATTTAATTTCATTTTGCTGCATATGGATTTCCAGTTTTCCCAGCACCAAGTCTATTTTGGTGAAGAGTGGCCATGCCATACCATGCCACAAATTTTACTGTAGTATAGTTTAAGTTCTGGTATTGTGATGCCTCCTGCTTTACTCTTCTTGCTGAAGATTGCTTTGGCTATTCTGGGTCTCTTATTTTTCCAAGTGAATTTCATGATTGCTTTTTCTATTGCTATGAGGATTGTCAAGGACTATGTTGAATAGAAGTGGTAAAAGAGGGCATCCTCTCTTATTCCAATTTTTAGCTTTTATAAAGTTGAGGTATGTTCCTACTATCCCTAGTTTTTCTAGTGTTTTGAAAATAAAAGTGTGCTGTATTTTGTCAAATTCTTTTTCTGCATCTATTGAGATGATCATATGATTCCTATCTTTAAGTCTACTCATGTGATGAATTATGCTTTTTGATTTCCATATGTTAAACCAACCTTGCGTCCCTGGGATAAACCCTGCTTAATCAGTGCACTATCTTTTAAATATGTGTTTATATGCAATTTACCAGAATTTTATTGATGATTTTTGCATCTATGTTCATCAGGGATTTGGGTCTGAAGTTTTCTTTTTTTTTTTTTTTTGATGTGTTTTTGGTTTTGGTATCAGGGTGATACAAACCTTATAGAATGAGTTTGAAAGGGTTCCCTCCTTTTCTATTTCATGGACTAATTTGAGGAGTATTGGTATTATTTCTTCTTTGAAGATCTTGTAGTACTTGGTGGGGAATCCATCTGGTCCTGGGCTTTTCTTGATTGATAGGATTTTGATGGTGTCTTCTATTTTACATCTTGAAATATTTCTGTTTAAATTGTGTATGCTCTCCTAATTCAGTTTGAGTAAATTGTATGTCTCTAGAAATTTGTCAATGTCTTCAAGACTTTCTATTTTATTGGAGTAGTTTCTAATTATCTTCTGAATTTCAATAACATCTGTTTTCTTTTTCATTACAAAGTTTAGTAATTTGAGCTTTCTCTACCCTTCTCTTTGTTAGCATGGCTAAGGGTTTATCAATTTTATTTATTTTTTTCAAAGAACCAACTTTTCCTTTTTTGTCAATTTTTTCAATTGTTTATTTTGTTTTAATTTCATTGATTTCATGAAGAATGAAATGGAAAATCAAATACAAGAGGCTTACAGGACACCAAATGTACACAATTACAACAGATCCACACCAAGGCACATTATAATAAAAATGCCTAGCATACAGAATAAGAACAGAATTTTTAAGGCCACAAGAGAGAAGAATCAGATTACATATAGGGGGAGACCAATCCGGATCTCACCAGATTTCTCAACCCAGACCCTCAAAGCCAGGAGATCATGGAATGACATATACCAAGCTCTGAAAGAAAATGGAGCCAACCAAAAATCTTATATCCAGCAAAATTAAGCTTCAGATATGATGGCAATATAAGAACCTCTCATGATAAACAAAAGTTCAAAGAATTTACAACTAGAAAGCCTGCACTACAGAAAACTCTCAGCAAAATATTACATGAGGGGTAAATGAAAAGAACAATGAAAATCAGCAAAGGGAAGAACTACAAGAAAGGAAAAGCCAATCAAAGGAAAAACCAAGTTAAGTTAAAAATGAACAATAAGCCAAATGACCAGAATACAAATCATATTTCAATACTAACCCTTAATGTGAATGGCCTAAAGTCATCTATTAAAAGACATAGATGAACGGATTGAATTTTTTAAAAACACTCAACAATATGCTACTTTCAAGAGACTCATCTCACAGGAAAGGATATCCACAGACTGAAGGTGAAAGTGTGGGGAAAAATGTTTCACTCATAAACAAGCAGAGGTTTCCATCCTCATATCAGATAAAGTGAACTTCAAACTAAAGTGAATGAAAAGGGATAAAGAAGGTTATTTCATACTGCTTAACAGAATCATACATTGACAAGACATAATAATTGTAAATAATTATGCCCCACACAATGGGGCATCTATGTATATCAAACAAACCCTTCTCAACTACAAGAATCAAATAGACCACAACACAATAATACTGAGTGACTTTAACACACCTCCCTCACCACTGGATATATATATATATATAATATTTCATCCATCAAAAAGCAAATACACTTTCTTCTTAGCAGCACATGTTATTCCATATGCTATTCCACAAAGCAAGTCTTAGCAAATATAAAAAATAGAAATACTACCCTGCTTTCGATTTGACCATAGGGAATGAAATTTGAAATCAATGATAGAATAAAAAAAGAAATTACTCAAACACCTAAAGACTAAATAATATGCTATTGAAGGATGTATGAATAACAGAAGACATCAGAGAGGAGATAAAAAATTCTTAGAGATAAATGAGAACTTTGATACAACATATCAAAATCTCTGGGACACCATGAAAGCAGTGCTAAGAGGAAAGTTCATTGCATTAAGCTAATTCATTAAAGAAAAAGTCAACAAAAAAATGACCTGACACTACATCTCAAAGCACTAGAAAAAAAGGAACAAACTAACACCAAAAGAAGTAGAAGACAGAAAATAATTAAAATCAGGGCTGAAATCAATGAAAATGAAACAAAATAAACAATTCAAAAAATTGACAAAACAAAAATCTGGTTTTATGAAAAAAATAAATGAATTTGACAAACCCTTAGCCAGCCTAATGAAAAGAGAGACAAAATTCAAATTATTAAAATTCATGATGAAAAAGTAAATATCACAACAGACACTATTGAAATACAGAAGACAATTAGAAACTATTATGAAAATTTATACTACAGTAAAATAGAAAACCTCAAAGACACCAACAAATTTCTAGAGGCATATTGTCAATACAAACTGAGTCAGGAGGACACAATTTAAACAGATCAATTTCAAGCAAGAAAATAGAAGACACCAACAAAAACCTACCAATCAAGAAAAGCTGGGACTACATGGATTCATAGCCAAGTTCTACAAGCTCTACAAAGAAGAATTAATATGAATGTTCCTCAGATTAGTCCATGAAATAGAAAACGAGGGAACCCTTCCAAATCATTCTGTGAAGCTAGTATCAACCCAATAACAAAACCAGGCAAAGACACATCAAGGAAAGAAAATTTCAGACCAATATCCCTGATGAACATAGATGCAAAAATTCTCAATAAAATTCTGGCAAATCATATACCAAAACATACTAAAAAAAATAGTGCACCATGATCAAGTGGGGTTCATTCCAGAGATACAAGGTTGGTTCAACATACAGAAATTGATAAATGTAATTTATCACATCAATAAACTTAAAGATAAGAATCATATGATTATCTCAATTGATGCAGAGAAAGCATTTGACAAAATACAGCATCCTTTCATATTCAAAACACTAGAAAAACTAGAGATAATAGTAACATACTTCAACATTGTGAAAACTATCTATGCTAAACCCAAGGCCAACATCATTCTAAATGGAGAAAAATTGGAAGCATTCCCTCTAAAAACTGGAACAAGACAGGGATGCCCTCTCTCACCACTTCTATTCAATATAGTCCTTGAAACTCTAGCCAGAGCAATTACACAGATGAAAGAAATTAAAGGGATATGAATAGGAAAAGAAGAACTCAAACTATTATTATTTGCCAATGACATGATTCTATACTTAGAGGATCCAAAAAATTCCAACAGAAAACTTCTAGAATTAATAAATGAATTCAGCAAAGTACCAGGATATAAAATAAACACCCATAACTCAAATGCATTTATCAGTGGTGAATCCTCTAAAAGAGAAATTAGGAAAACTACCCCATTCACAATAGCCTCAAAAAAAAAAAAAAAAAAAAAACCAACTTGGGAAACCTAACAAAAGAGGTGAAAGACTTCTACAATGAAAACTACAGAACACTATAAAAAGAAATTGTAGAAGACCTAGAAAATGGAAAGATCTCCCTTGTTCTTGGATAGGCAGAACTAATATTGTCAAAATGGCCATACTACCAAAAGCATTATACAGATTTAATGCAATTCCAATTAAAATCCCAATGACATTCCTCATAGAAATATAAAAATCAATCATGAAATTCATTTGGAAAAATAAAAGACCCAGAATAGCTAAAGCAATCCTTATAGCTAAAGCAATCCTTAGCAAGAAGAGTGAAGCAGGAAGCATCACAACACCAGATCTTAAACTATACTACAAAGCTGTTATAACAAAATGGCATGGTATTGGCACCAAAATAGACATGTAGGCCAATGGTACAGAATAGAAGACACAGAGACAAACCCACATAAATACAGTTATCTCATATGAGACAAAGGTGCCAAAAACATACATTGGAGAAAAGATAGCCTCTTCAACAAATGGTGCTGGGAAAACTGGAAATCCATAAGCAGCAAAATGAAACTAAACCCCTATCTCTCACCATGCACAAAACTCAACTCAAAGTGGATCAAGGACCTGGGAATCAGACCAGAGACCCAACGCCTAATAGAGGAAAAAGTAGTCTCAACCCTTCATCACATTGGATTAGGCCTCAACTTCCTTAACAAAACTCCTAAATTGCAAGAAATAAAATCAAGAATCAATAAATGGGATGAATTCAAACTAATAAACTTCTTCTCAAAGAAACAATCAATGATGAGAAGAGTGGGCCTACATTTTGGTAGCAACTTTTTGTCACACGCATGTCAGAAAAAGCAGTAATCTCCAGAATATTTAAAGAACTCAAAAATCTTTTTTTTTTTTTTTTTAGAATGTATCATATAACTTTTACTTGTTTTTAGTTACACATGAAGTAGAGTCCATTTTGATATAATTATACAAGTATAAAATATATATTATTATAATTAGCATCCCAGTCTTGTGGATGTACACAATGATGAGATTAACCATGGTTTATTCATAAATGTACATAGGAAATATATGTCAGATTCATCCCACTGACTTCCTTTTTTTTTTTTTATTTAAATGCATTTCAAGTCATAGTACATAACCAGATCTCTGTTTTTCCATTTCTCTGATTGCAAACCAAATAAAGTCACCCCATTAGAGTCTACATAGATGTGCCAGGGGTAGTAAAGACCATCTCAAATAACCATCATTATTATGCCCATTTCCCTTACCTTCCTCCCCCCTCCCCCAACCATGTTTAGAGTTCCTGCATTTCTCCTATGTTTCCCGTTCCCACCCCCCCTTATGTATTCTTATCCACTAATCAGAGAGAACATTCGGCATTTAGTTTTTTGGGATTGGCTTACTTCACTAAGCATAGTGTTCTCCAATTCCATCCATTTGCCTACAAAT
>CM053399.1:65627559-65667377 GCA_028644305.1 Xerus rutilus | reverse complement strand
TCTAATAGCTAGAGATGACGAACATTTCTTCATGTATTTATTTATTGATTGTATGTCTTCTTCTGAGAAGTTTCTATTCAGCTCCTTAGCCCATTTATTGATTGGGTTATTTGTTTTTTTGGTGTTAAGATTTTTGAGTTCTCAAAAAACTTAACACCCAAAAAACAAACAACCCAATAGATAAATGGGCTAAGGAGCTGAACAGACACATCTCAGAAGAAGATGTACAATCAATTAACAAATATGTCAAAAAAATGTTCAACATTTCTAGCAATTAGAGAATTGCAAATCAAAAGTATTCTAAGATTTCATCTCACGCCAGGCAGAATGGCAGTTAGCAAAAATACAAGTGTTGGCGAGGATGTGGGGGAACAGGCACACTCACACATTGTTGGTGGGACTGCAAATTGGTGCAACCACTCTGGAAAGCAGTATGGAGATTCCTTAGAAAACTTGAAATGGAATCACCATTTGACCCAGCTACTCCACTCCTCAGTCTACACCCAAAGTACTTAAAATCAGCATAGTATAGTGACATAGCCACATCAATGTTTATAGCAGCTCAATGCACAAAAGCTAAACTGTGGAAGCAAACTAGAGGCTGTTCAATAGATGAATGGATAAATAAACTGTGGTATACATATACAATGGAATATTACTCATCAATAAAAGAGAATGAAATTATGGCATTTGCAGGTAAATGGATAGAGTTGGAGAATATCATGCTCAGTGAAGTAAACCAGTCCCCCAAAACCAAAGGCTGAATGTTCCTTCTGATAAGAAGATGCTGTTCCATACTTGGGAGGTGGGAAGCATGGGAAAGAAGAGGATCTTTGATTGGGCAAAAGGGAGGGAGAGGAGGGGAGGCTGCATGGGGTAGGAAACATGGTGGAATGCGATGGACAACAATGCCCTAGGTACATGTGTATGACTGTACATATAGTGTAACTCTATATTGTATACAACCAGAGAAATTAAAAGTTGTGCTCCATTTGTGTACAATAAATCAAATGCATTCTGCTGTCATGTATACCTAATTAGAATAAATAAATAAATAAAATTTAACAAGATATTTATAGTTTTGTCATATTAACAGAAATTTTGTGTTCAATTATTATCTGCAATATAAACATTAGGTTTGCAAAAGGGTCTACAGTTTCTAAGATAGGACAAAGAGAGAACCAGAGGAGTGTAGTATGAGATGTTAATGAGGTACAAGTTGAGCATATAGAGGTATTAGATCATAGAAACCATGAAAGAGAAATCAAAAGAAGTTGGCTGTTAGCAGGAGAAAACAGAGACTTCAAAGAGATAAGTGGGAGGAAAATATATAAAGAGTAAAAAAATATATATTAAAAAGAAAAAGAAAAAATGTAAAAATAAAAGAATACTCAACAAAACTGTAATATATGAGTGAGACATTCCAGTCTTCATTAGCCTGATGCATGAAAAGTACTTGGTTTCACAAATGTTGAGGATGTGAGGGTGAGAAAAAAAAGAAAATCTCAAAGGAAAATTTAATTATTGTTTCTGTTGGATTTCAATATCTTCCCTGCTTCTCTTCTCTTCTAATAGATAGGGTTGTCTGGATTTTTGCTGATATCTCCACCATCAGGGTAGTGAAGGTTACTAGGGTGGGTGGGTTAGTCTTGGAGGTAGAACTCCTGGTGGCAGGGTATAACAATTGCCAGTCCCTGTTGGAAGACTGCACCCCATGAATTTTCTTGGGAGTCCATTTGTGTGATGTGCGAGCTTGGTCTTAGCCTTTTACATTGCCTGTGGACCCCACAATTCCTGGTCTCTAATTTACTCTCTAAACTATATCTCTCTTGCCCCTTACCCCTACCCTTTCCACTTTCAAGTCAGGATCCACTCTCTCCAGATGTACTGAGGGCTAAGCACAGGGACCTGTGTGCCTGTTGTGGTGAGCTGTTCTGTATTGGGCAGATCAGGACCAGGTGCTGAAAGCTGCAGGCTGGCCATGTAGCTGCAAGTGCTGGGCTGGATTGGTGGCTGGAGGGTAGGGAGTTGGAAGACTTGGGGTTGGGGAGCCAGAGGACCCTGTTTATTGTCAAACCAGTGGGACCTTGTGATTGTCAAGCCAGTGGGACCCTGTGATTGGTGGGTGACGGATTGGGGAGGGAGACTGGGACGGGCTGGTGTTGGGTCCCAGAAAGTGCTGCCCAAGTTGGCCCTAGGAACCTGGTTGGTGCCAGGCTGGTTGTTTGGGCAAAACAGGATCAGGATGCCCTCCCACCCTCTTCCAACTTATTGACCCTTTGCAAGGCTCTCTCTTGCCTCTGCAGTAATATTTTGGCTATTAGTACATCTCACAGGGAGACCTCAGGTGTAACCAACCTGCAGGGACCTTGGTGATGGTCTACCATGCCCTGGCTATTGTCCCTAAATGGAAGTGGCTGTGTCCCTACTTGGTGGTGGTGATAGCAGCTAACCTGTAGGTATCTTGATGTTGGGCTTCCAGACCCCAGACAGTGTCCCAAGATGTAAGCTGCCCCAACTAAAGACGGCGATGGCCGCAGCAGAAGTAAGTCAAGGTGGAGGCAACTGCTTTCAGAGATGAGGCAGTGAGGGTGGGCTGTATGGTGACGCTGGGCGGACTGGAGATGCAGTGCTGTGGTGGGCAGAACTGCAGTAGGCGGCTGCCTCCAGACCCTGTTTGGTGTCCCTAGGTGGAGGCAACCACATCAAGGTGGCTGTGGAGGTGGCTGTGGTGTTACAAGATGGAGGCATCCAGGGGAGCCCCACATTGGTAGATGGGGAGCCAGGTGTGAGCACAGCAAGGGGCAGGGGCAGGGCCCAAAGTTCCTATTAATCCTTTCCCAGAAGGCCAGTTTACTGAACATGCACAAGACACCAAACTACAAATGAGAGTTGACACACTGGATAATACGGTCAGCATTACAAAGATTGCAACAAAGCTGAAACCATTAATTGAAATGAATAAAGTTATAATTAAAAGATATGAAAGAACAGAGAGGTACTAATGTTCAAATTTTTCTGTAATCTCAAGAAAAGCAACAGTTCAAGTAGACAACTGCCTCTTCAGTAGTTCACCTGACCCTCAGATTTCTCCTAATAACAACTCAATGTAACCAGCAGCATGACAAAGCTCTTACAAAGCTCAAGTTACATGAGCCTGCATTAGTAGAATTTTGGTGGATTTGATTAGGTAATTATTTCAAAGTACTTTCCTTATCAGTTCATACCTGGAGTTAGTGGTCAGACAGGTGGATGAGAAAACTTGCTATTAAAGAATTTTCTGTTCTCATTCTTTCTACTTAAGCAATTGACATTTCATACCATCTGATAGTTTAGACTCCCATGGATATTTGTCCCAAACATCTAGCCCCTTCCTAATATGATGTTCACTGAGAACTTATATCAGCTTCCCTCTAAATTGCACTTATTAAGAAAAAAAAATGGAGATTTAATATTAGAAAGCATAAACTATCATCTAACATTAGTGTAACTGGTTTAATGATTGTTCTGACTGCAATGGATTACAAGAGGAGACAACATCTAATCCTTCCCTCCACCGCCTTCAATTATACTTGGTGATCTTTGCCCTTCACCACCTCTGAGAAAATTGCAAGCAGATCTCAAAATTTCAAAGTCACTTTGAGGTAATGGAATCTCAGTGAAGTGCAGTTTAAGATTTCAATCTCACATTCATCTCAAAGATTCCTCCCCAAATTTGGCTTGTTTCCCATGGAGTGGGAATCTCTGGGTAAGGAGTGAGGATGGGAACTTTGTTGCTTCCATCCCATGCTCATGCCACTAAATCTGGCCTTGCCTAGCTGGAGGGGGAAAGCAAAAGGATGTAGTGGGTTAAATTGTGGCCCCCCTCAGAATGTGTCCTAATCTTTTAAATTTGTGATTATAAGCTTATTTGAATAGAAATAAGGAAAGAAAAAGAAAGAAATGAATTTGCAGATGAAATTAAGTTACAGATCTTGAGCTGAGGTTACTCTGGATTATCCAGGTGAACTCTACATCCAGTGACCTATCATTACAAGAAGCACACAGAAAAGAGGAAGAGGCCATGTGACCATGGAGACTGATTGAAGTGATATAGTCACAAGCTAGGAACACCTAGAGTCATCAGAAGCTAGAAGAGGCAAGGAACAGATTTTCTTCCAGCGTTTTCAGAGGGATAGCAGTCCTGCTGACACCTTGACGTTGTATTTCTGGCATCTAGAATTGTGAAAAAAATAAGTTTGGGGCTCAAGTTGTAGCTCAGTGGTGGAGTGCTTGCCTGCCATGTGTGAGGCCCTGGGTTTAATCCTCAGCACTGCAAATAAATAAATAAATAAAGCATTGACAATTTAAAATTAGCTTTAAAAAGTTTTTGATTTTTTTAAAAAGATTTTTTAGTTGTAGATGGACACAATGTATTTACTTTATTGCTTTGTATATGGTGCTGAGGATCGAACCCAGGGCCTCACGCATGCGAGGCAAGCGTTCTACCACTGAGCTACAATCCCAGCCCCAAGTTTTTGATGTTTTAAGTTAACAAGTTTATGGTGGTTTGTTACACCTCTAGGAAACTCATGTAAGGGTCCAAAAGGCAAAAAGCCTTTTTATTTAGATTATGTTCTTTGTAGTTCTCTAATGACTGTCAATGCCATTTGTGTGGCATGTGTCCCAAAGCTGGCTGTGTGGTTGAATGCAAGAGCATGTTTTGTTGGAAGCCTAGGGGGTGAGGGTAGAATTGGTCTGACCATGGGTAAAGAGCTCCCTGGTTGACCTCTTGTGGTTCCAGTGAGGGTGATAAACCCCCACAGTCTCTTAATTCTGTGGTTCTCTTCCCCATGGGGGGAGGACTACCTAAGTCCTCCTAAGTACCACACGCTCAATTGCTCAGCTTCTTTCCCTTGTATTCCTTTGGCCTTTAAGAATCTACACTTACCCTGGCCATGGTGAAGAGTGATAGGTCACCCTGTCGTGAGACTGATCACTCTCCTCTCCCACATCACTGACCACTCCAGTCAGGCTCTTCCTTTCAGAATTTCCCATCTCCCAGGCTCTCTCTTGAGCTGCCTTATGGTTGTCCCCCTGGCAATTCCAAGTTGGGCAGCTCAATAAGCATTTATATGGAAACTGAGACACTAGTATAGACACTAGTCTGCTCTCTTACAGTGGTCTGCATCTCCATGTGTGGTTGCCTTGGAGGCTTCTTTTTTCTGTCTACCAACTTTCCCCAGTAATAGGCTCTAGCCTTCTGCTACGAGGGTGGAATTGAGAGATGGAGGATCCCCTTGTCTACTCCTTACAGCAGTGGAGACCACAGCACTGGCTCTCCAGTTTCTTAATAGAATATGGGATACAACCTGTGGGTCTTATCTTGGGACTTAGGCTAAAACTCTGAGCTAATAAGAAAATCTCATTCTATACACTGTCATATACTATAGGACAGTAAGCACGATTTTAAAAATGCAACCATATTGTTCTAATTGGATAGATTTTCTATTAATTCTTATCTCTTATCCATCACTTCTCATTCTATCCAGGATTTTCATCTCCTTGGCTTGGTTAGAACTTGGTGGGAATTATGATTAGATTTTTTAAATCCACAAATTAGAGTCTATTAAATAATAATAAATGTTCTTTCTATGATAGTTCCAATGCTTGGTATCTGGATTATTATCAGATTTTTAAACTCTCCTTTCTTATTTAAACTCACCTTTCCTCTCAACAATGAGAAAATGTCTATCTGTAAATGATGCTTCTTAAAAAGAAGAGGGGGGGAATAAGGCTTCTGAGTATGATCATCCTGTTTTAATCATAAGACAAGGCTTTCTTCCTCAAAGAAGACTCTCCATTTCATCTGGTATCCAGCCAGCATAAGGCTGCTGCATGTCTTCTGGCATCCAGAAAGCTCTTCCCAGGGAGCAAAGTTTCTATTCTTAGCACTATCATAAATTTATTATAAAACCTAGATGATTTCTAAGGTACCTCCCAACTTTGGAATTATGTAATTTCATATACTCTATAATTACCAAGAATTTTAGACTGCTTCCATCTAAACTTTAATACTTCTGATTCATAAAGAAACTCCAACCCTCACCCTCATCTGTCAGATACATTTTATTAAAGCAAATATTTGTAAAGATATGTGGTAGGATATATTGGCCTAGTCTGTTGATCACATAACTTCTTCTATGTGCAGAGATCCTGTGTATTCTCTTGGCAGACAAAGGCCTTAAATATGATAGGGTGCTCTGGGACATTTGCATGGCTGTCTGGGTACATTGCTGATTTACATGGGGCCTTGGAGCCTTTTGAAGATGAACTTGCACCTAGTTACAACTGTCTGACATTTATGTCTGTTAGGCCTGGTAAGCCTACCGAAACTTGAATGCAGAGAGGGAGAATGCCTGTTTTCTAGGAAAACCATAATAAACAAAGAATGTTTACAGGATAGTCTAGTATCTATCTAAGTAGGGACTGAAGGAAGCAGAGGTTAAGAGTAGGCATAAGCTTGTCCTGGAATCCACTTTGGCCAGGAACTTTTGTGTACTCTGAGAAGGCAAGAGATGCAATAGCTAAATCAGTAGAGGCTAGTGCCATTCTGCTGGGAAACTGCCATCTTCCAAGGATATGGTAAATCCGAAAAAACTATGGTAAGAGGAGTTCTAGACATCCATTCCACCCTTCCTCTGCCACATTAGGAGAGAAACAAAGGGAATCCACAGAAGTGCAGAGACAGAAACAGTGAAGTTTCAAGCAGCACTGGCTAAAAACAAAGCTACCCAGAGGGCTTCAGAAATTACAGCTGGGATCTGAGCAGAGTTTCAGCAGGGATGGGCACTAGAACAGATGGCCACAATCCCAGTGAGCAGAAGGTGAGCAGAGGAGCCACAAGTCTGGCTCAGATTATAAAACCTGCCTCTGCTAGTTGGACTCTTAGATATGCTCAAAATTGGGGTGAGCTAAGGTCTTGGCATTTGATAGGTGGGGGAGGTTGATTTAGCAAACTGAGGTGTGAGTGAACTTACCCGCAAAGCCAGACTGGTGGAGCACAGGGGACTGTCAATTGACTCCCATAGTATCTAAAATGATGTAGGAGTGTATGTGTCTGTGACTATTTAAATATCTGTATTAAAATAAAAAATAAAAAGAACTGCAATGTAGATCAGTGGTAAAATGCCCCCAGGGTTTAATCCCCACTACCAAAAAAAAAAGTCAACAACACTCAACGGATATTCAACCTTTCAGCCTCTGCCTCTGGGCATTATCTGCCTGCAAGATATATCAATATTTCACATTAAGCCTTTGAAAATTCAGTCAAATGCAATTTAACCAATGTTTATTCAGCAATTACTACATGCCCAAAATTGTTCTGTGGGAATACAGAGGAAGTCTTGAAATGGTAATACTTAATATTTATTGAAGATTTATTATGTGCCATGCACTTAATACTCACAACTGCCTTATGAGCTAAATGCTATTTTTATCACCCCCTTTTATAGGTAAAACTGAGCTTCAGAAAGATTATGCAGTACCCCAGGATCACCCAACTTTTGAGTGGCAGAACTGAGATCCAAACCCAGATTATCTGACTCCAAAGAGAAAATTCTTAGCTGCTTTCCATAAACTTGAAGCTTATGTTGGCATGAATCTAAGATGACAACTTTGGCTTATATCCCTTATTTTTGTTGTACAAATTAAAGTGTTAAATAATATGCTGATGTAGCTCAAATCTCAAAACCTGCTTTGAAACAGCAGCATCAAGCATGTTAAAAATATGAAAGGGGAAAATAAATGAGATCTGATTATGATGCCCGAAAAGCAAAAAGTTCCTTTCCAGTCCATATCACTTGTGTGCTGCTTGGTTAGTACCCACTTTTACCCTTTGTAAGCCACTCTGTTAGATTTGAGACCCAAGCCACAGTTCAAGCTGAGGAGAACTAAATACACCTACTCTTAGGAGCACAGATATTCCTGATGGTGAGGCGAAGTGCCTGTGGTGAGCAACTGGCATGACCTGGAGGCAGAGACATTGGCCTTGTGGTCAGAATCCCGTTAGGCTTCACAGCCCTGTGAATGCCTGTGCTTTGAGCTGCCCTGCCCCATGGCACAGATAACATCCATTGCAATGGTAGACCACACAAGCCAAGCTCAAGACCTGGGAATCCACAAAAGAAACAAATTACATCTCTTTGGAGGAAGGCTCAGTGAATCAGGCAAAGGGATTTTAGGCTGAAGGCCAGCTAAGAGGAGGGGTCCATTGGCTAAATCTTTTGAGAAGGAAAACAAAAACCAATTGAAGTGATAACGAGCTGAAGAGAACCCAAGTTCACTAGGAATAGCCTGCTCTACTCTCACCAATTATGCAGCGAGAAAACACACTTTAAAAATATTTAAAATGAATATAACACAAACATGAATGAGAACCCCAGGATTCCTCCAGATTGCTGATGAGTTTTGTCCCACTAAGAAACAAGACTGTCAGCAGGGAAAACTTTTCTCTCCCATTATGGAAGTGTGTCGGGACTGTTGCAAAGTCAATTAGGAAACTGGAGGATACGCTCATTACAGTTTAACAAGCTGGAGCCAGGGGAAGGAGCCAGGGGAGCAGCCGGTGGCCTGGGTCAGCTGGTCCAGGGGATGCTGAATGGGCCAGATGGACAAATCACACCATGGACAAAGAGCCCTCCCCTCATCCCGCTGGGCCACTGCCCTGACCTCCAAACAAACTCGGAGGGTACAAATTTGTTCCTCCTTATCAGCTGCTGAGCTCAGCAGCGGCTGCCATGAGTTTCTGTTTCCGAGTTCTGCCTTTTTCCAACAGTTGCCTTTTTGTCTAACGTTTGTGTGAGGAAGGAGGAGGCAGAGGGTCCCCGAGCATAATGGAGAAATGGCGCAGTGGCTGTCAGAGGAATAGAGTGCTTGAATAGAGTGTTTCAAGCGGGGCAGAAAATAGATTTTTAAAACAATCTCTGGGAAATCCGGAAGCCTAGAAAACACACAGAAAGTACTGGTTATTAGTTCTCTCCCTGTCACAGTGATCAAGGATAACATTTTCTTCTTGGAACTTGTACTGCAGTACAGAAGTAGGGGCGTGTATGAAGTGGATTATAAATTGTTTGTGCCTAAACTAGCCATGAAAATAAGGGCTAGCCTGTCAGCTACGCTAGGAAGAAAAGTGGGCCTGAAGCGAATTAGCTGCAGGACTAAATGAGAATGAGGCAGGGAGTCTGGTGAGAAATACAATATATTGTATTTTTTTAAACCTGGAAGCAATTATGTTTGGTGAAACAATTGCTTGAATAGAAGGTTGAACGAGTTTGTAAACAAAGATTTCACCTGTTTTTGTGACAATGCAGAGATGGCTAAGCCTCTATTAGAAATGTGGCTATTTTAAATATATTCTTTTCTTGTTAAAAATAGGTACTGAAATTATAACAATGAAACAGATGAACAGAGAAATAGAATGTGATGACACAGAAAAATAAGGAACTTGTTTTCTTCTGCTACCCAACAAAATTGTTGTATTTTCTTTGTGGTATTTTCAGAATGTGAGAGAAGTGTCTATTCTTTGTGAATAGAAAGGATGAAGTCAAGAAGCCAGAATGTAATGGAACAGGGTAAGGGCGGCAAGGAGGTGGGGAAAGGGAAGAGAAGAGAAAGAATCAGTTACCCTGGAAACTGCTCAAAAGGAAGGGGATCAGAAGGAAAGAAAGCAAAGGCTTTGAGTCTCCACTGTCTCCTCCATGTCCATTTCACCTCAAGTTCACTAATGTCACTGAGTCCTCCCATAGTCAGGTCACCAAACTCAATTCAGTAGACATTCATTGCACACATTCTGTGCAAAGCTGTCATGCAGGACACAAGGCTAGAGTGACAGTAAGAGTGCTAAAGACATAACTGGTGATTGGAGGAACATTGTCCGTCTAGGGATCTCCATGTAGCAGGCCTGGCCTGGCACTTCACAAATGTGAGCCCTCAGTGTTCTGGCACCACCATGGCATCTGGAGCCCAAATGTAAATCCCAATCCACTTCAGGAAATTTAACTTCTTTGGTTTTGTTTTCTCATTTGTAAAATAGGGATAATAATTGTACTAACTCATATCAGGCTGGGTTAAGTAGAGAAAACAGAACCACATGAGGTATATCTCAAGAGAAGGAAATTAATAGAACTAACTTCACACATGCTAGAGGGGCAAATGAGAATAAGTGAATGCTGAGGCCACCACAAGTGTCACCATAAGCAGTAGTTCGGAAATTGGACCTCTGTCTCTCACCCTGCACAAAAGTCAAATCAAAATGGATCAAAGACTTAGGAATTAGACCAGAACCCTTACAACTCCTAGAAGAAAACACAGGGTCAACACTCCATCATATAGGTGCTGGCACCAACTTCCTTAACAAGATGCTCAAAGAGCAAGAAGTAAAACCAACAATCAATAAATGGGATGCCATTAAATTAAAAAGCTTCTGCACAACAAAGGAAATGATTAAGAGCTTGAAGAGAGAGCCTACAGAATGGGAGAAAATCTGGGCCAACTCCTCCTCCAATAGGGGATTAGTGTCCAGAATATACAAAGAACTCAAAAACTTAACACCAAAAACAAATAACCCACAATAAATGGGCAAAAGAACTAAACAGAAACTTCTCATAAGAAAAAACACAAAAGGCCAACAAATATATGAAAAAAATGTTCAACATCTCTAGCAATCAGGGAAATGCAAATCAAAACTACACTAAGATTTCATCTCACTCCAGTCAAAATGGCAATGTTCAAGAATACAAACAAATGCTAGCAAGGTTGTAGGGAGAAAGGAACATTTATACATTGTTGGTGAGACTGTAGACTAGTACGAAAAGCATACTGGAAAGCAGTATGGAGAGTCATCAAAAAAATTAGGGATGGAACCACCATGTGATCCAGCTATCCCACTCCTGGCTTTTTTCTCAAAAGATATAAAATCAGCATACTATAGTGACATAGCCACATCAATGTTTGTAGCAGCACAGTTCACAATAGCTAACTTATGGAATCAAATCAAATGCCTATCAATAGATGAATGAATTAAGAAATTCTGGTATATATACAATGGAGTTCTACTCAGCCATTAAAAAGAAAGAAATTATGGCATTTGCTGGTAAATGGATGGAAATGGAAAATATGCTAAGTGAAAGTAGCCAAACTCAGAAACTCAGAGGTTCAATGTTTCCTCTCATATGGAAGCTAGAGTAAAATAAAGACAAGGGGGAGGGAATAATAGGATAACAGAAAGAACCAATCAATACAAATTAATAGATGAGTGAAAGGAAGTCTAGCAGAGTAGAGGAAGGAGAATGGGAGACAGGAGGAAAGACAGGAGTGAAAAGGGGGGATCATGAACTGAAATCAATTTCTATGCATGTCTGAGTTTGTCAGGAGGAACCCAACTACGATGTATAATCATAGATCTCTAATTTAAAAAAAAATACTTATGTCATCACTGGGGTAGTATATTTGAATAATATATCAATAAACCTACATTACTATGTTTCTCTTTATTCCCCTTTATTGATAAATTGGTGGTCTATAAAAATGGCTAACATAATGGGGGAAAGGACATGGGAACAATGGAGGAACTCTGTTCACAAGGGTGTAAGGGGGGAGGGGGCATGGGGACTGTAAAGGTGGTGGAATATGATGGTCGTCATAGCCCTAGTTTTATGTACGACTGCATGTATGTTGTGATTCTATATCACTTACAACCAGAGAAATGAAATGTTATCCTCTATCTGTGTACAATGAATCAAATTGCACTCTGTTATCATGTAAGCCTAAATAGAACAAATAAATAAATTAAATATGAAAAAATGGCTCAATTTTATTCCTTAATGTCATTACTTATTATTTAAAAAAAAAAACATGTACTTAATTGAAGAAGAAGAAGGAGGAGGGGGAGGAGGAGGAGGAGAAAAAGAAGCAGCAGCAGCAGCAGCAGTACCACCACCACCACCACCTATCTCATAAGCTAGAGGAATGAGGGAAGATAATGGGGCCATCAGAAACTGGACATGTGGACAAGAGACCCACTGCTAAGTCTGCAGGGGCCTGGTAAAGCTGGTTTTAGCATGTGGAAGAAAGCTGCAGGCTGGGACCAATGGCTGATGCTGGATAAAGGGCTGTTGCTGGGGTGAGACCGAACAGAACCAACAACAAGCAAACAAACAAACGAAGAGGAAATCGCTCCTCTCTAGCCTTCAATCTTCCTCTACTGCTCCCTGTTAACAGAAATTAACAGGAAATCTGTAGCCAAGAAAACTAGTTTGTGGGGTCCAAGTGCTAGTCATAAGTTGAAGTGTAAAGAATAGATCTAGAGCTGAGAAAAATAATTTAAAATCCAACTTGGTATTTATAGAAAAATGACAAGATTAAGTGAGTTAATATAGATGCTCCTTGACTTACCATGAGGTCATGTCCTGATAAGCCCATTGTGAATTGACAGTAACATAAGCTGAAAATGCATTGAATATACCTGATCTATAGAACATCATAGTTTAGCAACACAGAACCCTGCAGAGTATCGGTTGTTTACTCTGTGGTCACGTGCTGATTGGGAACTGTAGCTCACTGCTGCTCCCCAGCATGGCAAGAGAGTGTCCTGCAGCATTTTGCTTGTCTGGGAAAAGATCAATATTAGGGGTACAGTTTCTACTGAAATAAAGTTTCTACATCATAAAGTTGAAAATCTTAAGTTGAGGACAATCTTTTTATAAAGTGCTTAGAACAGTGTCTGGCATAGGGTGAGTGTAATGTGTTTAAAATAAGTAAATACAACAAAAACCAATGTGGGAAGTAATATTAGGTTCTCAGTTTTGTCCATGAGGATAGTGAGGATTCAAGAAGTCACATAAAATGCTTACACATGGTCACATGAGTTAGACACTGGTGGAGTCCTGAACTCCGCAGCTGCTTACTTCCACAACTCCAAAGCTGCTTACTTCTGTGGCCCCTGTGAGGCTCACAGAAGAGAGGCACAGAAATGAGTAACTTCCAAGAGAGACAGATTGTAAAAGTGCCATAGAAGAGATACAAATAGAGGTTTGGGGGAGCGTGGTAGAGGCAAGGTAAGCTGATGACTGGGGAATGTGGGAGACTTGCTGGAGGAGAAGGCACTTGAGTAGAGTTATAAAGGAAGGACAAGGCTTTGACTGACAGGTGCTGAAAGATATTGAGCAAAGATTCAGAGTGCAGGGCACATATGTGGAGTGGTGAGTGTGCAGACGAGGGTGAGATTAATAGTCCTCATCGTTCTCCTTTAGTGTTTAAAAAAATACAGTTGAAGTATTTACACATATTAGCAAAAAAAAAAAATTAAAGAGTTCCGTTGGGATAATCATGAACATAAATACTGTGTAAATGATTGTGAATAAATTTGTGAAGCAATGGGATAAGCTGAAAAATAATGAATTTTAAATTCACCTCCTTTTTTAAGCCTTTATGTAAAATCTGCTTTTGGAAAACAAGTGATTTTGTTTCAAGATAGCGGATTAAACTAAAAATGTAACAAATCTACTGTGATACCCTTTTAACAATGTGCCAAATTTACTTTCACTTAAGTCCCCTCATTAGAAGGTTGTGCACAAATTTGCTTTATATCAATTTTATTTAATTCAATGAGTTGAGTGTGTTTTTAGTGCCAGGAACTATCCCAGATACTGGAGATACAAAGAATTAAAAATGTGGGTTTTAGTCTTTAAGGAACTCAGAAGCTAATAGGTACGACAGGTAGATATTCAAATCTCTGTATTCACAAAGGAAAGCAAAGGAATTAATTATACTTGGAATATGGAACCTTGGGCCAGGGAGGATGGAATAAGGTTCTTTCCCTTATCCCCCAAGAAGCAGCATTACAATAATGGCAAAAGTCAGTAGATGGGATGTGAAAGGAGAGGAGCCAAGAAAAATTATGGAGACTCATTGGTTTTATCTGGTGCTGAACCCGACCACCACGCTGGCTGGCTAAGAGAGTTGGAAAAAGTTGGAAGTACATTCCCATGGTATTAAATTTGGTTTTTGGAATCCTATGTTCAGCTTTAAAAGTAAGGAAGTTGCCTTGAAACCAGAAATGGAAATTACACATGCTAATAATAGCTTATAGTTTCTGAGCAACTATGACATGTTAAGCACTTTAATGTAAAATAAGTATTAAATCTGGACTTCTAGTTACTAGTCCCTAAGAACTATTCTACCCTTCTTCCTTTTAGCAATAGCCTCCCCTACTGAGCTTTAGTAGAGCACATACATATTTTTCTGCTAGAGACAATAGTATCCAGCCTTCCTTGTAGTTCAATGTGACCATATGACTTAGTTTTCAACAACAGAATGTGAGTAGAAGCACTATATACAACTTCCATGTCACCTACTTAAAAGATAATTTTCCTTCCTGCATTTCTTGTTCCCCCTTTCCACTGGTGGGAAAGAGATGCTCATGCACTTCTGTGTAGAATTTGGGAACAGCTAGAGAAGAGCAGAGCGGCGAGGGAGGAAGAGCCTAGAGCTTAGGACACTTTTCCAGGTCTAATTTACCTCCTCTTGCTACTACCTTCTGCCAATGCACCTTTAGCATTTTATTGCAATCAAAGAACACACACATACAAAGAAAAACAATATTGTTAGATGATGCCTGGCTTAGGGAACATAAGCCACAAGAAGACATGCAAGAGAGTTTATATGCAAGCCGTACAATTTTAATGACTGATGCTGTAAAAACTATATTTGTTCTCTGGAACCTTTATGGTTAACATTCTAGTTTCTAGCTAAGTTTCAAATGACTGAGGTTACCTATTAAATGTCCTGAAGTGAAGAAAAGCTCATTACATTGAGCAAGGGCAGACTTGTTTAACAGTTTCTGATGAGTTGCTATGAGCCAGCTACCAAAGATGGAGGAAACCCACACAATCTCTGCCCTCAAGATGTTTGTAGACTGGTGGAAAGATATGCAAATATATGAACAGCATTAAAAGGAATTAGCACTCTTGATTGCAGACAATAAAAAATCTGACTCAAACTGGTTTAAGAATTTTTTAAAAGATCATTTACAGTCTACACGGTCCAAGAGCAACCCTGACTTCAGGCATTTAAACTCTACTGAATGAGGCTCCATGGATGGGTCCTGGAAATCTATAATTTCACTCCTGCCTCTATTCCTCCACTAGGTGATTTTGATTCTGTTTTGGAAAGCATAGTTTTATACAGATCATTTAAGTTACAAATAGGAGATTGGATCAGAGAAGGCAGAGACTGAAAAAGACACTCATGCCCAAGGAGGAGCTGGAACCCAGACAGGAGCTGCCTAGACCAAGCACATTATGTACCATGATGTCTGCTTTGTACTTAAAGTATGTGATGGGTGGGCTTTGAAGAGCTGTCAGAAGAGACCTGTGAGGGGTTCATAATCCTTATGAAAGAGTCTAACACTTCCCTTCATTCATTTAAAAACGATTTTGTAATTATATGCTAGGCACTGAGCTAGGCAGTGAGAACAAATGGGTTTACAAGCAAAGAGCTTCTCCCAGTGAAACTTATATTCTGAGGGGACAGACAATAAGCATCAGAAAAACTAGCTAATTGTTCACAAACTGTTAAGTTCTGTGAAGAGAAAAACCTCTTCACTATGTATCCCCTCGCGGAGGTCAACATTGAATGGAGTAGAGGAAAGGCATTCAGGTTGACAAATCAGTGGAGACCTTAGGGATAGGAATGAGCAATTATTTAGAAGTCTGTAGTATAAGCATTCCATCTAAAGGCAGTAATTGAAACCGCAAAAGCCCTCAGGTGGAGTAAATTGAGTAGGGAGGAGAATCAGGGAGGAGCAAGGGAAACAAGAGCTCAATGAGAGGGAAGAGTGGAGTGGGATGAGTGTGGAGTTAGCAGGAGTGGGCTATAGGATAACCAGTAGGCCCCGAAAAGATATCGATTTTATTCCACACACTATGAAATATTTGCTTAAAAAGAAATCTCCCCTCTATTGTATAGATAAAATACAAAAGAAGGTCTAGATGGGCATCAAGATCCAGGCCTGGTCCCAACAATCCATAACAGGCTTCATTTGGTCCCTGAGTCCATCTGTACCAGCACTTTCTGCAAAGATGGAAATGTTCTTTGTGTACAAACAAGGGGCTCTTGAACACTGGAAATGCGGCTAGTGTGGCTGAGAAACTGGATTTTAAATTTTATTCTATTTCAACTAATTTATTTAAATTCATACACCCTCGTGTGGCTAGTGGCTATCGCATTGGATGACACAAAACAACACTAAGCACTGTACAACACCTGAGAGTTTCTACTCTGAATCCTGCAGCCAGAGCCTTCTCCAAATGGTGGGAGCCTAAGAGGGTATGCTGCTGATCCCTAGATGCTAACCCTTCTGTGCGTTCAGTCTTGTCAGGATGGAGAGTCTCAGGGGCCACTCTGAGCTTCATCTTGTTACTAAGGAGGCAAGTGTACACGGTTGTGAGGAGCCCCACGCACGTTCTCAGGGGAAACCTGGCACTGTGAAGAAAGGTTTTAGGAAGGCTCTTTCCAGAACACACCAGTCCCGCGACCGCTCGGCCCAGCCATTGGCGGGAGAGGAACAACGGACCGCAGCGCCTCGCCCCGCCTGCCCCGCAGCAGGCAGGGCCCGGTAGGCACTAGTTTCACTAGCAGCGCAGGTGAGCCGGAGGAGGAGGGAATCTAGGCAAATCACCCTGCAGGTTTGAGCGTCCAGGGACCCTCGCTGCGCAGTCGCCTCTGCTTCCCTGGGTGGGGGCGGGGATGGCGCGGGCTGTCAACCGCAAAGGATCTGCTTGCTTTGCTTGCTTTCGCTTTGCCTTTGGCGAGGCCTGGCACACCGCAAGCAGAGAACAGATCAGGTGGCCTCTAAGGAGGGGTGAAGGTTGGCACTTTTAACCTCTAGGGAGCCTCTTCGCGTTCTCAGAGGACGCGTCCCCAGCTCAGGCCGGTTTCCCTGCTAACGTGTGGGTACTGGCTGGCTAGAAGGCGCCCCTGACCTTGGTCTCTTCCTGGTGCCAGGTCTGCGCAAGGACCATGGGCGCTGCGCTGGGCACCGGCGCGCGGCTGGCTCTCCTGCCCGGTAGGGCCTGTGGCGCCCTCCCGCACTGGGCACCCTCTGCACCCGCCCGAGGCTGCCACTCCAAACCCGGCCCGGCGCGCCCTGTGCCCCTGAAGAAGCGCGGATACGATGTCACCAGGAACCCGCATCTCAACAAGGTAACGGTCTGGCTCTGGGAGGGTAGGACGGCTGGAGCTATCCGTGGCTGGAGGAAAAGGGCGCCCCGCCCCCTCGGCCTGGAAAGGATCCTACAAGCGCCCTTCCAGTGGTTTTCTGGTTTTGCCTTGCAGTAGCTGTATGTATTGGTTTGGCTTTTTCATTTCCCTCCTTCTCCCTTCTGCATGGAGAGAGGTGACCGGTAATGCAGGGAGTTTAATATTTTTCAGCAAAAACAATATAGACCCAGTTAAGATCTTCATGGTCAGTGTGATCTGGGATCAGGAGGCTCCCTGATGTTTTCTGATCCTGTTGATCTTGAAGTTCATTTAACCTCTGAGTCAGTTTCCTTATCTGTCAAAGAGATATAATTGACTTAGGAATGTTGTAAGTCTTAAGGAGAAAACAGAGTCAGAGTTCTTAGCACAGTACCTGGCACCTGGGAGAGAATAAATGTCAGCTAAGGTTATGATTATTATTCTGGGAAAAAGATTGAGAGTGGGGACAGGAAGGTCTAGAATTATAAAACTTAGAGCTTGGAAGAGCATGAGAGATCCTAGTTCAAACCTCTTCTTTAACAGAAAAGAGACAAAGGGAACATGCCCAAGGTCACCATCTAGCCAGTTCTGGCTCTGCCACTAGAATCCAGGTCTTTAATGCTTTGATCAAGTTCATCCCACTGTTAATGCCACTGCATTAACCTAAGAGCAGGCATGTTTGTGTCTGGGGATAGAGTTAGTATCTTTGGTTCAGGGGATCAGGTTGAGAGAGATGGAAACAGGAGACCTGGATTCGAGGTCTTTCCCCCTATCTTTCCCCCCTTCCCACATTAACTTGGGCAATTCATGTAACTTTTTGGAGACTCAACTTTCTCCAGTCTGAAATGATTATGGCAGACTCACCACTCTTACTTCACTTGGTTATTGTGACAATTAAATAAATTACTGAACTTGAAGTCATATTTTAAGCCATATGAAGTATCTAGTAAATAATTACTACAAAATAAAAATGTTAATAATTGCTTTGACTCAGGATTGTGATTTAAAAGGTGTTTTTGAGAAGTAGAAACAACTATATAATGCTAAGTTTTGTGATTGCTTCCTTCACAATTACTAAAAGAAGCTAAGGAAAAAATCTTTCTCTCAACCTTTGTGTATCACACTGACCTCCTGCTATCCCCCAAAGAGCCCTTACATACTACTTGCCAAAATATTTAAGGTGTTTGTATCAGTTTAATTACTTTGGTAGTAAGTGTTAGAAAATACAAACTTACTTCAGCCAACAAAAGTCTCCTTTAACTAAAAAAAAAAAAAAAACCTCTGCAGGAAGGGATGAAGGGTGTAAACAAGGCTTGAATGAGAAATTGAGATTCATTCCTAAAGATGCAGGTTCTTTCTGGATCACTGTTCTACCTCTGCAATGTCAGCTTCATTGTTAGCCTCTATCCAATAGGGTTTTCTCCTTCATACTACCACAGTGCCCTACATACCATTTTCATACCATACCACCAATGAAAGCTTCTGTGAAAGAAAAGGAATACTTTCTCTGAAGCCTCAGAAAATGAACCTCTTATAGATCCAATTGGATTTGCTTCCCATTCTCAAACCAATCATCAGCAACTTAAGCCCGTTGGAGCCTATTCCTAGAGTTGAAGACAGGGTAGGTCCACCTGCACCAATTACTTAAATTAAAGGGGCTATGGTTTCCCTACAGTAATTCTGAATATTGTCATCAGAGGGAGGAGGGATGAATTCTGGAGAGCAAAACAGTAAGTTTCCACTACAGGATCCAATCATTATGGCAACAATTGCCTTAAAAGTATGGACATATTACCGACCAGCAATTATTGACTTGTGGATAGTTGAGAAAATAAAGGAAGAGCTTGAATGCCTTTTTTAACTCTAGGTTTTGGGCCCCTAAAAACAAAATTGTTCTTGTAAATTATTTCCCTCCTGAGTAATATACTTGGAATGTGATTCATAAATCTATGGGGCCTGACCTTTGTGTGATGTTAAATAACATTTTTTATATATCCCTGAAATCAATTGATGCAGTTCTGGGATGAAGAGGTTATCTAGGGTTCTGCTGAGAACCTGTTGGAATCCCCTTTCGCTGGTTCTTAGGAAAGGAAGGAAGCAGCCCAGGCAGAGATACCCTTTTCTTTCCACTGGAATGCCTTCCTCTGGCTGTCCTGATCACCTCTTGTGCTTACAGACTCCAAGAAAGACTTGAGGCTTCCTGAGTGCTGAGGTTAAACAGAGCTGAAGAAGAAAAGAGAAGAGCAGCTTTAGAGGGTCATTGGTGCTGTGGTTGGTGGGCAGTTGTGTGGGTAGATTTTCCTCCCCACTAGAATGTGAGCTTTTCCAGGGCAAAGATTGAGTTTCCTGCACCTATGACAGGGTAGTTCCTGAAGGATCTAGCAGTTAATATTAAATTCTTGGAATGTGTTCAGCTGAGTTGCATCTTTCATTGACAGATCAGGAGAGGCATATATGTTGAAGCTCAAGAGCAAAAGGTCAGGGTGTGGAATTCTCTGAGAAAAGATGAACTATGAACCAGAGCAAGCATTGCTACTGCCATGTAATCACTGGGTTCTGGACCCAGCTCTATTGTGTCTTGGCTGTGGTCTGTGATGAATCTCATAAACTCCTCTGCTTCTGTTATGCCCCTGCTATGAGGATCCTAGGCAATAATCCCTGTGAAATCACTTTGAAAAGTGTAATGTGTTAAATATAAGGTCTTTGTGTGAATGAGTCCCAGAATTGAGGTTAGAAGGGCCCTTAGAGGTGACCTAGCTTGGAATTGCTTTAACTACAGGATCACAAATGATGGGACAGAATATTAGCTTAGTGGTCTACCAGAAATTCATTTTTTAAAAAGAAATGGATTAGAATAGAATAGATAAAGAGCAAGTGCAATAAAGTTAATAAAATAGGTCTTTTACAAGGTCATCATGTAGAATTTCTATTTTTACTGTGGATTGTAGTTTTTAAAAAAGCTGTAGGGGATTTGGAAGACATTATTCTCATTTTCAGAAGAAAAGATAGTCTAGAGAGTCAAAGGAGTCTACAGAGACTATCTTTAGTTGTAGAAGTGGCAGAGGCAGAGCACCTTCAAAATTCCAGTCCATTGTGATGGCAGTTTACATCTGCTCTGGCTGATTCATGCATAGTCCTATTGATGACAAAATTGGTACTAATGATTCCAAGTTCCCTCCATGGGGCCAGAGTTTCTAAATGATGCAAATTCATCATAAGTCAACTTCTAATTCCTATTTTTTAAAACTAACACCCCACTTTTTATAAACTACAAGTGATGACCTGTTTTGTTGTCCATGTAGATTGTAGCAACAGAGTAGATGCTTGACATCCAGCCATGTTTTGAGTACTTAAATAGGCAACTAACAAACTCATTTCATAGAGGTATCTTCATACTCAGATGTCACCAAAATATTTCTAGCCTCAGCTTACCTATATCTTCTTCTTTTATCTTTTTTCCTTATTTTTTTTCCCCAGAGCTGGGCATTGAACCCAGTGCCTCACACATGCTTAGTGAGTGTGTGCTTAGCACTGAATTATAACCCTAGCCCAACTTATATCTTCTTTTAGGAAGGGCTATCCTTTTCCTCACTCCCCAAGCTAGATTTGAGTCCCTGGCATTGTCTTATCACTCTATTTCCTTTTGAACACACTACTATCATGGCTGACTGGTTTCTCTTCTACCCCAGACCCTGAGCATGTTGAGGACAGAGATTGACTTGTCACATGATGTTCTCTCTGCCTGACTTGAAGCACTCAATAAATATTTGCTCTTTATCTCTATCAAGTTGTGACCCTTTTCCTCTCACATCATTAGTACTAACGTCACCACTTCACAGCTCATTGCCTAGATACTGCCCACAGGTGGCCCATTTTGGAGGAAATGCACCGATTTTGCCCTAATCTTCCCAGACTCTCAGTCATTTTACCAGGGGATCGTGTTATTTCCCAGAGTGCACCAGCCTCCTCCTTTAACCCCAAAACCATCACTGACCTTTCACCTGCTTCTCTGCCTTTTTTTTTAAATCTCTTGAGTTTGATGTTCAGGAAAATAATGAAAAGGTGAGAGTCAACTCATGTGTTTGTGGACCAGCACATTTCATGAGTGGGCCCTCGGATACTTCCAAGCACAGCAGATGACAGCCCTTCTACACAGAATACATGCATTTTGATTGGGGAATGTGTGCAGACTTTGTGGCCAACAAAGCAGCTTTGGCTGTGCATCTGCGGTTACAGGTTTCAGCTAAATCCCTTCTGCATGCAGTGGTAGTTTATTTGACTCCCACACAGCCAGGGCTTGTCTTTGAATGAACTATGTTTTTTTGTTCAGTGGCAGCTTAGAACTTGAAATTGCCTCTTTTGGGTGAAGGGAATCTGTCAACACAGGCTTGGCTCACCCATCATTCAGGAGATGATGATGGGTTTTGTGGGGAATTAGAAGTTTATTGGTGATGCTATTTTCTGCCCCTGAGGCTCAATATATGTTCCTGCAATCTCTGCTTCAGATATGATATAGAATTGGGCCTCCTGACTGACAGGGAAACAAAAGATTATTAAGTAAACAGGAGTTCCATATGCAGCAATTTACTCTAGACCTGAACCTCTCGTGCAGTGAATTGGGACATTTAAGCTCAAATACCATTCAGATGTTTTAGGAAAATTTGAACAGAAGTAGGTTGGAATTAAATCCTTCCCTGTTAAATATAGTCCTAGCTTCATGAGATTGATAAGCATTTGGTGCTGGGGCTTTGTTCTTGGAACAACTAAATGTTAGTTCGACTAAAGCTCAGGCAATTCTAACAAAATGAACCCCAAATACTGAGAATTGAATAAGATGAGATTCATGTCTCTCCTTGTAGGCAGTCACAAGTTGGCACAGGGTTTGATTTCATTGCTTTGTCATCCTTACTGGGCATTTTTTGCTTTATGGTCTAGGAGGGCTGCTCTCACCTCCACTGCAGATTCTATACAGAAGCCAGCAGGAAGGAGAAACACCTTTTTAGAGGGCACCATTCAGAAGTCTTAAATATTACTTCCACTCACATCTAGTTGACCGGAACTTAGCCATATGCAGACTTAGCTACAACAGAAGCTGGAAAATGTGACCTTTAACAGGGCACCCATGTTTTCAGCCAAAAATTCTATACCACTAAAGAAAGAGAATGGATATTTGGGAATACTGACACAAAATATTGCCTAAACTTGCCTTCTTTTGCTCTGTCAGTTTTACCCTAAATTTTAAAATCCACCTGTTTCTCAACATCCCCAGCCTTGTTCACACCTCATTATCTCATACTTACCTATGCAAGGATCTCCTAGTTGGTCTCACAATTTCCAGTCTTTTTCAATCCACTCCTGTGTCTGTCAACCATACCCTGAGTGGTGAAAACATTGGATATATTCCTGACCGCTCTTTTTGTATCAGATATCATATTCGATCCATCAGAAAACCCTCTTGCTTCATCCTCACACTAACTTTGAACCCAACCCCTGTCACTGCAGGTTCCACCTGCTTCAAGCCACCAACATCTTTCTGCTGTATGAGTGTGGCAGCCTCCCAGCTGGTCTCCTTGCTTCCACTTTTGCTCCTCTCAATTATTTCTAGACACAATAGCAGTGATCCTTTTCTATTGTGTGTTAAATAGGTGAGCTCATGATCATTACAAAGACTTCAGAAATGTTGGCTTATGTTTATGAAAGCTTAATTTGTAAAATCATGTCACTTTTCTGTGCAAAACCTGGTGAAGACAAAGACTACAGTGCCTGGCATGATTTGGTTCTCCTTGATCTAATCTTTTGCTATTAGTCTGCCTCACCCACTGTTCCAACAGCACTGGCCTCCTCACTGTTCCTGGAACACTCTAGGATGGCTCTTGCCTAGAGCCTTTGTGCTGGCTGATCCCTCTTTAAAACAAACTTTCCCTAAATAGCCACAGGTGGTTCCCTCCTTCCCTTCTTCCAGGCTTCTCACTTTCTCAATGAGACCCACTCTGACCAACTTATATGAAGCTGACCTGCCTTAATGTGTTCCCTTTTCCCCCACCATATTTGGCACTTCCTAACATAATATTTAATTGACTTATTATTTCTGTTATTTATATTATTGTCCGTACTTCCTTAGTATAAAGTAAGCTCCATTTAGGCAGGAATTTTTGTCTATTTGTTCATTGATCTATCCCAAGTATTTAGTTAGCCCTCAGTTAATAGATAGTGAATAAGCAAGTCATTCAGAGACATCTGCTAAGGCTCTCTGTTCTCATCCCTTTTCTTCATCTGTCCTTTCACCAAAAACCCCTTCTTTCACTCTAATGTCTCTCCTCCCCCAACATCTCCATTGGTGGTGTTGACATGCCCATTTAGAATGTGAACAAATCTCACATTGACCCTTTTTGTGCCCAGGGGCCTATTCTAGAGTGAAGTTCTGGGCTGCAGATAGCGAAGAGATGTTTGTTGCGTGTATTCCACTTTTATTAGCATTAAACAGAGCCAAGGAAAGAAAGAGGTCCTACTTAGAAGACAAAAATGGTGCCTTGGAATTAGAGATGGATGGAGATGGTTCTTGAGGCCCATGAAAAAACACAAAGGGTATCTAGGGAGTGGACCAGAGGTTGGACGCCCTGGCTTCTGTGGGCACCTCCAAATTCCTGGGACTCCTACTCTCTTCTTTGACTTCTTGGAGTCTCAGTTGCTGTTCTGATCCCCTCCAGTTCCCCTGTCCCACAGGATTCCTGATGAAGATAAGGGAAGTTGTACCAGTGAGAGCCTCATCTCCTGGGGTCTGAGAGTTGAGCAAGTGTAGTGGGTGCCAGGAGCTCTGGAGGGAGATTTGTTGCTCCTGGAAACTGAAGTTGATACTCAGTATTTTCTCATAAACATGTGTCTATAAATAGTTGAATTGTTCTCCAGACAAAATGTATTATATGTTAAATAAGCATTTGTATGATCATTATGAAGACTTTAGAAATGTTGGCTTAGGTCAATGAATGCTTAATTTAAAATGCAAAATACTAAATGGAATCTGTACCCATATGTGTTACTATAAAAAGATGTGATTCTGGAAAAATGGTTTGGAAGTAAATGTATGAAAATGATTGTGTTAGGGCAGAGGGATTATGGGAAATTTATTTCCTCTTCATATAATTTTTTAAAATGTTCCATTTTAAGTCACAGTTTTTGTTGGGAGTCCAGTTTCTAGACAGTGAACAACATTCAGCTTTTAAAAGTTGACCCATCTGTGATATATGGGTAGAAATCTCTCTAAAGTAATCTTATTTCAGGCTTTTAAAACTTGCTATCCTCTAGAAGCAGATACATTTAGATTCATGTAATAACAAAATGTTAACACACAAACCTGCTGCCAGTTCTAAAAGCAGCTGTAAACAGCAATATCTAGATTATGTAAACAGCAGTTCTGGAGGGCAAATCCTGCATAGAAATACATATTGTCTGACTCCAACTTGGACCACCTGGCATCTTAAATTGGTCCAAGTCTGAGCCGTATATAGAGTTTCTTTGGATGATTTTTCAGACTTAATAATCTCCCCTGTTCCAGTTTCTCTTGGTTGTCTTTGGCCTTTGTAGGCTCTAGGGTTTTTTTACTTTATTTTATTTTGCATTTTTTATCAATTCTACCAAATATTTCTTTTATTATCTGCCTTCTTTCCAAATGCCAGTCTTATAGGGGGAGGAAGGGCAAATCCTTTTCATTTGTATGGCAATTGCAAAAGGATCACTAATGTGCAGCACTTTTGTTTGCAAAGACATGGGTTACCATCAGCTTTAAAAACCTTCACTTTGATGTGTAGAAAGCACTTTGGGAATCCTTTGGGTTAGTGTCCAACTGCCTTTCTGATGCAGAACACAAAACATGCTGTATGATCTGGTGATGAAAATCTGACGGGCGTCCTACACTTGGGAGTGCCGAGGTCAGTGGTTAAAAGCATTCATTCATTTCATACCCAGAGGCTTGCCAGACAGCCTGGTTAAAACACAGCTCCTACCAAAAGGACACAGAAATGAGTAAAATACACTGAGTCATTTGAGGAGAGGGTTTTTTGATGGAAAGATAATCAGCTTTTGAGGAACCTACATAAGAGGAAATTAAAGCTCTCATTTGCTTTTAAAAGTAGTTACTGAAAACTAGAGGGATGATAGGGATAGAGTTGAATGATTAGCAATTTAGGAATATTATTTTTTAAAGCATTTAATCTCATTCTGTATTGTTTAGTAGAGAGCTACATGAAGCCCATAACATGAATGGTCTTGAAACATACTCCCCCCTGTGGTGTGGAATTCTGGAGAAAGCAGCCTCAGTTGAGTCCTTTGTTTTGTTCTGTTTAGCTTTGCTCTCTCAGAAAACAGAAGGAGGGAGTCCACATCTCTACACAGTAGCCTCTTTTCTGAGTTGTGGGGCTGCCCAGTGACTTCAAATAGGACTACCAGGTATACAATAGAGCTAGTCTCCAGTCACAGCTCATAGTCTCCATGCCCCTTCTCTAAGGTTTTGAACGAGGTCTTGAGGGTTCCAACCTAAATCCCTATTATTCTGAATTTTCTTTGAGAGTGTTATGGAGGGAATTCAAGTAATAACTATAACAGCATTTTTTAGGATATACAGAGTGCCAGGAATTGTTCTAAGCAGTTGATATGCATTAACTCATTTAATACAATACCACAATGTTTTGAGGTAAGCACTGTTGTTATTCTTTTGTTATAAATGAGAAAACTGAGGCATGAGGAGGTTAGCCCACTTGCCTGTGGTCATGCAGCCCATAATGATGGAGCTGTATCTTGAGGCCAGGCCACCTGGGTTTATGACCCACATCTACACTCACACTCGCCATACCACCCTACCATTTCCAGTGTGCAAGTTCCCTTTTACTTAGGATGACTGCACGAAGTCTGCTGTACTATGGCCTTTCCAGGACAGTAACTAGGGTATTCTCTGTTCCCAGCTGTGGGCATCTGTTATCACTTCTACCGGCTCTGCTAAAATCAGGGTATCGTGGAGTTGGAGGGAACTTTAAAAATTACAGGACGCTTTCAGCTCACCCTTTAAATAGGTGTGATGCTCTCAAGATTCATTTATTTATATATTAAATTTATCAATAGACATTTTCTGAATTCTTATTCCATTTTAAGCAATGGAAATCTCATGGTAAACACAGCATTTCTTCTTCTGCCTTTGAAGAGTTTAATGTGAAGAGAGGTGTCATGAAAACCAGTGAGTAAGGAGGCAGTTTCAAGGCAGTGTGTAGGTGTAATGGGAGGGTCATTTGTACAAGTAAAGAAAGATGGAAGAGAGGTGCAGATATGTTTCTAACGTTAGTGTTTTTAGAGCCAAGATGAATGGAAGAGTCAGAGTTAGCCGATGAAGGTGACAGAGGAGAAGCTATTCAGATCACGAAAGAGAATGAGTTCCATGAATAACCACTCATTAATTTTGTGATTAAATGTACAGAAATTGAGCAGTAGAGCTCAACAAATAGTTAATTGCTCCCATACTTGGATGTGATCTTTCATTTTCTTCTTTTCCTTGATTTCATGTTGCATAAAGCCAGAGAGAGTCGCTCATACTGGCCCTCTCTTATCAAGATCTTCAGCATGCCTCAGGATTCAGCATCTGCGCACTGCCCTTCTCCACAGTGCCACAGAGAAGCAACTTGTTCATCCTCTACACTCCTTTGGTGTGTATAGGTAGTCATGGTTCTTTTCCTCACCTGGTCTTAGTGTACATTTGTTAGTGCATGTATCTGTCTCCATCACTGTCATCTTCAGATCCAGGACACTCTCGGGAGCTGCATAGCCAGAACAATGCCTTCCTCATAGTATGCCCTCAATAAAAATGCCTACATGAATTACTTCCACATTCCCTTCTCCACAGATCAGAAACTACTAGGATGAAGAGCAATGACACACTAACTGCCATCTGCCATCTCTTCTGAAAGGATGGTGAAAAGCTCGATTTGAAAACATAAATTATTTTTCAATCTCTCCATGCACTTGGAGAATTTCAAAATCCAAGAGAAATCTTTCATTCTGGCCATATAAATTTTGGAAATACATTTCTTTAAAAAATAGTTTTTTGCTCTGAAGCCGGGCCAGGTGCACTTTATCTAAAGAACAGCATCTTTATGATGAGATTATTTATTCTTATCCTGGGGCTGCTTTCAAGACATAAAATTTGGACCTGCTGTAACTAGCAACAGGTTTAAGGATTTTAAGAGTGAAGGAAAGTAGTCAACTAGAATCAATTGTGTATGAGCCCCCAAGAGGCATGGCCAGTGAGTGACCAGGTACTGGGGCAGCAGAACACACTGCCTAAAATATAAGGATTTAGAATCAGAAAAGCCCATGCTTCCTGCTTTGGTTTGGGTATGGTTTGAGTGTATCCCTCAGGAGTTCATGTGTTGACATTTAATCTCCACTATGAAGTATTAAGAGGGTGGAAACTTAATCCTAGTACATCATTCAGAGTTGGGGCCTTTTGAAGGTGATTAAGATTAGACAAAGTTGTTGAGGGGAGCCCCATAATTGAATATGGTGGCTGAATAATAACAGGAAGAGAGAACAGAGGACACACACATATACACACACCACTCATTCCTTGTGTCTTGCTGCATGATGCCCTGTGCCACTTGGGACTCTGCCAGCAAGAAGGCCATCACCAGATATGACCTCTTGACCTTAGACCAGAACCATGAGCTAAAATAAAACTCTTTATAAAGTTACCCAGCCTCAGGTATTTAATTATAGTTTTAAAATTGGACTGATACCATTCTAATACCAGCTCTGTCATTCACTAGATATGGGATCTTGGGAAGTTCACTTCATTTCTCTGAGCCTCTGTTTCCTCATTTGTGAATGAAGATTATAATAAAATACACCTATTTGACAGGTTGCTATAATGATTAAATGAAGTATTATATGTAAAGCACATTGTAGGTGTTCAATTATTTCTCAGTTAATCCATACATCCAAAGCTTTTGCTACATTTTGAAGCCCTGTGTGGGTGGCAACAGTCACAGACATAGCAGAGTTTGACCTGGTCCATGCCCACTTACAGTATGTAGGCGTGTTGGGAGACTGAAGGACCAACCTCATTATCCAAAGGCATGGACAACATCTGATTTTGGCAGACTTGAAGAGGAATGAGTCAGGGAAGAAGCAGGCTGAATGGAGACTTCATTGATGATTTCTCTGTACTCAGTGGAGTTTAAAGCCTGGATAATCTAAACATATGTCTGAAAGAAACTTAAGTAAAAATATCTCTAGGAACAGAAGTTCGAGTGTCATTTAAAGAGCTGGTGCTTCTGGAAGTTGAAGCTAGTGTAGAAGATAGTGGCTGCCATCAAGAATCTCAGAACTTTGTCCCAATGTTCTAGAACATTCTAACCAAGGTTCTAAAAAATAAATCTGAATGTATCCATCTTTCCCTCTCTCTCTTTCTTTCTCTCTCTACACTTCCCTGTCATCACTATAGCACTCCCAGTCTTATGAGATTATGATAGCAAGAGAGCAAAATGAGGAAATATCTGCTATGGTCATTTAGCATGAAAGTTATGACATTGCTTCAGATTCAGCTCAGTTGGTCCTTTCTGGGCCAACTTGCCCAACTAGTGGTCAAACTGTGCAGGGAATTTTAAGATAGTCCTATAGTTTCCATACACTTTGCTGTGAGTAATTATTAGACTTGCACATGCATATTTTAAATGAGCATTTCTCCTCTGTTGGATGAGGATTCTCCCAAAAGCCTTCTCCCAAAAGACTTAGAGACCATCTTTGCCTTTGGGCATATCATGTCCTAGCACTTGACCACTATATTACAGTACCAATTTAGAGGCCCAGAAAATGAAGAGTGGGTGAAAATTCTGACTGTATCTGCCTCTTACACCTGCTGCCTTTGAAAGGCACCACTTTGCCTACCATCCTGAAATAGTACTTAGAATCAACCTCAGTTGATAAGGCAGAAGTATGTTTGAGTCTTTCTGTAAGATGGCAGAGGCAATGTTTTAACATTAAATGTCATATATTATAAACCTGAACACTTGCAACGTAGCTCCTGCCATCACTTCTGTGTCCATTTCTGATGAATGGACATGTCCCCAACTCCCACTTACTTTTTAAGTTTCTGTTTATTCTTTGTGGTGACATGATCTCAAGACAGTCTACACACTGACAGAAAGCTCAGCCCTCACGTCATAGACTCCTTTCTTATCTCTTTTATTTTGGTCTTTTCTGGTTCACAGTTATTTGTTTGACTGGTAAAAAAAATCACTTGAGATCACAAGGACAGTGAATAGCAGTGCAGTTGCTGCTGGATGAAATGCGAGTAGAGATGGTTGGTGTGCTGAAAAACCTATTAACAGCCATTTTTAGAAACAGCTTTGAAATCCACCCATCAGAGCTGAAAGATTTCCCCTGATCTCACACTCTAAGAGCTGGCAGAAGCTTCTCCTCATGTCTGCAGAGCCTTAGAAGCTGCCTGGCCATGCCTGTGGGAGATGATGGCATGCATGCAGGTGGAGCAGCTGGACAGTGCTGCCCAGCAGAGGAAGTCCCCCAGCAACTTCCAGTTACCTCCAGTACCATTTGCTTTCAGTTACCAGCCTCAGCTTCAAGGCTGGAGGGTACTGAGCATCTTCACTGCTCTCTTGTTAACTGGACGGTTCAATATTCTATGACCTTCTGACAGTCAACTAGCCAGTGCTAGTAGCCTTCTACGGGATTCACAATCACTAGGATGATAACATTAGAAATAACACCAAACCCTTTTAATGCCTTCCATGCCAGGTGCTCTTATAGGTGTTTAGAGAGATTATTTCCAAGCAGAAGAAATAATGTGAAGACAGTGAACTTGGCCTGTTGCTCCCTTACCTCCTGTTTCCCTGGCCTCTTCCTTCCACATTGCTATACAAGGCATATCCTGAGAGTCTTCATGGTGTCCCTAAGCTGCCCAGGATTGCCAGCCCTTCTCATCATACAGTATCCTGCTTCCTCTCCTGGATGTCATCTCTTCTTTACTTCATTTCCTGTGTGTTCATCCATCCTCCATCCAATGTTTAGTGAGCACCTACTGAATGCCAGGCACTATTAGATATTAGGAATAGCATCAAAAACCTGACTATGAATCTTATTCATCTAGAGAGAAAGATAATAATAAGTAAACAAATTATAAAGATAGTTATTGGTGGGAGGGAAGAAATAAATAGGGCACCAAGGGAAAGAATAATAGAAGATGTACTTCAGATGGAAAGGTAAAAGGTTATATTTAAGCATAGAACTAAAGAAAAAGGAGCCAACCAGGGGAGAAGCCGAGGAAGAGTGTTTTGGGCAGAGGGAGCAGTTCTCATTGAGTCGTAAGGTAACAAATAGCTTTACATGGCAGATTCTGGGAACTGACAAGACAGGCCAATAAAACGGCAATGAGAAAGGGGCAAATGCATAAAAGCAGGGTGGGGAGAACTGGGGGATCAGAGGGCAAAGGGTCTGAGAGTTTGTGGATGTGAACTGGGTGTCATCTGCTATAAAACAGGACACTAAGCAAGGTCCTAAGCAAGGAAGTAGCATGATCTGATCTACATTAAGAAAAGATCTTTCTTGCCGCTGTGCGGAGAGTAGGTTGGAGAAGAGCAAGAGTGGAAGCAGGAGAACTCAGGAGAAGTTGGGTCAATACTAAAAGCAAGAGAAGGTGAGGACTGGAATGTGGGGGTGTCCAGTGAGAGGAGGGAGAGGGGAGAAGTAGTTTACTTGGAAATGGAGTCTAATGGTAGAATGGACAGGACAGGCCCCTGTGTCCTTCTTCCAACTCACCAGGACTCCATCTATGTTTTGCCTGCTCATATCCCCACCCCCACGCAGTGACCACCACTGTTTATTGCAATTACTTCTCATTTTTTCTCAGCATATTTTATAATAATAAGGCAATAGAATGTTCGTGTTTTACCCTTAGAGCTTATGAAGTATTTCCTGATTTGTCATCTCATTTGAGTCTCACCCAAATGCCTGTGAGTCAGGTGTTTTTACCTTCATTCTATAGAAAAGGACTCTGGGACATAGAGAACTGAGCTGCCCATTGTCTCCCAAAGAGAAAAGGTAGAGCAAGATGCAATTCCAGATTCCCTGAGACTATTGACTGATTTATTCAACAGACTGCTGAATACCAGCTTTGTTCAGGAGCTGTGCTGGGTTCATGATCATTGCTCTCAAGGAATGTGGAGTCTAGAGAAGGCAGATGTATGAGCTCATAAATGTAAATCAGTATAATAGGTTTTATGTTATATTAAAATATAGGATTAATAATGTGCCCAAGTAATTTTTAACTTGGTAGGGAAAATGAAGGGTGAGAAGTTTGTTAAAGAGGGTGATCTTTGGTCCTTATGTTAAATGACATAACGTGTTTCAGAGACTAGAAAGAAAAGTCAGCTCTGACTGCTTTCCTGAGGAGACTACTTCTTTTCATGTGACAGTGCTAAGACCTAAAAGGTGTACAAGGATTCTCTGGGAAAATAAACTGGGGAAAATCAAATAAAGCAGAACTGTATGATATGGAAGAACTGTGGATGATTCCGGATGGAGGACAGAGTACGTGGAGTGATGGGGTTGGACAGCTGGACATGGGATGGGAGCATCGAGGGCAACTCTTTGTCTGGGTAAAGAGTTTGACCTTAGTCCTGAAGGTGAGGGGAACCCTAGAAAGTGATTTGGGAGAATTCGAGCTTTAAAAATATCATCTGAACCTAGAGAGGAGACAAGAACAGAGTCAGGAAATTTAGTTAAAAAGGAATCCAATTCCCATGAGGGATTTGGCAAGGACCCAATATGATTACTGGTAAAGTGGATACAGACACAAGAGGCTTGAGGTAGAAGAAGACTGAGTTATTTCCAGATTACCCTGAGCTGCATCACAGAAAGTCCAAGAGTTATTGTCAATGTTAAAAAAAAAAACCAACCTAATGAAAACCCTCTATTTATCTGTCATTAATTCACACAACTCAGGCAGAATGTCCCATTCCTTTGTCTTTGCCTGGAATTAAACAAAACTGTTAACACTGGTTATCTCATGCCAGTGTCATAAGTTCTTCTTGGCAGTTGTGTATCTTAAGTATTGGAAAATAGTTATTAATAATGCAAAAGTTTTCAAAACATAAAGCTCCTTAGGAGGTACTTTGGGCCTGGTGAACTTCTAAAAGGGATTATGGACTCAGGCCCTTTTAATTTCAAATGTTTTATTGGGAATATTGGTGTCATTGGCCTTTCTCTCACTAACCATCCTTGTTCAGGTTCTTTTCTCACAAAGCACCACTTATCTCCCAAACTGTAGAACAGGTGAGACAGTACCTAGTTACATTAACCCATGATTTTGCTATTGTGAGGACATTGCTTAGCCTCCCACACTGTGCAGCAAACAAAGATATGGGTGAGACTCTTTTAATACCATAAAAGCTCAAGGGACTTCCTTCTTTTTCTCAGGGCCCTGGAAAAACAATAATTCCTTACATTGAAAATGGAAAGAGAATATTCATAGTTTGGAAAATGTATTTTCTAGATAAGAATTTTCTTCCAGTTTCTTATTTGTTTCTTCCATTTCTTCTTATTTTTTTAAATAGGACTTGAATAACAATAAGGATTTAAAGTTCATACAATACAAACTTTTCACAAAGTTGGCTCTCTATAGATGAAATTTGTCACTTTCTCCATTGGACTGAGTTTTCGCATGCTTATCTTTATGCCAAGGCTTAGTTGGTCTTTATGAACCATGATTCCTGGAGAACAAAAATAGAAAATCAGAAGCTTGCAGGAATGATTTTCTTGGCTAGTTTGACCCAGAATCAGCCTCTTTTCTAAACAAAATGCTGTTTAAAGACTTTTAAAAGGTGAAATTGTAATAGAATCAGCAATAAGAATACCACTGTACGCCTACTCTTGTTTCTTGTACATTTGGGGGGGCACCATCTGGGCAAGGTTATTTGTCACATGATATAACTCTAACCCTGAGGCCACAGATATAGTCGAAAGTCTGATGATGAGAAGTTTTCTGGAATGAAATGTTCTTGGAGGCTAGTAGCCTTAGAACTGTTGCACAATTGTAAAAGATCTTGATTTTACACCATGGGTTTCCCAAGTCTTTGATCTTGTGAAACTCACTCTATGTATTTTAACTGTAGTGTTTGTCTTTAATTCACCTCCTCTTCAAAAGGGTAAATTTGTGTAATGGAGTCTAACACTGTAAACATTCATGATTTTGTAGCTTCAAAGAAGGCAGGCTGCATGAACATTTGCATCCATTTAGCTGATGGTTTATAGATCTGAGGGACACTTGGGTTCCTGCTTTGCATGAGGAAGCATTTATTTCTTTGCCTTTGTCTCTGAAGTACAGCTCCCATCAGCCCACTTGGAGAGGAAGCGCCATGCTAGCTAGCATCTTTGATCAGTCACCTTCCTGTGGCACTTTCCTTTGGTTTTTGTGCTATGATTGCATTTCTGTTAATTCTGCTATTACATTCTTATTTTCCTTACCAAGTGAGTTAGAAACAAACAAAAAAACTTCTCTTACTTTCTTCTTTTCTACTTCATGTAAGTAGAAAGTGTATTTAAAAACATGGTAGTTAGCCCAGATAATTACATTCTGATTGCTAAAAATTATACTTAATATATATTATGCATTCATTTCTCTAAGATCTTCTCATATGTGCCTTTTATTGATAGCAGTGAAAAGGAGAGCAGGTCACTTATGTGTGCTTAGCTGACTCCCCTGTTGTTGAACATGATGATGTTGGACTCTAGGGAATTAGAAATGCCTTCTTTTCAAGTTTTCCTTCTGTGAGGATGGGGGAAAGGGCAACATCCTGGACATAAGATCCTCAAGCCTGGGTGAGAAGGATAGCTGTATCTGGGTTTACCAGTGGGGGAAATACCAAGAAGGAGAAATGAAAAGAAAAAAAAAACCTGAACGGACAATTGAATCAGTGATAGAGACCAAGAAATATTGTGTTGTGAATCATGTTAGAGAATATAACTGAAGGAATAGCATGGCAGATAGCGAGAGTTGAAGAGAGATATGAATGAAGACCAGACCTGCAATAGGCAAGGTGAGGTAGTTCAGGATCAGCATGAGTAAATGCTGAGCACCTATGGGGAATTGTTGTTTTAGTGCATCTTGATACCTCTTGAAGAGTTACGACAGTTCCTTAAGAAAATCAAATAAGCTTTCACCTTCCCAGCCAATGTGAGAAGCTATGTTTTGGCCACTTATTAGTCAGGTGCTAATGATGTTGCCCAAACACTGGAGTCATAGCAGCTCACCCCCATAGATCATGGCAATTGCCCTGTGCAGCTTGAATGACTTCAGGGCTACTGAGGTTCAAGCAAATAAGGCCCAGAGGCCTTCTAGCCTTGGACAATCCCACATTCTCTTTCTTCCCCTATCGTGGTAGCCCTGTGTGCTCTGTGGATCTCACCAAGCTTAAACTCTCTTGCTGAAAAATCCTTTGTACCAGAAGATACCCCTGCAAAATTTTTGCTTAAGCACCAAACAACTGTCAGACAGTCTTATTTTTGTTGTTTCTTCTTCCTGTATCAAGGACTTCATAAATGGTTAACCTTTACCACTTATTACTAGCAGGCGAATGGTGGAAACTGGGACAGAAACCTATAGGTGACTAAGGTTTGACCTTGGGGTTATAAGTCAGTTCCAACCTCACATCCACTCTCTCTGCCCAGTGGTAGATGCTGAGATCACATGGGGCTTCTCATTCCCATCAGCCCTGTTCCCTCAGTTCTCTCCCCCTCTATCTAACTATACCCTGTACCCATTAGTGTCAAACATAGTTGGAGGACCACGTCCCAATTATCTCTCTATCTTAAGACACTTAGGTTCTTAGCTTAGTTTGAAAGGATATTCGTATTTCTTTCATATTGAAGTTTTCTGTGTTAATGCGAAACTTCATTTTTATTCCCTATAGTCCCTCAGTTTGAAGAAAATCCAAAGGATTTCTGTTGAAGATATCATTGAGATCCACATAACTGAGCTTATGAATTATTTTTTTCTTTGAGAGGAAATTATCTTTGAATCCAGACCCAGTAGAAAGCTCAGGCCCAGGCCTCTCAGGCAGGATCCACCACACAAGAGCATCCTCTGAGCCCTTATTATGGAAGGCATCACTTATATACCAGATGCAGATGCTGAGATGTATTCTTTTGTGCCAGCAGGAACTAGTTATGACAACATGTGGGGGACATATTTATCCTTAGGATAAATATTTGGGTGGGAGGTTTGTATTTCAAGACACTGAGCACTAATTGTAAATAAAAGCATTTTGCTGTGATTTAATCAGTTCTTATTCATTCTCTTGTAGGATCTTGTGGATGCAGATTATGTGCATTAGGGAGACTCAGCTCATGCATTTCCATTGAATAAATCTGCTAAAGGAAAAGGTATTGCTTTCCCAGCTCTTTTTCAGACTCAGGCAAGAACAGAAATCTCACAATTAAGAAAAAAATTATAATAAACTTCTGTAGAAAACAAGAAACTCCTGAAACAGGAGAATTCAGCCTGAAGTAGCTGTAAGAACACCAACTTGGGGGAGAAAAAATGTCAACGATAGAGTGGACTGACACCTCAACTGTGTGACCTGGGGCTTGTCTTCAGTTTCTGAGATTTTGGTGTTGACTTCTTCTTAGGCTCCTTCTAATCGAATGTTCTATACAGATATGGAACTAGCACTCTTTCCAGCCAGGCTGTGGAGTATAGTCACTTGCATTTTGATAAGGAGATGAGCAGGAGGTGGCAATGGGAGGAGTATAGGCTTTGGAATTCAAGGGACTTGAGTTTTCATCCTGACCCTGCCACATAGTAGCTGCATGATCTTGGGAAGACTACTTGATCTTTCTTTCCCAAAGTTTCCTGACTATTGAAAGAGAATAACAACTCCATCCTCCTAAGGTTGTTCTGAGGATTAAAAAAGAGAATATATCTATTTGAAGTATCCATTTAACACAGTGACTGATATACAGTGGGTACCCTGTAAATGTTAGTTAGTCTTTTACCCTTTTACTAACATTAACATCACATTAATAAGTGTTCCAGAAACTTGGATGATAATATGCCATCCATCTTCACCCTACATTCCACAAGAATTTATGTCTTTTTGAGTAAGAGTTTTTATTTTTAATGAGGGCACATTTAGTACTATTCATTTCTTTCAGTGTGTGCTGTGGGTTATCTTTTTATCGTTTTTTTTCAGGGAGTGGTTTGCATTTGTTTATCAGAATCCATCATAAATGCTGCTTTGCCATTCCCTTGGTAGCTGTAATTGCTGTGTTAGAGCTCTGATTGCAGAAATGAACGCAGCGGTGCCGTCCTGAGCTGCATGGCCCTGGGAGGAGTGCTGTGTGTGTCCAGGCATGTTGCACACCCTGCACTTACATGGTTTGGGAGGAAGTTTCCAGTACCGCAACTTCCCAGGCAGTGTTTAATCACCTCAAATTCTGGGTTTGAGGTTAAGCTGGAAATGAAAAGCCATTTGGGTTTACCACAGCGGAGAAGTGAGAGGATAAAGCAAGGCAAAAGGAGTCAGGGCTGAGCTTGGGGGCTCCTGTGAGGAGCTGGGAGCCAGGTGAGATTTAGGCCAGGTGTTATAGTAAAGACAGAACCAATCAGGTGGTTCTGTGAGTGCATGTGCACATGTGTGTTCACACACAAATATATATCAGATATAAAATTTCTCTATCGTAAGCCTAAGCCCCATCATCATTGGTGATGATGAGTCTCATCTTTACTCATCTGAACACTGCTGTAGTCTCCTATTGATTTCCTTATCTTGAATTTCTTCTACCCCTAGTCCAGCTTCTACTTCCACCTCTGCCTGATAAAAATTTTAAAATAGGAACTCTTTTTAAAAAGGTTTTTGTAGATCCCTCCCACCCATAGGACAAAGTTCAAACTCCTTACCCAATACACAGTGCCTTCCTTTGGCAATGTCTGAGTTGGGTCCCATCATCTCTGCTCCCCAGTATGTGCCCTATGCCCAGCCACATCAAAGTCACAGTTCTTGAATGCAGCCCAGGCTCTTTCTCATTTCATGTCATGGTGTGCTTGCTCTTCCCCTGCTGCTCCTTGATCTGAAAGTTCTCATGTTGATTCCTTGACAGCTCCAGACCAAATACGGACTTTTTCCATTGTGTCTCCATGTTCATTCCACTGCCATCACCTTATCATACCCTTGTAGTCCTTTTTTTCTTTTATTTTTATCTAATGTAGTATAATAGCATCCCGTGAGGATAGTGACTACGCCATCAGTTTTTGTAGCACCAAGCACCTGGTTGGTACTTCACACACAGAGAAGATGCTTTTTAATATTTTTTGGTTGAATGAGTTAATGAGGACTTGCTGAATGTCTATGTGCAGAAACTAGCTATGTGTATGACCCAGCCACTATTAATCTTGAGACCCTTTCGGGATTCTAGATATAGGCACTATGAATGTATTTTTTTTCTTGCTCTATTTTGTATTTATTTTCTCCATACATAGATCCAAGAATGATAGGAGGCCAACAGCAAATCCTTGCCACACCCCTGACCAGAACTTTAGCATCTCACTTTCTCTTTAAATACATTCCTGTGGTCTCACAGCACCAAAAAGTCTAATCTCAATAGTCTAATCTTAGACCCCATTCTGCTGTTTACCAGTTACTGGGTAACTACAAGAAAGCACTGGAAGAAAAAGAGACACTAACAATTTTAGGGACACTGTCACATACCTTTCTCATTTAATCCCTGTAACACCTTTTAAGGTAGTTATTTATCAATTCTTCTTCTTTTTTTTAGGATGAAGAAATTGAGGAGCTGAGAATTTAAGTAACTTGCCCAAGATCACACACACAACATTCAGAAAAGCCAGAGTCAAATTCAGCTCTGATTCCACAGCTTGTGCATGCTCTGCTTCACTGTGTCCTCTCCAAATCTCAGTTTTCCCATCTAAATCTCCCAGGAATAGTGAGGGAAGAGTGGCCTTTCAGGTGCTCCTCACAGGTTGTCCTGTGTCTCCAGGTGTGGGGAGTGTGGTCACTCTGGACTTTCACCAGAATGACGCTTCTCCTGAACCAGCTCTGGCTGCAGTGGCCAGGCATTGCTCAGCCATTGCTTCCCAGTCCAGGCCATGACCTCAGTCCCTCCCTTTACAAGTGTTTGTGCTATGCCAGCCAGCGTCCTAAAGCACTTCACAGACATTATCTCATTTTATACTTTATAAAAACTCTAATGGGCAAGTGCCATAATTATTCCCCACTTTACAGGCCCCTGAGACACAGAGAATGTGGTACACTTCCTTCCGTCTTATGGGGGATTTAACCCAGAAAGTCTAACACTGGACATCCTTCACCCTGTCCCCAACCACTATCATGAACCCATTTCTTCAAACCCTCAGAAACTTCAGGCTTCTGTGAGAGCCCCAGGGTTCCTTTCTGTGAACCTCATGGGCTTATGCATGGTCTCTGCCATCTCTGCCTGATGCTGTCGGCACTTTAGCCTCAAGTCTTCCCAGGAGAAAGAGGACCAGGCTAAACAAAGCAGACCCAGAAGACCCAGGGAGGAAAAAGATCAAGCCAAAGACCAGAGTTCCAATCCCGTTTCTGCTGTTTAATCAGATCATGCTTGTTCTTCAACCTCCATGGGTGTTTCCCCGTCTGTAAGATGAGTAGAGCATCCTTAAGTTGTTTTATGAAATGACTCACATTTTCTATCATCTATAAAACTTTCATCTTGGTCAGCTCATGTTGCCATAACAAAATTTCATATCATAGTATAAATGGCTTTAAAAATGTACCTCTCATGACCCTAGGAGCTAGACTCTGAGATCAGGGTACCATGATGGTCAGGTTTGAGTGAGGGCCCTCTTTCTGGCTTGTAGAGGGCCACCTTCTCACTGCTTCCTTACATGGCCTTTCCTGGTTGTGTTCAAATAGAGAGCAAGCTCTGGTACTATATAAGGACACAAGTCTATTAGGAGGTCCCTGCGTTTGTGACCTCATCTTAGCCTCATTACCATTTCAAAGACCCTACTTCAAATTAGGGGTTAGAGCTCAACATAAGAATTTGGGGAGAACAAACATTTCAGCCTACAACAACTCTTGACATGGCAATATTTGTCTTCATGATGTTAATGAGGAGTGGGCAGAGGAAGAAGACTGTAAATCAGAAGAGAAACATAGGGCCAGTCACTAAGGCCTCTGATTTGGGAGACATATTAAGGTCACATGCAAAGTTCTTGTGCTTCAAGCCCGTAGGAAGTTCCTAATTTTTTAACAATGTCTGGTGATATCCAGTATGGAGCAAAGATACAATCTCACACCTCAAGAATTACCACTTGGAGTTTTTGTTTCTTGGTGGTTTTTGATCTCAATAAAAATGGAGAAGTCTGTCTACATTAAGTGTTATTGTTCCTTATCAACAATCACAGCTTCAGTTTTTTCTAGGAGAGCAAGTCAAGGATAGTGTTCCAAGAAACCTTTCAAAAGATTTCCCAGAGAGAAGACAATATACAA
>CM053399.1:65604777-65627059 GCA_028644305.1 Xerus rutilus | reverse complement strand
TATATACCTCAAAGCCATGCCCCTAATGACCCACCTCCTCCAACCACACTCTACCTGCCTTCAGTTACCACTCAGTTCATCTTTATCAGGGGATTAATTCACTGATTGGGTTAAGCTTCTCACAACCCAATCATTTCTCCTCTGAACCTTCTTGCATTGTCTCACGTGTGAGCTTTTGGGGGACACTTCACATTCAAACCATAACAGTGGCATTTAACAGCAGGGTCCCTAGAACAAGCACCATCTGTGTTTCAGTCAGCTTTGTGTTGCTGTGACCAAAATATCTGACAAGAACAACTTAAAGAAGAAAAAGTTTATTTGGGCTCATGGTTTCAGAGGTTCAGTCCATGATTAGTGAACTGCTCAACTCTGGGCCCAAGGCAAGGCAGACCATCTTGGCAGAAGGGTGTGGCAGAGGAAAGCATCCCAGGACATGGCAACTAGTAAGCAGAAAGAGAGAGCTCTGCTCACCAGGGACAAAATATAAATCCCGAAGTCATACCCCTAGTTACCCACCTCTCCACTCACACCCTACCTACTTATAGTTACTACCCAGTTAATTCATGCAAGTGAATTAACCCACTGATTAGGTTGCAGCTCTCATAATCTAATCATATCACCTCTGAATATTCTTCAGTTGTCTCACATATGAGGTTTTGAGGGATACCTCATATCTAAACCATAACAATCTGGGTTTGAATTCAGGCTTTGCCTACCCAAACTATAGGATCTTGGGAAGAGTATGTAAGCATGCTGTGCTCAGTTTCCTAACTTATAAAATAGGGTTAACAATAGTACCTCTCATGTACCTGTTACGAAGAGTAAATGACCTAATGCACCTGAAGCTCTCAGAACAGTACCTGGTATATGGAAAGTGATTAAATATCAGTGACCACTGTGCTATGTCTGTGGTCATATCTCTTTTGTGTGAAAATAAACTAATTGGTAACTATAAAGTGGCTTTAGACTGCAGAGAGGCGTTTCTGTGGCCAAAGGGGGGGAAAAAGTCCCAGCAACCAAACCCTCAGCCAGGCCACACAATGCATGATGGTGACTCAGTGATGGTGACATACTTATCAGAGACCCACAGCATTTTCCTGTGGGAACCCTCAACATCCCGACTCTGTGTCCCTGGGCATGGGGCCCCATGTGGCACTCTGAAAGGACAGTGACTAAGTGCTGCCTCTCGGCCGTGGTAACTGACTCACAAATGAGAGGGCTGAGGGAAGTGAACTCTGAAAGCCCTTCCTCCCTGCACATTTCCTGCCAATACAGCCCTGCTGCAGGGCCTGCACTTCTGAGAAGGAAGAACACACAAGAGGAATATGTGCAACTGTATAGTGCCAAGTCCCCCAAGGGAAGCTGCTTACCTTCGCCACCATTCATCACCTGTGCCCAAGGCCTTGGGAGGGCGGCTCTGCCCTGTGGGCTTCTCAGTATCCTCCTTCACCACAGGTGGATGTTATCACTGATTTGGCCAACTCTCCAGCACATGGCCAGAGAATCAGTGCATGTGGTGCTGGAATGGGAAGGTAAAGGGCAGCTTATCAGTTTGCAGATTTGGAGACTATCTGAAAATGAGCAGGACAGTGAGTAGAGCAGTCAAAACTGGACCCCTAAGACCAACACTCAAGTCTCTGTGCTTTCTAGGAAGCCCTGGTAATGTGAAAGAGTAAATCTAGTGAGTGTGGTGTGAGGAACAGGCAGAGGAGCACAGGGAAGTAAGCCCCAGGTATGCAGCCCAGCAGAGGCTGCTCTACTCAGCTCCACACAGTGGTCTAGTTTTACTTCTTAGTTCCCCCTTTACTGTCCAAGGTCAGTGAATTTCCCTACTATTTCTCCAACAAACCATGAGGTCCAAGTAAAAATAATCTCCCAGAAAAGGCTGGGCACTCTTGCTCCCAGCATCTCTTAAACTCTTCACTTTTCAAGGTATCCAGTATACACTATCATGGCTTTGGAGTCAGGCAGGTCTGAGCTGGAATGGCAACCACTGTGGGTCTGTGGGCAAGGTATTTAAGTTCTCTGAGTCTCAGTTTCTGCATCTGCAACATTCTGCAATAAAGATTAGATAAAATAATTTATAACCATCCCTCAGAACATTGTCTAGTATAGAATGGGTAGTGCATGTCTATTAGTAGTAGTAGTACCTATTATCTTCAAGACTTTCTCTTACATTATGTTAATAACTTGCTCTTAGATATTATGTTAATACTTCCAGAAGCATCAGAATTACTTTGAAGAACTTTGAAAAAAAAACACTCTAATTTGGTAGGTCTGGGAAGGGGCTGGGAAATCTTAAAAGTTTACAAGGAGTTTCTGATCTGCATTTTGATTTGGGAATCATTAACCCCCTCATGGTCCATAGTATCATGAATGTGGTTCTAGTTCTTTCATGTTGTTTCATTACCTACAGGTTAGAGGTGTTTTGTAGGTGGTCTGACCTTAGCTTTGGAAAATCCTGACTCAGGTCTCTAAGTTACCTATCCTTCTTAAGGAGCTACATGCCACCAAGACTTTATTGAGAGAGAAGGAGGGGGGGCAAAAGGATTGAAAGCTGGGATTCAGTATTGGAAATCCCTGTCTTCAAATCCAAGCTGCCAGGTACAGGCTATGTGACCTTTGGCAAATCATTGAATCTTCCCAAACCAAGCTAAAGGACCACCATTTTGAAACTGCTTGTTAAGCATTTTGTTTTACCCCAAACTTACAATTCAGTACATAACAGCCCTCCCCTAAATCCAATCTTCCTCCATCCCTTGTTTCCTAGGGCCTCGGGCCCCAAGTCTGTCTCCTCTGTGAGTTGGTCAGTGCTTCACCCCAGTGTCTCCCCCATTCTTGCCCTTCCCACCATCCCTGACACCTCCATTGGAAATGAGGCTTCTATGAGCACCTTCTCATCACCTGCAGGCTTTCACGTTGCTCCTTTCTGGGTCGTGGGTGGTCCCAGATCAGCTTCCCTGAGGAGATCATGATTAATGTCTCAAGCTTCCTTTTAAACCTGCACTACCTCACATTGCCCACAACCCCCAGCAGCATTGCACAGCACCAACTTTAGCCTTTGAACATCCTAACTCAGGTCTCTAGCATATGACTCACACTTATTAACATGACTATTCAAGAAACAACAACTGTTTCTGAAGAGAAATGCTGGAGGTTGGTATTCCAAAGAGATGCCAAGGAGTACATTTTCTCCAGGCCACAGGCCTGATTTGATCAAATCAGCTTCATCCTGTTGATTTCTTTTAGCATTTGAACTTGTTTGAAGCAAACACTGCAGGAGGTTTGGTTTTTACATAAAATTATGTTGCTTTTGGTCTTGGAGGGTATTGTGTAAAGTACCAAGTCACTATTTAAATTCTGTCTCTGGAGCAAAGAAAAGTTCAGGAACACATTCCAGCAATCTGTAGAAACCCAGAAATGGCACAATCTGTTGTATTATGAGAGTCATGGAAAACAAAACCCACTCAGGTGTCCAGCTCAGGCCACTTGGGTGGGAAGCCTGAGCCTACAAAGTCTAGCTGCCTTTGCAAAACATTTCAAGCAAGTGTCAGGGACTCCTGATAGAAATCCATACTCCTGCTGCTTGCTCTTTTTCCCTTTATCGATAACAGAGGTAGCTCAAGTCTTTTGTTCATATGCTGTTGGGATGGCCATGAACTCTTGTAAAATTCATCAAGGCAGTGAAAGTTTCATCAGAAGACTGAGATCTTTATTGTTTGTGGCAAGACATTGTTTATAGAACCTCTGAAGTTCCTCTGGTTCTGCACTTCTGAAACAAGTGTTGCAGACTGTTTTTCAGACCTAGTTTCCTCTTCTGTATGTTTCATACCACCTCATCGTCATGCTGTAGGTTAGCAAAATTCAACCTCAACAATTCTAATTTAAGCTGTTAATCACATGCAAATTCAATCAAAATTTTTCACCCATCAAAGCTGGCCAGGAGTTACCAGGCATTAGTAGGTGGTAAATCCAGCCAGCAGTTCTACAGGCTGCTTCATTAAGTAAGAAAGATTGCTTTGCTTACAGCTTCGGATGCCCCTGGCCTATAACTATAGGGCCACTCTTAACTTCTAAAGACAAATATTACAACACAGGTCTCAAAAGACACCCAAGGCAGTAAGAACTGACTTTAATATTGGAAGACAGTAGAGACTAGGATATTTTTCTGTCAAAGAGGAAAACTTAAAGTCATTTTGTCTTTATACAGTGCCTAAGGCTCCAACTGATGAAGGAAGTTAGAACCAGTAAATGTACCAGTGTTGGGTAAGAGGAATGTGATGCCTCTACCCATGGGGTAGGGGAAGGTCTTGTCCAAAGCTTGACATTTAGTCAACCTTTTTTTCTCAGCTGAAGGAATTATTTATCTGTTTTTAAACTGTATTTTGAAGTTAAAGTCTTCTTTAAAAAAAAAACAAATAAATGAGTACAAGCCTGCCTCTTTTTCTCAAAATGTGTTTTGAAACCCTACAGACAAAGCCATGCCGCTGGGAATAAATAATCCAGCTGCTCTAAATGTTATGACAAAGGAATACAAGTTCAGGGACATGAACTTGATATGCTAGACATTCTCATGACCCCAGTGAGAAAGATAGTGGGGCTCTAGTTTCCAGGCCTAGATTTTCTTTCCCCAAACAAATCATCTGTCAGTCCCATTGGATTCTCTGTATCACCAGTTAGCTTCTCATAGGAACAAGGGACATGTGAAGCGCCCAGGTGTCTCTTCGCAGAGCCTGTGTAATTGGCAGTGTTAATGCAGGACAATAAGGAATAAGAACAGACTGGCTCCAGGTTTGGGGGTAATCAGATAATGCCCCGTCACTTCTTTCATGTTTGATTTTTTTCACCCCTATTTGCAAGTGGAAAAATACTAGATCAATTGTCTTCTCTCCATGTGAAGTTTCTCATTTATCCTTATAGACTTTTCTATAGGTAAGACTGTGAAAATGAGGCTTGGAGGCCCTGTAATTTACAGTCTGTATTTCTGTTTCCTGACTTGGTTACCAAGCCCATTTCCTTAAAAGCACAGAGATTCCTAGACAGGTGACCAGAACAGAACCATTAGTAGGAGGTTCTGAGTAAGACTGATGTCAGGATTAAGAAATAGGCCCCATTATCCAACAGTTCACCAGCTCAGGGCAGACTCACTGTAGGACAATGGGGCTTAATAGTGACTGCACCTTAAAATCACTTGAGGAATTTAAAATAATGAGTTCCCACTTCCAGAGATTCTGACTAGATTAGTCTGAGATATGGCCTAGGCATCAAAATTTTTTAAAATTTTTAAAATATGCAGCCAAATTTAAGAGACATTACCTGGGGCGGGGCTGGGATTGTAGGTCAGCGGTAGAGCGCTTGCCTCACATGCGTGAGGCCCTGGGTTCGATCCTCAGCACCACATACAAAGCAATAAAATAAAGACATTGTGTTCATCAACAACTAAAAAAAAATTAAAAAAAAAAAAAGAGAGAGACATTACCTGGGAAAGACAGAAAAAGTATCTTAAAATGCAGACCTGGATGCTTAGATAACAGCTACACCAAAGGCAGAGCCTAGTAGATGCTCCAGTGGCCCTAACAGTATTGGCAGGAAAGTGAGATGCGGACAGGCAATAGGGCTTGGCCATAGCTGTGAACCAAACCATCACACCAACTGCCCATTGTGATTGTTGTCAAAGCCAAAGTGTTGACTCTTTCTCCTATGCTGGCTTATAATTATTTTTAGTACTTAAATATTATCTCTTGAATTGAATTATAAGTTCCCTCAGAGTTCAAGATGCCAGCACCCAAAAAATGCACCCACCATCTTCCCCATTAAACTATATGCCCTGGAGGGCAGGACCTGAGTTCTTCATCATCTCCCAGGCCACAGAGCCCAGGAGTAGGTACATGGTGACTGGGCATACAGAGGTGCTGGGGAACATTAACAAGAGGCATAAACATACTGGAAAAGCAGTATTTTCATGTTAATTCATTCCAGAAGCCATTCTGCTTTCATGTCTGGAGTTGGGAATGTGTTTTTGTGTGGTGTACCTAAAGCTGCCCTTTACTTGCAAGTCCATAGGCTTAGTGCCACACACTCAGCCTCCTGTACCTTTTCTTGGGTACACCAGGCTTCTGCTGTACATTAAATCTGCAAATGAGAATGGCCTTGGTAGAGGAGCTGTGAGCATATTCACTGGGTCTTAATGGTTGATTTTGAGGTTGATACTAAATCCTTCAGAGTTAGGAGAAGGGGCAGACTTTACAAGTCAGCAGAACTGCCAAGAATGTGCTTGCCAAATGGCAATTCCCAGAACCTTGGTAATTTCACTGTGTGTCTGATTGAAAAATTATATTTGTGGTCTTGGGCAAGGAAGAATAAAAGAATTGCATTTAATATTTATAGGCATAAGGGTAGATAAATTTTCAGTTTGAAAAAGTCATCCTTCCAAGTTGAACACCACAAAGGGCAAGCAAATGTGGTTGAAGTTTTGTTAGAAATCCAGCACAGTCCTTACGACCATGGTAGAAAAAGGGGATCAAAATGGGAAATTGAGATTTGTTGAGCATCTATTAGGTTCATACAAGTCATTTTGCAAATAGTATATCACTTAATCCTTGCTGCAATCTATTTTATCCAGAAAGATATTTTTAAGAAACAATTATGAGCCCTTACTCTGTCTACATAAAGACCTTCTGTGGCTTTTCAGAGTTTTTAGAATAGAAGCCTGAATCCTTTTTTAAAAATATTTTAATTGTTGATAAACCTTTATTTTATTCATTTATTTATATACAGTGCCGAGATTTGAACCCAGTGCTTCCCACATGCTAGGCAAGCACTCTACCACGGAGCCACAATCCCAGCCCAGAAGCCCAAATCCTTTACGTGGCCTCCAAGGTCTTGCATGAATGGCCACATGCTGCCTGTGGCTCTGTCTGCTCTGAGCACAGCAGTTCTGGAGTGATCCTCGCACCCTCCCACTGAGGACATTTAAACACCTTCTTCCTTGTTCTGAAACACCACACCAAAGTCCTCAGTGGCCCTTTACTTCATTAGTTCCAAGTCATCCTTTAGATCCCAAGTGCATTAGTTAGGGTCTAGGCAGGAGACAGAAACCACACCACTTATTTGAGCAGAGGGCATACAATGAATTGAATCAAATAAATAATAACTTTGTGAAGTTATTAACAAAGTAACAGAAAGACAAAAGTCTAAACTGGGGTTGGCAAACTATGGCCTATGGGTCAAATTCAATTCATGGCCTGTTTTTGTACGACCAGTGAACTAAAAATGGTTTTTATATTTGTAAAGCTTCTTAGAAAAAAATACAACAAAGATAACACGTGGCCCATATTTACAATCTGGCCCTTTGCAAGAAAAGTTTCCAGACCTCTGCCCTAAGCCATCAGCAGGTCGGGGAAACCATAGGAAGCAGTTACCATTTATGGAACTGAGGAAACAAAACTTGGAATTGTTGAAGTGTAGAAACCTAGAGAAGGGGCCCCGAGACTTAGGGGCCCGACCTTTGAGGAAAGAGGGCACTGACTGATTGGTGCAGGTGTCTCTGAGATAGAATATGATGAAGTTGATTTTATAAATAATGGAAAAACTGCACACTATCCTGAGCTGCTGCTACAGGAAGGAACTGCTGCTGTTTGGTGAAAAAGCACTGCCCAGCTGCCATTCACAGGTATAGGAAGCCACAGAAATCTCTCAGGAAGTAAACCAGAAGGAACAAGTTCCTTCTCTCTCTCCCTCAGCTTCCTTCTCCCTCTATTGTTCCCTCTGGGCACAGCTGAACCTAAAGGTGGTTTGCAAAGCAAAAGTGTGCTTTGCAGGATCAGAGCCCCTGATATCACATCACAGACAATAGAGGATTAGATCTGTGGCAAAGAGATAATAATTTAATAATGAGCAAAGGGAGCCATCCCTGAACATTCTGATCTGACTAGTATCCTCTATCATGTTTTAATAGCACTATGTATTTTTTTCTTTATTTTATTTACTACGATTATCAAAAATAATAGCAAGCCCTATGTGCTAGCATAGTTTAAGCCCTTTTCAAGATTTAATCTTCATATCTTCACAAAAACCCTGCAGACATAGATACACATATCAGACCCATTTTACAGATGATAAAATGGAGACAGAGTTCAGGCAGTCTTGATCCAAGGCCTGTGTTCTTAACATTACACTACAGCCTTCAATTTCAGTTTTATGTTTACTTGTAAATCCTGACCCAAGATCAGTCTCACTAGAATGGCTCCATAAAGGCTGGGACTGGACCCCTTTCTGGAGACCATTGCATCCTTGTGCCTGCCACAAGGTCTGGCATGAAGGAGGTTCTTGATAAATATTTGCCGAAAGTTGAATAAATGGAGAAGGAATCTGAGTCACAGAAAAGTTGACTCAACAGTTAACAGTCTGTTTGACCCCAAAATCCACATCCTCCCAGTCACAAGCAGGCAGATTAGTGCTTTGCCAGAGTGAGGCTCCTGATGATGTTCTTGAGCCATGTAAATTCATCACTGTTCTTATTCTGAACAAATGATGATGTTTCTTATGGTCCTCAAATTATTCAGAATGTGTGATCAGCTATACCTTTCTATTCTCTGTTCATCATGCATGAAAAAAATAAATAAATAGACACTGTCCTGTAAATATAGTCACGAAACCCAGGGAGCTGTATCTCAGCTACTGGGTTAACTGTAATTAATGTCTGGGGAGGGGTTTGTCAATGAGGGTAGGAATTCTTGTACTTTTTTCCCCCATATACTGTTAAAGTAATTGGATTTCCAATAATCAAACTAAAGAAAAATTCTGAAAAAATAAATGTATGTTTTAAAAATTTTGAACGTAATTGGGTGATACTCCATGACTTCAGGACAGTGTTCTTGCTCCTTATTGTGTTATCTTCTAATTCCCACCCACCACTTCTCATCTTCTCTCTACTACATGGTCCAAACATATACTGGGCTCTACCTGCTACATTTTCTCTTTTCTCTCTGTCTTGTAAAGTCACCATTCCACAATAGGATCTGAGGCACTCTATGATCTGAGCCTCAGAGCAGCCCATTTGCCCTTTCTCTTCCACTGTCTGATACCAAAGTAGAAGTTCAACAATATCAGAGAGAAATAGAGAAAAGCAGAAAAGTGGTAGATATCACAAACATTCATGCGTTCATTCATTTTACCTTCTAACCAACTTAACCAGCTAATAAAATCAAATCAGTGTAGCCAGATAAGTTTTCCACATGGGCTATTTTAAAACCAGTGAAATCAATCTTAGGCAGTTTCCTATGACCAGATATTCCAGATGTTCCTATGAACAACAGCAGCTCCAGAAACTCTAGTAGTTGTGGCCTAGAGCAATAATCTGGTTGGATGGAGCATTGGAAGGGGGGAGAACAAACGACTGGTTTCAGAGCTATGTATAAGGTAAACATATTGTTTCTACTTAATTTTATGTTTTTTGGCTTTGAGGGGTTTGTCAGAAAACTGACAGATTTTATAGCCACTGTTGGAGAAAGTAAGAGCTAACTCTGCTGGTTAAAATAAAAACAAGCTTGGTCTAGATTTATACAAATAGAAATCATAGAAGTGTCTGACAGACACAGTTAGTAAATTCGCAGGCAGGCCCAGGAGAATACTAGAACTAGGGGCTGGGAGCCCTCAGAATCCTCTGGATTCTCTTATTGCCAATGAGCCAACTTCTACTTCTGGAATTTCTCCATGGCTGCCCCCACAGTTCCAAGTTTATGTTAAAATTCTAGCCTCAAAGAGATGTAAGCCCATCTCTTGATTCCAAAGCTAAACTATAGAGAAAGAATGCATGTGTATATCTTGAGTCAGGTGGTCACTCCTGACTCAATCAACAGCGTGTACCTTGTGGCCTCTGGGGAATGAGAGAGCCTATATATGTGGGCAGGTAGATGGTGGTGGTGATTTTGAAGGGGGAAATACTCCAAAAGAGCTCTAGTATATTAAGAAAAAGGCATTTAAAACCTCCAGAGGAGAAATGTGTGTTCCATAACACATCTGGACATCAGCAGTTGATTACTGCTTATTATAATTGAACTAAAAGGGCTTTCTGAGAATCTATGAAATGATAGATTGATTGGGCTATGGATTAAGCTGTTATTTCTGTATCATTTCCATGTTCTAAGACAGTGCCCTGGTTACTTGACTTGTGACTGTCTGATAGCTTCAAACAGTATGAAACTAAAAATTGCATAAGTAAAAAGGTACAAATCATCTTAATATACAAGACCCTGTTTTAAGCACTTTACTTTCATGAACTTATCTAAATTAATGTTCACAACAGTACCATCATATATTATAATAGTCCAGGTTCTTCAGAGAAACAGAACCAATATGATATGTATGGATATATATGAAGAGATTTATTATGAGAACTGGTTTATTTGACTTTGGAAGCCAAAAAGTCTCATGATCTGCCATCTGCAAGCTGAAGAACAAGAAAAGCAAGAGGTAAAATTCAGTCTTAACTCAAAAGCCTGAGAACCAGGGGAGCTGATAATGTAATTCTGCAGTCTGGATGCCTGAGAGTCAGTAGCTCTGGTTTCCAATGATAGGAAGAGATGGATGTCCCAGCCATGAAAAGCAACTCACCCTTCCTCTTTTTGTTCTATTCAAGCTGGCCTTAAATGGATTGGATGATGCCTATTCACACTGGTGAAGGCAAATCTTCTTTACTGAGTCCACTGATTCAAATGCTTATCTCTTTCAGACACACCCTCAAGTCACACTCAGAAACAATGGTTTATTGGCAGTCTTGGTACAGCTTAATTCAGCCAAATTGACATATAAACTTAACCATCACAGGTAGGTATTATTATTTCCATTTTACAGAAATCATAACTAAGGCACAAAGAAGTGAAGTCATTTACTCAAGCTCACTCTGTCATTAAGAACTGGAAGTGGAGCCAGGCGTGGTGGCTCACACTTGTAATCCCAGCACTTTGGGAGGCTGAGACAGGAGAATCGCGAGTTCAAAGCCAGCCTCAGCAATGGCGAGGCGCTAAGCAACTCAGTGAGACCCTGTCTCTACATAAAACACAAAATAGGGCTGGGGATGTGGCTCAGTGGTCGGGTACCCCTGAGTTCAATCCCCAGTACCAAAAAAAAAAAAAAAAAAAAAAAAGAACTGGAAGTAGGATTTGAATACAAGCAGCTTAACTTCAGGGTACAAGCTCTTAATGCTTTTAACAGGACATGAAAAATGCTTTTAGGGGAGAGATTGAGAATAGCTCAAAGCTACAAAGACAAAGCTGCAAAGGCAATCAACAAACTGACTGATTTGGTAAATCGATTCACCAAATAAATAGAAGGACTTTTTCATTGGATTGTAGCCAGAGCCGGGCACAAGAGAAGCTTCACCAAAACATGAGGAGAGGAAAAAAAACATATATATATATATATATATATGAAAGAGACTATATTAAACAGAAGAAGTATTGTGAAGAACAGTCTGGAATGGAAAAACCATTGAACAGAAGAGTCAGGAAAAAAGAGCACACCACGTCCATATTTTACAAATTGTGTTCCACAGACCTTCTGAGCGCTGATAAAAATGCAATGCACCCTTGACTGAATCAGAAAACTATCAGATCTACCAGAAGACACGTTTCAACAAACACTATCAGGCATTCTCATCTTGCAAGAACACTTAGTGTGCAGCAAACAGTCTTTTTTTATGTATAACACCCATAACCTATGTAGATACCTCTGGATTTGGTATTGTTCCTTTAATCTATCTACTATCATTTCTGTAATTATCTACCATTTCAGAAAGGTATTAGTACAGTTTTCAATGACTCCCATTGATAAGAGAGTCTAAAATAAAAATCAAGACTGCTGAATTTTAATTCTAGCTCCATCATAAACTGTCCATGTGATCATTGGCAGACACTGAATTTCTCTGCCTTTTAAGGTTTCTCCTCTCTTAAGATTGTTATAAGTTGGACTGGATCAGTAACAAGTATCTGGAACATGTCCTTCCACACACGTCTTCCCACAAGTCCTGTAACTCCCCTGACCATGGCAGACATCATTAATCAATCATGACACTCCTCACTGAGTCCCAATTGATTTCTCAATATGACATTTAATGCAGCACCCTGGCACCCACTAACAATTGCTTGAAGTTGGTTCACAGTTGAAACTTTCTAGACTAGATAATCCATAAAGTTCCCATAAGTTCTAAAACGTGTAGTTCTTTTAAAAATAAAAAAGTAATTTCATGTTCTGTTTTAAAGGATTAATTTTCATTGATGTGAAAGTTCATTCAGCAATTATTTTTATATTCTGACTTATTTCAACTCTCATGCAGATCTTCCATCTCCCCATTATTCAGTTTAGATTATGATATTGTTGCTTGTCCTGAAAACCCTCTAAATCTTTGTGATTAAATTATGCTAAAAGGTTGAACTAACATTACCTTAAACTTATGTCTTAGATCATCTTGAATTTTAATACAGAACATTCATAAAAATAAGTTTTAAAATTTGGGAATATGCTATAAAGGAAGGGAAGGAAAAGAAAGGAGGACAGGAGAGAGGACAGGAGGGAGGGAGGGTAGGCCCTGAATTTATTTTATTTTCCTTTTTTTTTATTTGTTAGGCCCTGAATTTAAAGGGACATTGTGAAAAATAAGTAAATAAAAACTTCCTAAAGTGATGAAACCAGTCCTAGTCTATTGATTACTCAAGAGAAATTCTCAGATCAATGGTAAATAATTCAAAGTTCCACATTTCTGTCTAAGAATTTTGAGAATCATGCTTACAAATTAGCAAAGACTAAGGGTAATTTTTGTTAAAAAAAAAAAAATGGTGCAGTTGACCTTTATTGTTCTTAAGTCCCATGAATTCTTTGCCAATAATAACAGTTTTTTCTTTCCATTGGTCTCAGACCTGGATTGAAATCACTGAAAATGGTTATTTTCTTCTTATTAACCTCAAGGAACATTGTGTCAAGATGAGAAATAAATATTTTAAGCAGGCAAACAATTTTTCCAAAGCAATTATGGAGAAATTTGGAGATGGCACAAATAGGTGGGTTTTGATTTTCTGATCTGGACTCGACACAGAAACATTTTGGTTTGGATGCTCCCTTGTGAGGTCTGGAAGAATTCCTTGGACATCAACTGAACCCTGGATCCAAACCCAGACCTTGTTCCGGAGGAGGCCTGGGCAGAATCTTGGACCATGTTGCATTATTTAACCAATCACAGGCATGAGAAACCTAACACTGATGGGAATATGCATCAGGACAAACACATGGAGGTCAGATGGAGCCCATCTGGTGAAACCTCAGAGAATTGGATGGAGGCCCTGGAGGACAGAGAGGTTAGCTGAACTAGCAAAGTGTCTGAAGTTAAAAATATTTAAACAGAAGATATATTAGATTAAGGTACAAGTAGTTTAAACTAACTTCTCAAAGTGGATTACCTGGTGGAGGTTCCTATATATTGAAGAAATAAAAGTGATCCCTTTATAATCAGTAAAATCAATGTGCAAATGAATCTCATGATTAACTTCTTTAAATGGTTGTTTACTTACATGTTATCAACATTTTCTCACAACCTTATGGTGTGTTGGAGAAAGAGTAAATTTTCAATTTAAAGAACTGAGTTCAGATGCTTTCTGAAGTCCCTGCAGAAGCCTATTTACTCTGATTTTAAAAGTCGTTCTAACCATTTACATCTCTGGTTTCCCACACACCACATATCAGAAAAGAGTTGACTTTTAAAGGAAGTAAGATAATAGCAGTGATAGCTGATGCCTTTTCAACAAGATGAGGTAGAAGACTTAAAAAGCAAGCTGGAAAAATGAAAATATCACAGATTTGAGACCATTTTATGAAGCCAAATTGTGTGAGGACTTCCTTCACATAAGATGAGATACAGTTATTGTACTCAGAATGACTGAGCACAAAATAAGCCCAGGTCACATTCATTAACTATTCAGGAAGGTTAGGAACATGTATCAAAAGTTTCATTTTAACAAAACACTTATTGAACATCTAGTAGATATCAGACATTGTGCCAAGTGCTATTGATTTGAAAGAAGATAAGTCAACTGTAATCTGGAGTATGAAACAGTATGAACAATTTTATTTTTTATTTTTGTCCAAAAATGTTGAAATTTTAGCACTAAAAGGATAAAATGTATTACATCAAAAAATTGACCTAGGTGGAAAAGCTCATTCCCTGGGTAAAAGTTTTGTTAATGTGAATTATTTTGAATCCTATAATTGAAAGAACACTAATTAGATGATCAGGCTTATACCTCAAAGTTAAACTTGATGCCCTAATTAATGTATAATACTTAATCCAAACCCTTTCTTCTCTCCACTTCCAGAAGGGATCATGTTGACGAGTAAGGTAGAATTTGGCAGCCAAAAGGAAGCTGAAGTTAATCAATACCGTTTTTAACCCTCAATTCAACACTTTATTATTTTGTAATCTTCATATGAATAGAGTTTTTCACCAAGATTGTCAATTCTTTAACATTGAAAACAAGTTCATATATGTGACCAGCTTGATGTTGCCTGGGTATGTTAAGACCTAGACTAAACTAGTATTTTTTCTTACATTAAGTCAGTTTTCCCTCCATGTGAGCTATGTGCAGGCATTTTTCACATATATTATCTCATGTAACCTTTGTATTAACTCCACAGAGTCTTGAATAGATATTATCACAATTTTTGGAGTGAGGACACTAAAGTTAGATGTTGAGTAGTCTATGATTCTATATCTTATAAGTGGACTTGAACTCAGGACCTAAATTCTAGGTCTAGAAGTATGAACAGGGGCTTAAGCCATATCTATTCATTGTCTTCTATTGCAATATAATATCATAACAGAATATTTTTTATATTTTGGGTTATTTATTTTCCATGTGTCATTTAGAGATCAGCTTTCACATCTGTGCTGCAGTTTCACACCCAAAAAAGAAATTTTATATATGAAAGAACCAGAGTGTATTTTTCTTTATACTTTGGTTATTTTTCCTTTCCTGCTCACATAGCTTGTGGTTAAATTATTTTCCTTAGACTTTCATACTAAAATAATTTGCCTTTGGATAGAGGCCAACCATAGACCATTTTCGTTTCTCTAAAAGATTGTTTTTCTAAGCAGCTCAAATGAAAGAATTCCATGTCTTACAATGAGCATCTGTAAGTTGGTTATTTTGGGTAATCAATGCTGAAGTGTAGAATCTCTTCAAACCCTTGCATCTTCTCACTACACCTATCTTTAAGAAATGACCCAACAACTACATAGAAAACAAGATCAGCAATGCAAAAGGCCACATCAGTTACCATTTCTAGACTCGTGCAACAGTTTGTCTCCTGAATGTTGAGTTTAAAATTTTAATGAGGCTATTTAATTTTTAATTTTTTTTACATAGCCATGCATTTCTGTTTTATAAAATTCTTAAGTTACCTTAGAGGAAAACTAGGAAAGAACCCTCAAACTAAATAGAATAAGTGCTTACTTTATACCAGGAATAATGCCAAGTGCTTTATCTGTGTTAAGACCTTACGACCTCCCCACCCCTCGTAGTCAGTAATTTTCTTCACATATAATAGATGAACTGAAGCTTAAAGAAATAATTTGTCCAAGGCAACTCAGCTATAATAAGTGCCAGACCCAGGACTCAAAACCAAATCAAACTGGCTCCAGAACCCTTGTTCTTCATCTTTTTTTTTTTTTAAAGCTTTTACTTTGGACTATTTTATATTTATAAAAATGTTGCCAAGATACTCCAGAGAGTTCACGTGTGCCCCACACCTAGTTTCCTCACATTGTTATCTTTTCCATGATGCATTTGTTCAAACTAATTGATACGGTACATTGCTATTAACTATACTCCAGACTTTCTTTGGGTCTCACCAGTTTTGTCTATTCCAGGATCTGATCCAGGGGCTACATTGCACTGTTCTCATGTCTCCCTAGCCCATCTTGTCTGGGACAGTGTCTCAGTCTTTCCTCATTTTTCATGGCCTTGGCAATCTTGAGTACTGGCCAAGTGTCCTACAGAATGTCCCCCAACTGCATTTGCCTGATGATTTTTTTCTAATGATTAGACTGAGGCTGAGTTTTCTGAGTTTTCTGGAGGCTTATTGCTGAGGTACAACCTTTGTTCTTTTTTTGGTACCAGGAATTAAACTCAGGGGCACTTAACCACTGAGCCACATCTCCAGCCCTATTTTGTATTTGATTTAGAGACAGGGTCTCACTGAGTTGCTTAGCATCTTGCTTTTTCTGAGGCTGGCTTTGAACTCTCAATCCTCCTGCCTTGGCCTCCCGAGCTGTTGAGATTACAGGAGTGCGGTGCCATACCCAGCCAAACCTCTGTTCTTAACCACTTTCTGGTGCTGCCACTTTCAGCACATCATGAGTGAGCAGGGTACTTCTACTTGTCATCCTAGTCACCATTCTAACAAACGACTAGACTTCTGGTACAATTTAGAAAAAATAGCTTACATAAAAAGAAAATACATTTTACAATCCCATAATAAATTTGCCTGTTTCCATAATGACAATTAACAGCTTGAAACTTAATGTCACCACATGAAGATAAGTTCCAGTACTTTCATGTTGAAAATCTTTCCAAGAAAAGTATGTAAATAGCACAAAAGGGATTTTTCAGGGAAATATTTTTTCTACTGTTAGTTATGATAATGAAACATTTAAAATAGCATAAATGCTAACCAGAGAAATGTTTAAGAAAATTATAGCATACGTGCATAATGGTATGTTATCAACCATTTAAAAGATATTTACAAAAAGTAGATCATAATATAGACAATATTTAGTGGGAAAAGCAGAATATAACATTGCATTCTCTTTAGTCATGGCTAACAAATATCCACATTGTCCAAAAATGACCAGAGAAAAATGTAACAAAATGGCAGCATTGATTATCCTTGGGTGGTCAGATTATAAGTTTTACTTTCTTCTACGTTGCCTTACATTCCGTGCAATTACGATGTTTTAATTCTTTTTTGTTGTTTTTTAAAATCTTCTCAAAGGAGTATGCTCTTAAACCACTGCAAGAGTATTTTGTGACTTCACAAGGTGGTTACACAAGAGAATCCTTGAGAGTAAGAACCATGAATTAAGCTTCATTCTGCCCCCACCCCAAGATACCTGTCAAGGTCTGGATGCTAACATGCTCTGACTAGGGGAGTAGAGAAGAGGAAGGAGGTGCTGCCTGACCACTCACTTCACACTACCACCAACATTCCGTGCACACGTACCTACTGCCGTGCTTCCACAGCCCTGCAAAGTCAAGTGCAGACTCAGAAGTGGACCGTCCCAGTCGCTCTGTGATCTGCAATGAGTCATCCCACCTCAGGGCTCTATTAGTGCCTCCATCAATAGGCAGTATGAAGAAGTGAGCGAGTGGAGTGCTCCCACCAGGAATTGAGCCTTGGGCAGTTCATTTAACTCTGTGTGTCTCTGTTTCTTCATCTATAAAATGGGAACAATAGCAGTATCTACCCTGTGAGATTTGCAAAAGGCTTATATTAACATGTAAGTTAATACATTTAAAGTACTTGCAATAGTTGCTCTTGTAGTAGGTTGACAATGGATGGAATATAAGTGGTGCCTTGGTTTTGAGCAGTCAATCCCTATTCACCAGGAAATGAGAGTCCTTTACTAAATGATTTATTAGGTCATCTCCAGCTCTAAAATGGCACTATTTCAATGACCCACATGTGTGTGTGCGTGTGTGTGTGTGTGTGTGTGTGTGTGTGTGTGTGGAGAGAGAGAGACAGAGAGAGGGAGTGAATGTGTTGGGTTCTACTAGGATGGGTATATACTTAGGGTCAAAAACCCTAGAAGTCCTCTTGTGGCCACATGTGACATGATTTAACATTTTAGACATTTTATGAAATAGCTCAATTTAGTTGAAATAGGAAGTGGTATGTAACTGGGAATACCAAACCCTTAATACTCAATACAGTAATAAGAAAAACAGTATAAAAGAAGTGATTAGGCCTGTTGTTAGGCTAAAAGGATACAAAGAACATATTAAAAAGCTTAATTTCAAGAGCACTTAGCTCAGGGAAGTGTTTGGCAAATGAGGTGAATATTTGGGATTTGACGACTTATCTGTAGGAAACTCCTCTGCCACACACACAAAATCCTTAGACACCTTGTTGGTGATGATTACAAAGAGAAGAGAAGACAAGAACTGAGGTCCAAGGTAAAAGCACCCTCTTGGGGATCAGGAGAACTGGGTGCCCCAGGAAGGCTGTTTTTCCTTTGGGGAACCTTTAAAGTCTACTTGGCCCACAGAACACAGCCAGAAAGGAAAATAGGTCTCTTGTCTGCTCATGAAGCAAAGGGTTTCTGTACTCAAAGCAAGAGTATCCATAGCCCATTAATTTGAGATTTAAATTCATAATATCAGGTCAGTTGAATAGAGGACATTTTAACTAGTAAAGTTTATAACTTCTAGAAGAGTAGCAATAATATCATTTGTAAAGTGCTTTGTGGCCTCCAGAGCTGCAATGTCTTTGGAGCCAGGCAGGCCTGGGTTTGAATTCCTGCTCCACAATTAGCTACATGACTGGAGCACATAACTTAAGCTCTCTCTTCCCCAGTTCCTTCTTAAAGATGCTAGGAAGATTGTGAGATCTTGTCTCAAAGTGCTGAGCATGGAGTTAGGCACACAGTGAACACTCAATAAATTATAGATGTTGGTATATTATCCGTGATCCTCACAGCAACCCTTGAGATGGTTGCCATCACTGCCCCCATTTTACAGAATAGGAAACTGACGATTAGAGAGGCAGAGTGCATAGGCCAAGATCTGACATGTAGAACCACAGGAAGAACCAACAATCAGGCCCTGTCTTCAGAATTGACTTCTACGTGTTTCCATTGCCTAATGAAGCAAAGTTTTCCTCTGAATGCAGCACTAACCACAGAATCTTTTCTTCCTCCAACTTCATAGAGGTAAAATTGGAAAATAGAAATTAATTACAATGTGCTCTGTACCAGAGTCCCTGCCAACTGGTGGGAGCATAGGCCAAGGCCCAGGACCACCCTCAGGGTCCTCCACGGGAGCCCAGCCAAGGTCAGACCTAGACTGCTAGCCGCCAATCACATGGGAACCCAGACCGAGGGGAAGGACTGCCTCCAGGGACCCCTGCGGGGGACCTGGTCTAAGTGAGGCCAGGGACTGCCTCCAGTTCCATGTTGGAGACCCTGCTGACTGGTGGGAACACAGACCAAGGCCCAGGACCACCTTCAGGGACCTCCGCAGGAGCCAGCCAAGGTCAGGCCCTAGATTGCTACCCACCAATCTACTGACCCACAAGGGAACCCAGACCCAGGCAAAAAACTGCCTCTGGGGACCCTGGAGACTGAGGCCTGGGACTGCCCCCAGTTCAGCGCCAGAGCCCCTGCCAATCTGCAGGAGCCTGGGCTCAGAGCTAGACCCACCACCTGAATCCCTGAGGGAATCCAGGCCAAGATCAGGCCTAGGACTGCCCTCACAGGTCTGTGAGAGAGCCCAGGCCCAAAACTGCCCCTGCACATAGTGGGGATCCACACTATTGTTCCCTTCCTGTATCCATCTTTTACACTGCAGCCATCCCCATAGTTCTTCCCATGTACTAGACTCTACCTTGGGTAAACAGACAGGGCCTGGAGTCAGTGGCCCACCAAAGCACTGCATCTCTGATCACTCAGCCCAAAGCCATTGTAAGTCCAACCCTTTTAGCCCCATCTCTGAAAGTGTTTGCATCCATCTTGGGCCACTCCCATTGCCATGTTGAGTTATCTTCACTACTGATGCCACCAACTTTAGTGGCAGTAGTGTCCATCTGGGGACACCTGTTGAGGACTAGAAGTGAACTCCAAGGTGAGATACAGGTAATCTGTAGTGTCACTACAAGATTATAGGATAGAAACCACAATACCTCAGATCAGCGTTGCAAGAAAGGCAGATACATAATTAACATGAAAAAAAGGGAATAAAGTGCCCCAAATAAACCTAGATACTACAATAATAGAATCCATTGACAGCATAGTTGATGAAATGTCAGAGAAAGAATTCAGAAGGTACGTAATTAAAATGATCTGTGAATTAAAGAATGACTTAAGCGAGCAAATACAGGTAAAAATTGATCAATCCAACAAAGAGATAAGAGAGCAAATACAGATAGCAAAAGAAACCATGAACAGAACATACAAAAATTATAAGATAGCATCAAAAGACCAAATCTAAGATTTGTCAGGATAGAAGAAGGCACAGAATGCCAAACCAAAGGAATGCACAATCTCTTCAATGAAATAATATCAGAATACTTCCCAAACATGAAAAATGAATTGGAAAATCAAATACAAGAGGCTTACAGGTCACCAAATGTACAAAATTACAACAGATCTACACCAAGGCACATTATAATGAAAATGCCCAGCATACAGAATAAGGATAGAATTTTAAAGGCTGTTAAGAGAGAGGAATCAGATTGCATATAGGGGGAGACCAATTTGGATCTGAGCAGATTTTTCAACCCAGATGCTAAAAACCCAGATCATGGAACAATGTATACCAAGCGCTGAAAGAAAATAGATGCCAACCAAGAATCTTATATCCAGCAAAACTGAGTTTCAGATTTGATGATGAAATAGAAACTTTCCATGATAAATAAAAGTTAAAGGAATTTACAGCAAGAAAGCTTGCACTACACAGCATTCTCAGCAAAATATTCCATGAGGAGGAAATGATAACCAACAATGAAAATATACAAATAGAGGAACTACTCTAAAGGAAAGGCTGATCAAAGGAGAAACCAAGACAAGGTAAAAACCAAAAATAAACCAAAATGACTGGGATTACAAATCATATTTCAATAATAACCTGAATGTGAATGGCCTAAGCTCATCAATTAAAAGACATAGACTGACAGACTGGATTTTAAAAAAAAGACCCAACAATATGCTGTCTTCAAGAGACTCATCTCACAGGAAAAGACATCCACAGACTGAAAGTGAAAGAGTGGGAAAAAACATATCACTCACATGGACCCTGCAAACAAGCAGGAGTTTCCATCCTCATATCAGATAAAGTGGACTTCGAACCAAAGTTAGTGAAAAGAGATAAAGAAGGACATTTCATACTTCATAAAGGAATCATACATCAACAAGACATAATAATCATAACTATGCCATGAACAATGCGGCATCTATGTAAATCAAACAAACCCTTCTCAGCTACAAGAATCAAATAGACCATAACACAATATTACTTGGTGATTTTAACACAGCTCTCTCAATATGGGATAGATCTTCCAAACAAAAACTAAACAAAGAAATCATAGAACTCAATAAAACAATCAATAACTTAGACTTAACAGACATATATAGAGTATTCTATCCATCAACGAAAGGAATACATTTTTTTCTCAGTAGCACATGAATCTTTCCCCAAAATAGAGCATATGGTATGTCACAAAGCAAGTCTTAGCAAATACAAAAAAATAGAGATACTACCTTGCATCCTATCTGACCACAATGGAATAAAATTAGAAATCAATGACAGATTAAAAAATAGAAACTACTCCAACACCTGGAGACTAAATAATATGCTGTTGACTGATGCATGGATAACAGAAGACATCAGGGAAGAAATTTTAAAAAATTCTTAAGTAAATGAAAACTCTGATACAACATATCAAAATCTCTGGGACACCATGAAGGCAGTGCTAAGAGGAAAGTTCTTTGCATTAAACTCATTCATTAAAAGAAGAAAAAGTCAACAAATAAATGACCTGACACTACATCTCAAAGCCCCAGAAAAAGAGGAACAAACCAACATCAATAGATGAATGGATAAAGAAACTGTGGTACATATACACAATGGAATATTATTCAGCAATAAAAGAGAATAAAATTATGGCATTTGCAGGCAAATGGATGGAACTGGAAAGCATTATGCTAAGCGAAGTAAGCCAATCCCAAAAAACCAAATGCCGAATGGTCTCTCTGATTAATGGATGCTGATGAATAAGGGAGGTGGGAATGGGAAACATAAGAGAAATAGAGAAACACTGGATGCGACATGGGGGAGGCGGGGGGCAGGAAAGGGGAATGGGTATAGTAAAGATGGTTGATAAAAATATATATAAATATATATATATATATACTGTTCATTGAAAGTGCATATAAAGATGTTTAATATGAAGAATGTAATCTGCTTATAATTTTGTGCAAAGTTAGAAAAATTATGATTGTAACAATTTTTTTTCTATTTGC
>CM053399.1:65562321-65604677 GCA_028644305.1 Xerus rutilus | reverse complement strand
GTGCAAGTTTTGAGAAAAAAAATAAAGTCATATGTATGAATAAATTTCTTACCTAAAAAAAAAAAAAAGAAGAAGAAGAAGAAGAAGACAGGAAATGATTAAAACCGGGGCTGAAATCAACAAAATTGAAACAAAAGAAATAATTCAAAAAATTGATAAAACAAAAGCTGGTTCTTTGAAAAAATAAATAAAATTGACAAACCCTTAGCCACCCTAATGAAAAGAAGGAGAGAGAAAACCCTACTTACTACAATTCGTGATGAAAAAGGAAATATAACAACAGACACTACTGAAATACAGAGGATAACTAAAAACCATTTTGAAAATTTAGACTCCAGTAAAATATAAAATCCTGAAGACACCAACTAATTTCTAGAGGCATATGACCTACCCAAACTGAACCAGGAGGTCATAGACAACTTAAACGAATCAATTTCAACCAAGGAAATAGAAGATGCCATCAAAAACCTACCAACCAAGAAAAGCCTAGGGCCAGATGGATTCTTAGCCGAGTTCTACAAGACTTACAAAGAAGCATTAATACCAACACTCCTCAAACTATTTCACAAAATAGAAAAGGAAGGAGCTCTTCCAAACTCATTCTATGATGCTAGTATCACCCTGATACCAAAACCAGACAGAGACATATCAAAGAAAGAAAATTTCAGACCAATATCCCTGATGAACATAGATACAAAAATTCTCAATAAAATTTTGGCAAATCGCATACAAAAACATATTTAAAAAATAGTTCACCATGATCAAGTGAGGTTCATCCCAGGGATGCAAGTTTGGTTCAATATATGGAAATCAATTAATGTAATCCATCACTGTATAGACTTAAGAATCATATGATTTTATCAATTGATGCAGAGAAAGCATTTGACAAAATACAGCACCCTTTCATGTTCAAAACACTAGGAAAACCAGGGAAAGTAGGAACATACCTCAACTTTGTAAAAGGTATCTATGCTAAACCCAAGGCCAACATCATCCTAAATGGTGAAAAACTGGAAGCATTCACTCTAAAAACAGGAACAAGGCTGGGATACCCTCTTTCACCACTGTTATTCAACATAGTCCTTGAAACACTAGCCAGAGCAATTAGACAGATGAAAGAAATTAAAGGGATACAAATAGGAAAAGAAGAACTCAAACTATCATTATTTGCCAATGACATGATTCTATACTTAGAGGATCCAAAAAATTCTACCAGCAAACTTCTAGAAAAAACAAATGAATTCAGCAAAGTAGCAGGATATAAAATCAACACCCAAAAATCAATTGCATTTCCATACATCAGTGATAAACTCTCTGAAAGAGAAATTAGGAAAACTACCCCATTCACAGCAGCCTCAAAAAATAAATAAAATACTTGGGAATCAATTTAACAAAAGAGGTGAAAGACCTCTACCATGAAAACTACAGAACACTAAAGAAAGAAATAGAACAAGATCTTAGAAGATGGAAAGATCTCCCATGCTCTTGGATAGGCAGAATCAATATGGTCAAAATGGCCATACTATCCAAAGCACTATACAGGTTCAATGCAATTCCAATTAAAATTCCAACATCATTCCTTATAGAAATAGAAAAGGCAATCATGAAATTCACTTGGAAGAATAAGAGACCCAGAACAGACAAAGCAATCCTTAGCAAGAAGAGTGAACCAGGAGGCATCACAATACCAGACCTGAAACTTTACTACAAAGCTATAGTAAAAGAATGGCATGGTACTGGCACCAAAATAGACATGTAGACCAATGGTACAGAATAGAAGGCACAGAGACAAACCCACATAAACACAGTTATCTTATACTAGACAAAGGTGCCAAATACCTACATTGGAGAAAAGATAGCCTCTTCAACAAATGGTGCTGGGAAAACTGGAAATCCATATGCAGCAAAATGAAACTAAATTCCTATCTGTCACCATGCACAAAATTCAACTCAAAGTGTATCAGGACCTGGGAATCAGACCAGACACTCTATGCCTAATAGAAGGAAAAGTAGGCCCAAATCTTCCTCATATTGACTTAGGACCTTACTTCCCTAACAAGGCTCCTATAGCACAAGAAGTAAAATCAAGAATCAATAAATGGGATGGATTCAAACTAAAAAGCTTCTTCTCAGCAAAAGAAACAATCAATGAAGTGAACAGAGAGCGTACATTCTGGGAACAAATTTTTTGCCACACGCACAACAGATAGAGCACTAATCTTCAGGATATATAAAGAACTCAAAAAACTTAACACCCACAAAACAACTCAATCAACAAATGGGCCAAGGAGCTGAACAGACACTTCTCAGAAAAAGATATACAAATTGATCAATAGGCATATGAAAAAATGTTCAACATCTCTAGCAATTAGAGAAATGCAGATCAAAATTACTCTAAGATTTCATCTCATGCCAGTCAGAATGGCAATTATCAAGCAGACAAACAACAATAAGTGTTGGCAAGAATGTGGGGGAAAAGGCACACTCATACATTGCTGGTGGAACTGCAAATTGGTACAGCCAATCTGGAAAGCAGTATGAAGACTCCTTAGAAAACTTGGAATGGAACCACCAGTTGACCCAGCTATCCCACTCCTTGATTTATCCTTAAAGGACTTAAAAACAGCATACTACAATGATGTAGCCACATCAATGTTTATAGCAGCTCAATTCACAATAGCTAAACTGTGGAACCAACCCAGATGCCCTTCATAGATGAATGGATAAAGAAACTGTGGTATATATACATAATATATATTGCTGGAATATTACTCAGCAATAAAAGAGAATAAAATTATGGTATTTGCAGGTAAATGGATAGAGTTAGAGAATATCATGCTAAGTGAAGTAAGCCAATTCCAAAATAACCAAATGCCAGAATTATAAATAAAATTTAAGAAAATAAATAAATAATAAATAAAATTTAAGAAAATTAATTACAATGTGATGATTTGATACATGTATACATTGTAAAATGATAATCACAAAGTAATCAACTTATCTATGTTTATCCTGGATACATCTTTCACCTGTGTGCACAACATCACTCAGGTGAGCATGCACCAATTTCCACACTTGTTTAATTTTCACGTTATCCTACCCATTATGTTTAGGTTTAATTTAAATTCCTCTTTTTCCATTGAATCTTAGGAGTAATGTTTCTTTCCTTTGAGCCCTCTATATATTTAGTTTCTGCCTATAGATCACTTTCTTTATTATGACATATTTCAGACATAGACAAAAAGGATAAAGATTGAAAATATATCTATGTACCAACCATCCAGCTTAGGAAATGAAATAATATAAATGTGTTCTCAGCCCCCCTCTTTACCTATCTGGTCACATGTCCCTTCCTTTCATCACCCCTAATGTAATCACTATCATATATTTTATGTTTAATGATTCTCGTGCATATTTTTGTACTTTCACTACATTTGCATATGTTTAAGCATTTTGACAATTATATCAAATGTAGGTATCCTTCTTTGATTCCCTCTTTTCTGGGTTGGACGTGGTGATGGTTCCTACACTTAAAAGGTTGTTTCAAAGAAAAAGTGAATTAAGATATGCATAGCACATAAGGTAATGCCATATATACAGTAAGTATTAAATAAGTATGCTATCAATATATTTTTGCTTATTGTGTTTTTAGAGTCATCCAAGTTATACCTTTAGCTTTGGATCACTTATTTTAATCACTGTATAGCATTTACTATGGCAATAAACTAAAATGTATTTCTCCAGTCTTTTGTTGATGAATATTTAAGGTGTTTCCAATTTTCAATATTATAAACAATTTTTCAATCAATATTCTTGCACATTTTCTTGCATGTAGGCAAGACTTTTCAATCTTATGTGAAAATGTGGAATTGCTATTATATATTCTTCAAGATATTTTAACTTACTTCTGACTATGATACTGGTTTGTGTTTGTGCATGCGTGTGTTAGTATGTTTGTGTGCCCAAATTTTATTGTTTCTAGCAGATTATAAGCTCCTTGAAGGCAGGCCTAATGGAATTCAATCTTTCAATGATTTAGCTGGCAAATATTCATTTAGCACTCAGTATAGGCAGTATACAGATCTAGGTGACAAGATGCAAATGTTAAATGGCATGGGCTGTCTCCTCAGAGGTATTTATGCTCTTGAAAACTCACTCAAGATGCAAGTAGTCAGCATTGTTATGACAAAGGGGAAGGGAGCTGGTTTTCACTGAATGTCCGTGATGGATCAGATATTACATATATACTGTCATTCACATGCTGTTTTCATGCCACTTGTAGTTGTGTTCCTGGGACTGCTCATTAATCTTGCTGAGTCCAGTTTCCTCTAATGAGAAAACACTGTTTTGTGTTAAGAGTACAAGCCTGAGTTCAAATCCTGGCATCACTACATGTTAGCTAAATGAGCACATGTAAAGTATTTAACTTCTCTAAATCCCTGCTCCCTGGCTTGTAAAATGGTGCTAATTATAGAATTTATCTAGAAGAGGGTTTGTGAAGATTACAGGAGAAAATGCAAGTAAAGGGTTTACCCAGCACATTAAAAGTGCTCAATAATTGGAGGCTATAATGACGATCATGTTGATTCTACCATCTACTAACCAAAAGGTAATGGTTTTAGAATTCAGCATATACAGGAAGTCGTTATGGAATTTTTACTTTCTTTGCTGCTATAATCAAATTATCTAATCTGAAGTTTTAGAATATTACCAGTTTACTACCTCTCTTATACAAATGTATATTCACAATGCATTTGATCTCAGCCTTGCTATATTTACAGAATGGAGACGTTTTGTTTGTTTCTAAGGTTTTCCTCTAATAGATTTTGTTCTAATTAACAAAAAGAATGGATAATTCCTGGTGTTCATCTAGACTCCCCTCTGGACGCTAGGGCAGGCTTCCAAGTCTCCAAGCTCCATTAGCAGCTACACACCTCAATGTCTAGAGGGAGCTTAGAGGGTACTTGAGTCTGTTGCTCTGACTCCAGGCAAAACTGCATTCAACCCCAACCTGAAAACATCACTATTGGAAGTGGATGCTCAGGGAAAAATTCCACGATCACTTTCCAAATTCAACTCAGATGCTGCCCAGACTGCTTTCATCTCATGCATACTTAGTTTTACTAGAATTGGGTTTCATTGCAGAGTGATCTCCAGCTCCCCATAGTGGCCCCTCCTAGCAATTTTTCCTAAATTAACCAACTTTGGATGGACTCATTACTTGCCTGTCCCTTTGTCTCTCTGCAAGAAATAGGTATAACACTTCACAAGTAATAAACTGCAGCTGAACTTTAATCTGCACGATTCATTGCAAGATGATTGGAACATTCCTTAAGAAATACTTTCTAAGTTTTTTGGCTGTTTTCTTTTGTGTTGCAACCTTCTATTTAAGCAATATACTGCTTATTCTTGTACTAGAATCAATTCTGTAACAAAATATATTTACCCTCCCCCTCACAACTTATTGCTGCCAGGCACTTGGGAAATACCTGATAGATACATTTGGCTTATAGGAAGAGTCATGGCATAATCCTTTTTCTTGTATGACAGAAAGAATTATTCCAGAACCCCATTCTCTTTTAGAAGGACTGAAGACAGATGAGAGCCTTTCTCAAACATCTGGAGGATCGTTGATTAGAATGAGAACTTATGTTTCTTGGTTCTAGAAGTCAGACCAAGGACATATTAGGTGGAGATTATTTTAAGATCAACTTTTGCTCAATGCAAAACAAAACAAAACAACCCACGTACAAACACACAAACAACTTTGTTTTAAAAAAAAAAAAAAACCCTGACTTCTCCATCTCTGGACATGCTTGATTGGAAGCTAAAAAGAACATCTATTGAGAACTACAGAAGGGGATGGGAATAACTTCCAACTCTTAGATTCTATAAAACTCTTATAAGAAGGACTTACTTTTCTAGCTTGCCCTTTTTTCTGATGATATTCACTTAGTTCTTTCTGGATATGCCCCTTTGGTGGGGGGGAAAAAAACTTTCTCTTAACTCATTGGTCTGTATACAGTTCTGTGGAATCAGAGAGGAGGGAATGGTTCATAATTTGCATGGTGAGGAAAGGGGGAGAAGAGGCAGCTAGGGAAGATTTTACAGACCTGCGAGCATTGAAAACTAAGAGGACCTAGAGAAAGTTGGGGGCTCCCAAAGGGAAGACATGAAAAGACCAAAGAGCCTGGTTCATTCAATGCATGATATATTTTCTAGAAGGATTCAATTTAGTATCATACGGGTAAGGGTAGAAGTAGAAGTTAATAAGAAAGAGTGATATTCAAAGTAATGGCCAGTGTGGCATGGATCTACCAACCAAAATGGAGACCAGATTCAGAGTGCTGTGAAATACCAGCTGAATATCAGTCCTGCCAATAAGGCTGAAAGGCAATGTGTGGTCAGAACATCCAAAATAAGGAGTAGCACAGTTACATTTTGTATTCTAGAAGGATCGCTCTTGGGGGTATGGGGGCAGGTTTCTAATGGCTATGAATGTGTTAAATCAATAGAATTTATTTAGTAAGTTGTTTCAAGAAATAATGCTGAGTTTAATCATAAACACAGCTCTGAAAATGAGCCTGCCCTTCATTCCAGAACAACAGTAACAGCAACAAAAACAAGTCCTACAATGTGCCAAAACGGAAATCAAGTTGTTGGCTTACAAGAAATGCAACCCTATCTCCTTTTCTGGCTGTTGGTGACAGAGTGGCTTTAGGGCAATGCCTGGTTTGGCATTGATTGCTGAGTGAATTTGCTGAAAACAGCAACCTCACATATTTATATTTTCTTCTGTTGGTGACACATGGACTAGAAAAAGAATTGGGGTTGATTAAGACAGGAAGGGTAAGCATCAATTAATCCAAAGCCAGATTTTTCAAACAAAAGACCTCCAAATCAAAACCAGTGAACCAACCAAAAGCACTATATCACTCCAACTGAAGAATCCCTCTACTTCTATGTACTGAAAGAGTCATCAAGCACTGGACTGTGGGTCACTTTCCAGTGTTATGATGGAATATTTTCCCACACTCACAGAAGAACACGAATCCTGAGCAGCCTCTGGTGAAAATCAGACACTGGGGTTGTCTGGGATATATTGGAGGACTGTCAAGCTCATGGAGCAGAGAAGGAGGCCTGTATAATGGAAAGTGAAAGCACCCAAAGCTACCTGAAATAGCTTCACCCAAAATAGGCCACCAATTGATTTTGTAGAGCCAGGGCCATTATTCTAAATGGCACTTGTGTGTGTGGCTGTAAGTGGCACCCTCATCACTTTGCTGTCCACAAAGAGAAACTTTCACATTTTCCTGAGATATTTTCCCAAACTTTAGTTCATCCCAGCTCATCAAAGGCCCCAGAAGAAAATGGTATAAGTCAGATATGTGACCATGGGCAAGTTACCTCTCAGCCTCCTCACCTGCAGAATTAATCCTTAACTAATTTATGGAATCACACTCTCAATCCCCTAAGATAATAGAGATCATTGGGTAGATAAACTGATCATTGCTATGTGGGGACATGTGATACTGTTACTATCTATGCACACAGCCTTGGTGAAGGAGGAGAGGTGGAGTCTCCTCTCTCTAACATGGAGCAGTCTCCCAGGTTCTTCAATAGGAGCAATGTATGTGGGCTTCAGAAACTCTTAGAAAATGGATGGAGTGGAGAAACAGGCAATTTTTATGGACAGTCAATTTTTCTGGGAGACCCACAGGCCTGTACTAGGGGGGAAGGTAAAATCAGGAAAGAGAAAATCATTGGAAAACAGAGACTTGAAAAAGAACAGTGGTCCTTAGAGTCCAACTGTTTGAATTTCAGTCTTTATTTGTCCCTTTTGGCTGTATGACTCAGGGAAGTTACTTGTCCATTGCATCTATAAAGTGGGCATGATTTTTAATAAATATATTTTAAAGAATTGTTACAAAGATTTAAAATAATATAGTTAAATAGAACCTAAAATAGATAACAACAATGAATAATAATTATTAAAGGCCACTGACTTCGATGTAACTCAGCAAAAAATAATTTTCATAGAGAAAATGCAGACCATTGATTGTCAGGACTGGAAGGGACTCAGAGTTCCTCTGAATAAATAGGTAAGGTAGCTGAGACCCAGAGAGACTGGCCCAGAGTCTCATAGCTGTTGGTGGCAAAGTTGAGCCCAAAAAATCTTCAGCCAGAGTAATTTCTTTAACCACTTCTAAAATCCTTTCCAGGACCAATACCTGGTCATGGATTCTCAGCTTGAAGCCCTCATGACTTAGAAGCTTATTTAGTCTCATAACTGTGGAGTAACAGCATGTGCAAATGCTCCAGTGGGCAACGAGTGATGCAGATGATAAACTGTGTCAGTACAGTTGGGCCTATGGGCCTATCAACAGATGGATAAACAGACCAAATGTTCATCAACAGGTGAATGAATGGATAAATAATTTGCAGTATATTGGGGATATTATGGGGATATTATTCCATAATAAAAATGAATGGAGTACTAGTGAATGATATGACATAGATGAGCTCAAAAACATTGGACTAAATGAAAGACACCAGACACAAAAGGTCACATGTTGTACAATTCCATTCATATGGAACATACAGAACAGGTAAACCTATAGATACAGAAAATAGACTAATGATTGGTAAGGGATAGGGGCTGCTTAGAGCTTGAGGAATAAGAGAATTGGGAAGCAATTGATAAATAAGTAGAAAGTTTCTTTGGCGGGTAATAAGTGTTTTGGAACTAAATAGAAATGATAAGTGCATTGTAAGTTCCACTAAATGCTACTAAATAATTTACCTTAAAATTATTGAATTTAAATTAAAAGATAAGATATAATGAATTGATTCAGTTTAAATTACAGTACCAATATATAAATATTTAGTAAAAATTTTCTAACTGCTTATTAAGATGTGATTTCTAACCTAGAGGTTTGTATTTGAAATCACTCACACTCTGAGCTTCAATTTCCTGACCTGTAAAAATGGAAATAATATCTGCCTCATTCATGTGTTGGGAAGATTCAATGGGTTATAGATTTAAATTGATATCAATTTATACATATTGATATCAATTTACATGTATATAAATGTTTATAATTAAGCATGCTTATATGATTACTATTTATCATTTATAAATTCCCCCTCATTTATCCTGTTTTCAACAGAATAAGCAGTTATAATAGGTATAGAGCATTAGTTTTATGGGGAAACTCTTGGTTCTTATTTCCTTCAAGGAGCTAGTTCCTAGGTAGCAGGGTATATTTTCTTGCTCAAAGGAATTTCCCATGTAGTCATAGAGTCCTCAGGTAAAATGAACATGCCATGTCTAAGTGTGCATGTGTTCCAGAGCCTTCATCACAGTGCTCAGGTAAGGTGGACAAAGAGCTGAGGAGATCTACGCTCTAGGATGTCTAGTATCTTCCTTCCCTCCCAAGAAAAAGTATGTGCTGTCATGATCTCTACGTCCCCTCATAGTCCTTGGATTAGAAATAGTCATATGCCCCCAATCTAGCCACAAGGCAGCCTGGGCAATATATGAAAGTGTCTGAATTAGTTAGATAGCTACTGTCTCTTCTACATTGTTCAGGGATAGTTTAAGGAACTCTAGGCCAGAAGTTCACTGCTAGTTGTACCCTGACCTTGTAAACTTGTTCCTTGAAACTGAGCTCCAGATTTTGGTTCCAGTGCCTCTGGGCCCCTCTGGCTACATCTCTGCCTTGGTTCTGTACCTCAATTCTTATGATGAAGAGTCCTACCACTTAAATGTTATTTCAGTAGTTTCTCTTACCCTTTGCTTACCTGATCTGTTTGCTGCACTTCTATAACCTGAGGTCAAATTCCCTGATCTAAATGTACTATACAGACTCTATATAAAGACCTTCTCTGGGTCTCAGTTACCAGAACCTTCCCTCTACTGCCTGTAATTTTGCTGTTCACAACCTGGCCTGTTCTGGTTTGGCCCATCCCATCACCATACATGGCCTGGTTTATCAGGGGAAGTGAAAAAGTAAAGGAAAAAGGCAGAAAAGTGCAGGAAAGCAGAGAGAAAAGAGGCAAAGTGATATAATGGGTGGACATTACACAGAATGAGGCTCAAGGCTAAACTTGGTCACATCTTACCTACATGCGTGACTTTTGCCAAGCCACTGCACCTTTCTGAAATTCTTTGTTTCTTCATCTAGAGCATGAAAAATGTAGACCATAGTATCTTTAAGGTCCCTTCTTGCCCTGGCAATTTATGGCTTTACATGAAGGTAAGAAATTCTCTTAAAGTCTCTTGGACTCCTTTGAGGGTAAGGGAGAAAGATACCAGCATGAACCCTGAATGGAGATATTTTTCTTCTTCTCCTTCTCTTCTTCTATTTTGAGTGGGAATTATTTGGGTGTAACTAGTTAGTCCTAATAGCTAAATATTTTCTCAAGCTTTCCTGAATAAATCCTGCAATCTCTACTTTCAAAATGGAGGAAGGGGAGAATTGGCTTTAAATATATTCATCTGAGCATGATGAAAGTATTAAAATTGCACAAGCAGGAAATTTATGGGGCACTTTTCCTTCTGCCCATTTTTGCAATGGTCAAAAGAGACTGAAATTCAGTATGTTCTCAAATTAACTAAAGAAACTCCTTGTCAAAGCTCTCTCAATCCATCTGGTTAGTATTATTAAAGCATTATGGGGTATATGTGCTTTCCATTGGAAAAATGAATAATCCATTCAAATATGTCATTTCATAGGTTTTGAATATGAAGGCAGCTGTTAAGGGAGCTATCAAAGCAGTCTGAAGTACAGTGTGAGTTGTCAAGGGAAAAACAAAAAAGAATTTTCAATAACTAGAGGTTCAGCAGATTGTAATGCCAAAGGTTGAGTGCAAGAATATTTTTTAGAATCCTTAAAAACTATTATTTGTTGCATGGAGGCATCTGAATCCAAAAGGTAAACTCTGAACCACCTGGACTCTATTAGAATGTCTGGGGCCTAGAAGGTGCTGTGAGAGAGCACTTGAAGGTGCCCTTCAACATAACTGTCCCCCCAAAGCACAACACACAGGGAGCTTCTCTTCTAGCTGTGGCCTTTTGTTTAAAGAATGTTGTGGCCTGGGCCAACTATGCCCCATGCACTTCAACCCAAGTGAGAAAACTCTTTTGTTTAAGCAGGACATAGTGGAAAGAGTGAGGACTTGAAGTCAGACAGATCATGAGCCATATCCAAGCTCCCAGCTCTCCCACTCACAAACCCAATGACTTTCAGCTAGCACAGTGTCTGTTTCATAGAATCCACTTGGCACATCCCTCTTGATCTGACCTGTTGAGCCAGAACAGTTACAATCCCTAATCATCAGTTTCCTTCTTTTCTAATAGTATTTAAGGGTGAACTCTAAAGGGAGACTAATTAGGTCAGATCCTGGCTTTATAAGTACTTCACTGTCTAGGTTGAGTTTCTATCTTTTTTTTCCCATTCTCTCCATTAATTTATTTAGTTTTAATTTTTATTTTTTCTTAAAAATTTCTTTTTTCATTAAGTAATTTTGTTTTTTACACAAATAGAGCACAACTCTTCATTTCTCTGGTTGTACATGATGTTCAGTCACACAGTTTGTGCAATCATACCCATACATAGGGGTAATCATGTCCATCTCATTCCACCATCTCCTACTCAAACCTCCTCCCATCCCATCCTTCCCCTCTGCTAAATCCAAAGTTCCTCCATTCTTCCCTTGCTGCTTCCAAGCCTCCATTATGGATCAGCATCCACTTTTCAGAGAGAATATTCAGACTTTGGTTTTTTGGGGATTGGCTTACTTCACTTAGCATGATGTTCTCCAACTCTGTCCATTTACCCATAAGTGCCATGATTTTATTCTTTTTTAATGCTGAGTAATATTCCATTGTGTATATGAAACAATGTGTATATAAAGAAACCACAGTTTCTTTATCCATTCATCTATTGAAGGGCATCTAGGCTGTTTTCATAGTTTAGCTATTGTGAATTGAGCTGCTACAAACACTGAGGTGACTGCATCACTATAGCATGCTGATTTTAAGTCCTTTGGGTATAGACTATGGAGTGGAATAGCTGGGTCAAATGGTTGTACCATTCCAAGTTTTCTAAGGAATCTCCATACTGCTTTCCAAAGTGGTTGCACCGTTTTACAATCCCATTAGCAATGAATCAGTGTACCTTTTTCCCCACATCCTCACCCGCATTTATTGTTACTTAAATTCTTGGTAATTGACATTCTGATTGGAGTGAGATAAAATCTTAGAGTGGTTTTGATTTGCATCTCTCTAATTGCTAAAGATGTTGAACATTTTTCATACATTTGTTGATCAAGCCAAAGCAATCCTTAGCAAGTAGAGTGAAACAGGAGTCATCACAATGCCAGACCTTACACATACTACAGAGCTAAGGTAACAAAAATGGCATAGTATTGGCACCAAAAACAGGCATGTAGACCAATGGTCCAGAATAGAGGACATGGAGACAAACCTACATAAATACAATTATCTCATACTAGACAAAGGTGCCAAACACCTACATTGGAGCAAAAATAGCCTCTTCAACAAATGGTACTGGGAAAACTAGAAATCAATATGCAGCAAAATGAAATTAAACCTCTATCTCTCACCCTGCACAAAAATTAACTCAAAGTGGATCAAGGACCTAGGAATTAGGCCAGAGACTCTGCACCTAATAGAAGAAAAAGCAGGTCCAAATCTTTATCATGTTGGCTTAGGACCTGACTTCCTTAACAAGACTCCTAAAGCACAAGAAATAAAATCAAGACTCAATAAATGGATTCAAACTAAAAAGCTTCTTCTCAGCAAAAGAAACAATTAATGAAATGAAAAGAGAGATACAGAATGGGAGCAAATTTTTACTACACACACATCAGATAGAGCACTAATCTCCAGGATATATAAAGAGCTTGCAAAACTTAAGACCAAAAAACCAAATAACCCAACCAATAAATGGGCTAAGGATATGTTCAGTTTCTTCATCTGTCAAGTAGAGACAACTATAATATCTACTCATAAATTGAAATGCTTAAAACAATGCCTCATACATAATAAGCCTCATGTGTGTGTGTGTGTGTGTGTGTGTATATATATATCTTTAAAATAAATGAGTATTCTGCAACTCAAAGTGGATCAAAGACTTAGGCACTAGAACAGAGACCCTGCACCTAATAGAAGAAAAGGTAGGCCCAAATCTTCACCATGTCGGCTTAGGAACTGACTTCTTAACAAGACTCCTAAAGTGCAAGAAGTAAAATGAAGGATCAATAAATGGGATGGATTCGAACTATGAAGCTTCTTCTCAGCAAAGGAAACAATCACTAAGGTGAAGAGAGAACCTACAGAATAGGAGAAAATCTTTACCACCTGCACCTCAGATAGAGCATTAATGTCTAGGATATCTAATGAAGTCAAAAAACTCAATATCAAAAAAACCCCCAAATGATCCACTTAATAAACAGGCAAAAGAACTGAACAGACACTTCACAGAAGAAATACAATTGAGCAACAAATATATGAAAAAATATTCAACATCTCTAGCAATCAGAGAAATGCAAACCAAAACTAAGTTTTCATCTCACGCCAGTCAGAATGGCAATTATTAAGAATACAAACAACATTTAAGTGTTGGCGAGGATGTGGGGGAAAAGATACACTGATTCATTGCTGGTGGGACTGAAAATTGGTGCAATCACTATGGAAAGCAGTATGGAGATTCCTCATAAAACTGGAATAGAACCACCATTTGACCCAGCTATCCCACTCCTTGGTTTATCCTTAAAGGACTTAAAAACAGCATACTATAGTGATGCAGCCACATCAATGTTTATGACGGCTCAATTTACAATAACCAAACTATGGAACCAACCTATATGCCCTTCAACAGATGAATGATAAAGAAAATGTGGTATATATACACAATGGAATATTACTCAGCCTTAAAGAAAAATGAAATTATGCCATTTGCAGGTAAGTGGATGGAGCTGGAGATTATCATGCTGAGTGAAGTAAACCAATCCCAAAAACCCAAAGGCCAAATGCTAATTCACAATAAGAAGGGAGGGCTAGGGAAGAATAAAAGTACTTGGGTTAGGCAGAGGGGAGTAAAAGGAAGGGAGGGGGTATGGGGGTAGGAAGAATAATAGAATGAATCAGACAACGTTACCCTATGTACATATATGATTACACAACTGATGTAATCCTACATCATGTACAACCAGAAGAATAAGTTATATTCCATTGATATATGATGTATCAAAATGCATTCTACTGTCATATATAACTAATTAGAATAAGTTAAAAATAAACAAATGAGTATTCTATAAGTTTCTAACACTTCAAAAATATACACAGGATTATTTTACAAATATTTTTCTTATTTTTATTTTGCTCAGTCTTCAATATTTTGTTTACTTCTTTTTACATATTTCCCTATATTTGAAAGTTTTCTATATAAATCACATTTTTATATACGTAGCCCTGACATTATAAGCCTACGTCAAAGTCCTCAATATCCTCCTAAAGCCTTTAAGAAAAAGCACCCAATTCCCTCTATTGTTCAGAGCTTGACAGCACTGAATATGTTCATAGAAGAACCTCATCAATCCCAACCTCAAGACCTCTGCAGAGACCACCTGGCTTGGCCTGGCTAACTCCCAGAGGTCTGGCGTTTGGGTGGAGAAGCTAACTGCTGACTTTTTCTCATCATCATCTTCTCATGCTACCTTTGAGGACTGCCTAGCAGGGAGTAGGAGATGATTCCTCTGTTTTCTCCTTGCTGAGGGGCTAGTGTTGTTTCTCACTGGAGAAATAAAAAGTCTTTGAAACTTGACATTTGGAGAGCAGACTTTGGATGAGAATTCAAATACCTCTTCAATTTACTTGTGTTTTGTGAGTGGGTGACTACATGGGAGTAGAGAAGGAAGGGGGAAAATCCTTAAGGACAACAACATCGCCATTAAATATATAAATATAGCAAAAAAAATTTTTAATTGTAATACTTTGTGAAAATGCAGGAAGACAGCTACTTATGTGCTGATAGTGGAGTTGTAAATTACTCCCATCTTACTGAAAGTGCTTTGGCAACACCCAAAGAGACTTAAAATCATTTGTGTTTTCTAGAATGTAAACTTCATGAAATCAAAAATACTTTGTTGGTTTTTCACTTTTTTTCTTTCTACTATATTGCCAGTTTGGAATGCTGCCTAGCACTTAGTGGGTACTTATTAAGAATTTGCTGAATGAATGAATCAACAAATTAATCATTAGTCTCTTAAGTCCACTTACAGTGATTCCACCTTAGAAAAAATCACAAATGTAAAGTTGCCTGTGTGCTCATCACAATATAACTTAAAATAGTGATGGTTTGGAAATAATTATAATATAGAAAATGGGAACTATTAAATAATAGTTGTAGTATTTTTCTGTTTTTTTGGATGCTTTAAGCTGAATTTTTAGTATGCAGAAACATGCTAATCAGATCCTTTTAAATGAGAAAAAGAAGCATATGACATTTTGTTTAAACAAAAATTTTCTACTTTTTTTAAGCATAGAAAAAAGACTGGAAGAAAATGGATCAAAATTATACAATGATCATCTATCTATGGGTGATTTTAAGGTGTGATTTTATTTTTTTCTATCAATTTTTGTGTGTAATGAGCATATAATAATTTTAAACTTGGGGAAAATATGTTACAAAGTCCCTATTGAACTTAGGGAGATGAAGACCACACTTGCTTGTTGTGTGTTAAGGTTCCAAAGCCTCTGTGGGGCTCACATGTTATAAGTGAAAGTATTGTTTTGCAAAATAAGAAGCATAAACTAAAGTAGGAAGTGGTAGCTTTTATTGCTGTTCTTGTTACTATTGTGGCAGGTGCCACTTTTTGAGAGTGTCCAAAGCATCACCATACTTTATTGTGACAGGTTTAAAATGCCCAACATGTTTGGAATGGTACCTTCAGTTCATGGAAGAGGGAGCCTGTCTGTTTTGTAGTGAGTGCCTGGCATAGTGCAGGTGACTGTTCACTTCTGCTGAGTGAGTAAAGGAAGATTGGGGAGTTGCTGATCTTCTGCATTCATTTGTCAAGGTAACCATGAACTAGAGTGAGTCATTAACCATGAACTACAGAAGTGAGTCATTTCCCGGCAATGATGGACAAGCCACCATCATCATCTCCATGCAACTCCTTTGATCTTTTTTCATACACTGAATCCTGTGTGTCACCTTGACTGTGTTACACCAGGTATATAGATGAGGAAGCTGAGGGCAACAGAAAGTTATATAGCTGTCTCAAGGCCATATATTTGGTAACCAGTATAGCCAGTTCAAACTCAGGTCTGTTTGGCTCCTAAGCTCTGTGCTTTTCCCCCTCATTGTATCCCTTTCCAGAGGAGTGGCTAGGCAGTATGTATTCCTCATCTGAATTTGAGAATTCCTTGGATATTCTAGATTGTGCTGTTTTAATGTTTTCTGTTATTGCTATCCCAAAACATGGAACACTTGGCATCTCCTAATCTGAGGGGAATTGGTTAAAAGGTTTCTTTGTTGCTGGTTCGACTAGCAACCCTTAGGTAAACGGGTTAGATCTGGAGACAGACCTAGTCACATCCAGCAATTGTCTGTGAAGATCCTGTCTTCCTACTGCTTACAATGAGATTCCCAAACAGCAACTGTATGTTTACCTAATTAAGGCCACAGGCTCACACTTCTCTCTCTTTGGATGTAACAATGAAGTCATCACAGCTAGAGGGAAGCAGATTTTATGAAGTCCCTTGACCTTTTTGATGGCCTTTGCCTCCTCGAAGATGGATTTCATTTATGTGTATTATTCTCTTAAGTGGCATTTCCTCAGCAAAGCTCTATAGTCATTCCAGTTTAAACCAGAATACTCCTCTTCCCTGAATCGTAAGAAACTGGCTCTGAGCTAGTACTTGAAACTGAGTCACAGTGAGTTGTTGTTTTGTTTTGTTTTTTTAACAGACTGATTACTCTTTTTTTTTTTAAAAAAAGCAGTAGCCTGAACATAATAACCCAGCCATATTCTTGTTTAAGTGACTGAATTCCCCTGACTCACCTGCCCATTGTTGTCATGATGCCTGAGATGGTAATGATGGAATAGGCCAGTGGAGAAACTGAATGAGCTGGAGAAATAAAAACAGGGAACATTGTCCCAATTCCCACATGAATCCTTCTATCCCCTGGACCAGACAGGAAACCCCAGGTGAGATTTATTCACAGGGAGTATATTGGTTTACTCAGGCTATCACAACAAAATTTCACACACTTAAACAAGAAAAATTGATCTCCTCATCACAGCATAATTGATAATAGTGAACTCCAGAGGACAGAAGTCCAGGATCAAGGTGCCAGCAATTTTGGTTTCTTCTGAGATCTCTCTCCTTGGTTTCCAGATGGCCACCTAGTCACTGTGTCTTCATGTGCTCATTCCTCTATATAGTCTGAATCATAATTTCCTCTTCTTATAAAAACAATAGTCACACCGGATTGGAGTCACCCTACCAACCTATTTTAACTTAATTACCTTTTTTAAGACCCTACATCCAAATACAGTCACACTCTGAGATACTGAGAGGTAAGGACTTCAACTTAAGAATTTCGAGGGTACACAATTTAGCCCAAAATGGATGCCCATGGAGAATCAGAATAAAAAAGGATTGCTACATTATAAACCATGGGGACAGATGTCAACAACTCCTCTAGTACTGGGATGGCTAATCTCACCCCCAGGAAAGAGAAAGCATCTTAGAGACCTGCGGTACCCCAGCACAAATGCAGAGCAATGCCAAGAAACGGAAACAAGAACTAGCCTGTCTCCTGGTCTTATAACATCCAAGGCCTGCACCATCATTCAACACACAAGGAGGAATCATATCTTGCTTTCCCTCCCTCTGACTTGGAATCTGAATCTATCCCTTCTCTCCACTGTCTCCTCTGCCCTGCCCTAATCTTCCTTCACATGGACTCTGGCAATGGACTTATTATTGCCTCACAACCTCCAGCCTCCTCCCCTCCCTATGCCTCCACACAACTGTCAAGGGCTCATTTAAGTGAAAATTGGGCCACCTTTGCCTGATAGACTGCCCTCCCCATTGCCTTCAGGATCATCAGTCTTTCCTTAGCTTGTACATGAAGCCATGCCTTAACATCTTCAGTGGCTCCCCAGTACCTCCAAAGTAATATGGTTAGTGAAGCTTGCAGGGCTCATTTCCATCTGATCTGATCTACCTCCAGCCTCTCTGCCAGATATACCACAGCTTTGTCAGCTGTGCATCCCATATGATCCAGCACCCCAAACCTCTTTCAGGAGGTGCCCTTTGGTTAGTGCCTCCAGGCCAGTCCGCTTTCCTTCTGTCTCCAGCCTTGAAGAATTGTCCAAGGATAGGCCCAGTTCTAATGTTGCTTTTCTGCTAAGCCTTCCTTATGCTCTCATGTCCTCAAGGAGATTATTCTCTCCTATTCTGCAACCCACAGCACTTGTACATTTCTGACTGAGATGCTTATCATCTTGAGTTACATCATTTTCTTCACCTTGCCTCACTAGTATATAAGCTCCTGGACAGAACATTTCCTCTAACCACCTCTATTTGTCAGTGCCCCACATAGCTCCATGCAGAGCAGGTGCTCAATGAGTAGGTGTGAAATAATGAAGTCATGGGAGTCCCTTCACTGCCTTGTTCTTGACCCATGCTTTGGGAGGCTCTGCCTGTCATCATACGAGGTCCACACACTTCAGCACCAGGACATATGGATACCAAGCACCAACAGCATAGCTGATGGAAGTTTTGGCCCAGTAGCATGAGTTGTGCACAATTGATAAATGAAATCCCTTATTCATTGCTCCAGCAGCCATCAAAGAAGAGATGCAAATGTGAATGGCTTAAACTCACCAATTAAGACACAGACTGACAGCCTGTATAAGAAAAAAAGACACAACAATATGCTGCCTTCAAGGGACTCATCTCACAGGAAAAAACATCCACAGACTGAAAGTGAAAGGGTGGAAAAAAATATATCACTCACATGGACAGTATAAATAAGAAGGGGTTTCCATCCTCATATCAAATAAAGTGGACTTCAAACCAAAGTTAGTAAAAAGGGATAAAGAAGGACATTTCATACTTCTTAAGGGAGTCATACATCAACAAGACATAACAATCATAAATATGCCCCAAACAATGAGGCATCTACATATATCAAACAAACCCTTTTCAAATACAAGAATCAAATAGACCATAACATAATACTTGGTAAATTTAACACAGCTCTCTCACCACTGGATAGATCTTTCAAACAAAAACTAAACAAAGAAACCATAGAACTCAATAAAACAATCAATAATTTAAACTTAACAGACATATATAGAGTACTCTATCCATCAACGTAAGGCATACACTTTTTTCTCAGCAGCACATGGATCCTTCTCCAAAATAGATAATATGTTATGTCACAAAGCAAGTCTTAGCAAATACAAACAAAAAATAGAGATACTACTCTGCATCCTATCTGACCATAATGAAATGAAATTAGAAATCAATGACAGATTAAAAAATAGAAACTACTCCAACACCTGGAGACTAAATAATATGCTATTGAATGATGCAAGGATAACAAAAGATATCAATAAAGAGATTTAAGAAATTCTTAGAGGTAAATGAAAACTCTGATACAACATATCAAAATCTCTGGGATGCCATGAAGGCAGTGCTAAGAGGAAAGTTCATGGCATTAAGCTCATTCATTAAAAGAAGAAAAAGTCAACAAATAAATTACTTGACTCTACATCTCAAAGCCCTAGAAAAAAGAACAAACCAACACCAAAAGAAGAAGAAGACAGGAAATGATTAAAATCAGGGCTGCAATCAACAAAATTGAAACAAAAGAAACAATTCAAAATATTGACAAAACAAAAGCTGGTTCTTTGAAAAAATAAATAAAATTGACAAGCCCTTAGCCACCCTAACAAAAAGAAGGAGAAAAAAAAACCCTAATTACTAATTACTAAAATTTGTGATGAAAAAGGAAATATCACGACAGACACTACTGAAATACAGAGGATAATTAGAATCTATTTTGAAAATGTATACTCCAGTAAAACAGAAAACCCTGAAGATATCAACAAATTTCTACAGGCATATGACCTACCCAAACTGAACCAGGAGAACATACACAACTTAAACAAATCAATTTTAAGCAAGGAAATAGAAGATGCCATCAAAAACCTACCAACCAAGAAAAGCTCAGGCCCAGACGAATTCTCAGCTGAGTTCTACAAGACCTACAAAGAAGCATTAATACCAATAGTCTTCAAACTATTTCACAAAATAGAAAAGGAGGGAACTCTTCCAAACTCATTCTATGAGGCTAGTATCACCCTGATACCAAAACCAGACAGAGACATATCAAAGAAAGAAAATTTCAGACCAATATCCCTGATGAACATAGATACAAAAATTCTCAATAAAATTTTGGCAAATCACATACAAAAACATAATTAAAAAATAGTGCACCATGTCAAGTGGGGTTCATTCCAGAGATGCAAGGTTGGTTCAATATATGAAAATCAATTAATGTAATCCATAACATCAATAGATTTAAGAATCATATGATTATGTCAATTGGTGCAGAGAAAGCATTTGACAAAATACAGCACCCTTTCATGTTCAAAACACTAGGAAAACTAGGGATAGTAGGAACATACCTCAACTTTGTAAAAGGTATCTATGCTAAACCCAAGGCCAACATCATCCTAAATGGAGAAAAATTGGAAGCATTCACTCTAAAATTGGGAACAAGACAGGGATGCCCTCTTTCTCCACTGCTATTCAACATAGTCCTTGAAACACTAGCCAGAGCAATTAGACAGATGAAAGAAATTAAAGGGATACAAATAGGAAAAGAAGAACTCAAACTATCATTATTTGCCAATGACATGATTCTATACTTAGAGGATCCAAAAATTCCACTAGAAAACTTCTAGAAAAAACAAATGAATTCAGCAAAGTAGCAGGATATAAAATCAACACCCAAAAATCAATTGCATTTCTATACATCAGTGATAAACTCTCTGAAAGAGAAATTAGGAAAACTACCCCATTCACAGCAGCCTCAAAAAATAAATAAAATACTTGGGAATCAATTTAATAAAAGAGGTGAAAGACCTCTATCATGAAAACTACAGAACACTAAAGAAAGAAATAGAACAAGATCTTAGAAGATGGAAAGATCTCCCATGCTCTTGGATAGGCAGAATCAATATGGTCAAAATGGCCATACTATCCAAAGCACTATCCAGGTTCAATGCAATTCCAATTAAAATCCCAACGTCATTCCTTATAGAAATAGAAACGGCAATCATGAAATTCACTTGGAAGAATAAGAGACCCAGAACAGACAAAGCAATCCTTAGCAAGAAGAGTAAACCAGGAGGCATCACAATACCAGACCTGAAACTTTACTACAAAGCTATAGTAAAAGAATGGCATGGTATTGGCACCAAAATAGACATGTAGACCAATGGTACAGAATAGAAGGCACAGAGACAAACCCACATAAATACAGTTATCTTGTACTAGACAAAGGTGCCAAACACCTACATTGGAGAAAAGATAGCCTCTTCAACAAATGGTGCTGGGAAAACTGGAAATCCATATGCAGCAAAATGAAACTAAACTCCTATCTCTCACCATGCACAAAATTCAACTCAAAGTGTATTAAGAACCTAAGAATTAGACCAGAGACCCTGTGCCTAATAAAGAAAAGTAGAAGAAAAGAAGAAAAAGTAGACCCAAATCTTCATCATGTTGGCTTAGGACCTTACTTCCTTAACAAGACTTGTATAGCACAAGAAGTAAAATCAAGAATCAATAAATGGGATGGATTCAAACTAAAAAGCTTCTTCTCAGCAAAAGAAACAATCAATGAAGTGAACAGAGAGCCTACATTCTGGGAACAAATTTTTGCCACATGTATATCTGATAGAGCACTAATCTTCAGGATATATAAAGAACTCAAAAAACTTAACACCAAAAAGACAAACAACTTGATCAATAAATGGGCTAAGGAGCTGAACAGACACTTCTCAGAAGAAGATATACAATCCATCAACAAATATATGAAAAAATGTTCAATATCTCTAGCAATTAGAGAAATGCAAATCAAAACTAAAGATTTCATCTCACACCAATCAGAATGGCAATTATCAAGCATACAAACAACATTAAGTGTTGGCAAGGATGTGGGGGGAAAAGCCTGCTCATACATTGCTAGTGAGACTGCAAATTGGTACAACCAATCTGGAAAGCAGTATGGAGATTCCTTAGAAAACTTGGAATGGAACCACCATTTGACCCAGCTATCCTACTCCTCGCTCTATACCCGAAGGACTTAAAAAGAGCATACTATAGTGATGCAGCCACATCAATGTTTATAGCAGCTCAATTCACAATAGCTAAACTGCTGAACCAACTTAGATGCCCTTGAATAGATGAATGGATAAAGAAACTGTGGTATATATACACAATGGAATATTACTCAGCAATAAAAGAGAATAAAATTATGGCATTTGCAGGTACATGGATGGAGTTGAAGAATATCATGCTAAGCGAAGTAAGCCAATCCCAAAAAACCAAATGCCAAATGTTCTCTTTGATAAGTGGATATTGATCCATAATGGGGGGGGGGGGACATGGGAAGAATGGAGGAATTTTGGTCAAAGGGGAAGAAGGGGGGAAGATGGTGGAATGAGATGGATATCATAGCCCTAGCTTCATGTATTACTGCATATATGGTGTGATTCTATATCACATACAACCAGAGAAACGAAAAGTTTTGCTCCATCTGTATACAATGAATTGAAATGCATTCTGCTATCATGTATACCTAAGTAAAATAAATAAATTTTAAAAACACTTAAAAGAAAAAAAGAAGAGATGCAGAAAAATTTCCAGCAATGGTCAAAAGCTGAAGCAATACAAGTACTTTCTCATCACAGAATACAACAAAGGCCTAAGGAGGGAGGGGAAAAAAAAACTAGCCCAATATTTTTTTGAACAATTCTCTTAGACACAGAACAAATAAGTAGACAAATATTTTATTCAAACAAAATCACAAATAAAGAAGTGTGGTGTATAAGCAGATAGATATTATGAAAGCTGGGTTAAAGCACAGTGGAGGAAGACAGGCCTCTGTTTCCATGACACACCTTTTCCCACCCCCCACCTGAGAACCCCTATGGAGCATCTGAGGACGTACTAGAGTTCTAAAATCCAGACTGGCCGCTCCTAATCAATTTGTTCAACCTTGGAGCCAGTTTTGTTCATTTATTTATTCATACTCTCTTCCTGTCAGCCTCTTGCTCTCTCTCGCTCTCCCCACCACCCCTCCTTATTCAGCTCCTATGACAAGCCAGGCACTACAGTAAAAATATATCAGTATTTCCTACAGTATCTGCCGTAGGAAATCCAAGAGTCTAAATGGGGACACAGACTTGTAAACAAACACTTGGAGTAAACCTGACAAATATTTTTAGAGCTCCAGGGCTGTGCAAGTGACAGGAGGCTACCAAGAAAGGAGAGGGCAATAGATTCTCCAGTCAGTATCCAAAATAAGATTGATTGAATTCCCAGAGGAGCTTTAGTCACCACCCACTGTTGCTGCTAAAGGAATAACCCAGGAAGATTTTCTGCTAAGAGCCTCTGCACCCACTGAGGCCTCATCTCCTCTATTGTCCCCAGCAGTGCTGAGTGCACAGAGCAAACCTTGGGAGGCGAGGGAAGCCAGGGGAGGAAATCTCTCTCCAGTGTTGGGGATACACAGCTGCCACACAATGAGCAAGGCCAGCTCCTCAGCCAGATTCTTTTGTCCAAGGCCACTGGGGATTTAGGGAGGGCATTGTGCCCAGAGGTCTTTAAATAATGTTGTGACTCATGAGTAAACCTTAGGGAAACCCAGGCCTTCTTTCATTAAATGAATTGAGGAACGGCTCTCCCCTACCCTTCATATTTGAGTGGATGGATGGGCTATGGAGGTCAGGCATCTGTACTCTGTAGCTGCATTCCAGGCTCCACTGGAGGCTGCTGTGTTTTGCCTCCACACTGCCCAAGTCCTGGGACAATAGTTTGCCTGCCCTGCAGCTTGATGTGTTTGCACTTTCTGCTCTAGTGAGCCAAAGGTTTTGAGGTTTAAATATGTGGCTTGATGCTGTTGTTTTCTACTGGGTCTCCTTTGACTTAGGAGCCCCAATAGGACATGGATTTAATCACTTTGTCATGGTTTTCTCTGTGCACTGTCTGTATTTGTGTGGGCCTGATATTGTTCCTACCTACAGTGTGAGAGCCCCTGGAAATTTCTAAAGTAAGTAACTAATACGTGTTAGTGAACAGTGCTTATACTACTTTGACAGAGCTTTAGAAAGGAAAGGGAACAAACATGTGACAAAGGCAGGCACTGTGCTTGGTGTCTGGCTTCCTGTCATGCTGGCCATGAATCGGCCATGAATTGTCTGTTTCTCTCTCCCTGTGGTCTGTAACTCCAGTAGGGTAAGACCATGCCTGTCTCATGTACTGTCATATCCCGGCTCTGAGCACATACCTGGCACATGGAAAGATACATTTATTATGTATGTTGAATGAATCCATGAATGATCTCAGGTGATCTCCTGATGGCTTTGAAGAATTAGTATTATTATCCCCATTTTATACAAGAATAAATTGAGATTCTAAGAGGTTGAGACACTTCTTTCAGCTACACAGTCAATCATTAAGGCAGACAGCATTAAGCCAGGGACTTCAAAAAACCCTTGTTTCTATTTGAACCTGGGGGCACTCATTTTTGACATTAAAAGAGAGAACAGAAGGAAATCCTTTTTGCAATGCTCCAGGAACAACTCAAGTCATGTTCTGTCCTCTCTGTAAATGAGAGAGACATTATTCTCCCATAATTATAACTGTGTGCCCCACGTAGTCTCTCTCTGGCTCTGGCTTGCTGACACAAATGATGGCAAATGGTGGCTGTTCCACCTCCTTTGTAACCCCATGTAATTAGCTCCCTTCTTCACACTCCAGTGCCTTTATTTGCACCCATTTCTATATCAGACTTTCATGTCTGTACATCCTTGTCCCTGGCCTAGCCTTCCATTCCCTACCCGATTTCCCTCCACTTTTTGGGGAAAAAAATGATATTCTCCTCTTTATCTTCAATCCCTTCCATGAAGTTCTAACTCCATCCATCAACTAAGACATACTCTACACCCTGAGTTTACAGCTTCATCCAAACCCCTCTCACATGGAGATGGTTTCTCTTTTCACACTCCTCGGCCCTCCAAATCAGGACACAGGTAGGTTTCTTTCATTCCCCAAGGCCACATTCAGAACTGTGCTTTTCATCAACTACTGCCCTAGTTGCATTTCTGTTCCTGTTTAGAGTCATGCTATTTAGAGATACTGACCATTTGTCCTCTTTTATTCATTGAGGATTTAGGCACCAGCAGATTAACTTTCTCCATCCTAATCCTGCCATCATCCTGGGTCACTACAGGATCAATATCACTGATTCTTCCAATACCCTAGCCTCATCCAAATGTAATAATTTTCCTCAGCTACTCCCCAGTCAGACTCTGGACCTTAACAGCATGTGAAATTCCTCCAGGTCAGAAATGAGTGATTCTAACACACTGTGACCACAGATGCTGCTTGGTCAGTGTGGTCTCTGAACTCACGACAGTGGTCTAGCCCACTCAGCCCTCTTCTTCACTCCTATGCATTCACTTAATCCAGCCATCATTCCTATCCACCCAATCCAGCTGGGCTTCTCAGTCCATCCTTCCCAATTTCCTAACAATACTCTAAACTTTTTTCCCTGTGTTTCCCTTCTTTTGCGGGGGTGGGTACCGGGGATTGAACTCAGGGGCACTGAACCACATCTCCAACCCTATTTTGTATTTTATTTAGAAAGACAGTCTCTCTGAGTTGCTTAGCGCCTCACTATTTGCTGAGGCTGGCTTTGAACTCATGATCCACCTGCCTCAGCCTCCTGAGTCACTGGGATTATAGGTGTGCGCCACAGCACCCAGCTTGTGTCTCTCTTCTTAGGGAGACATTCTGTTAGTATTTAAACCAGCTCAGGTCTCTCCACCTTAACCTACTCAACTTAAGTAACCAGACTTCTTGACTTATGTGCATTTGGTATTTCCATTTCCTCAATGTCTGCTCATTCTTTAAATCATTCTGGTATAACTATATCATCTTTTCCTAGAACCTCCATTTTGCGAAATCCAGTAGAAAGTTTTCAGTTCTTATGTTATCTTGGCCTTCCAGAGAAATTCAGAGGGGTTAGCCACTACTTCCTTCCTGAAACACTATCCTCCTTTGTTACCTGGTGACAACTCTTCTTATGGTTCTGCCTTGTGGCTGTTTTATCTCAGTCTCTTTCACCAGCCTGTCTTCCTATCTAGCCTTGAAACATTGGGGTCTCTCAAAGCTCAGACTTGGACTCAGTGCTCACTCTAAACTCCCCCCAAAGAGTAATATGTCCTCACTATGGTTTCAATGGCCATTCATTTGCTAATAATTATCAAATTATTTCTCTAATCCTGAGATCCAGGCTTGTAGATATCTACTGCCTAAGTGGTATTTCAAGATGGATGTCTCAAAGGCAAGCTCAATGTATATAAAATAAAATTTGAGGTAAGCTCTTTCTTTTTACTACCTCCCCAAATAAACTCAGTCCTTATCATCAGTGTCCCATCTTGGTGAATGCCACCACCATCTATCCAATTATGATGGCAGCGATCCTTGACTCCCCTCTCACTCAACCCCCAAGTCTTATCTGTCACCAGATCCTGTGCATTTTATTTCTCCATACATCTCTCATCCTACTTCTCTCCATCTGCATTCCACCATCCTAGTGCAGACTGCCATTACCTCTTACCTGGACTATTGCAAGGAACTCCTAGCTTATCAGCACATTCTTAGTCTCCTCCAAAAATTCTCTTTACTGCAGCCAGAGTTAATTAGGCATTTCCTGTTTATAACTTTCAGAGAGTTCCCATTTCTCTGAAGTTTCAAACCTCAATCCTCAGCAAAGTCACTGACATCTACCCTCCTAACAAATCTTAAGTGTACGATGCAGCATGTTTTTATAGACACTATGTTGTACAGCACATCCTTGGAATTCTTTGTAGGCATAAATTCTGAAATTTTATGCCTATTGATTAGCAACTCCTCATTTTACCTTCTCTGCAGTCCCTCACAACCACCATTTTATTCTTTGTTTCTATAAGCTTGACTATTTGAGATATTTCATGTAAGTATTCAACAACTATATTTATCCTTCCACTAGTGGCTCATTTTGTTGAACATAATGTCCTCCAGGTGAGCCACATTGTCCCATATTATAGGATTTCCTTCATTTTTAAGGCTGAATGCTATTCAGTTGTATAGACATGCTGCATTTTTTAATCCATTCATTTGTCAGGAGACATTTAAATTGTTTACACCTCTTGGCTATTGTGAATAATGCTGCAGTGAACATGGAATGCTAATATTTCTTTGAGATCTTAATTCAACTCTTTGGCAAATATCTGGAAGTACAATTTGGATTCCTGGATCATATGGTAGTTTTGTTTTTAATTTTTTGAGGAAGCTCCATACTGTTTTCCATAGTGACAGCACTGTTTTACACTTCCACCAACAGGATATAAGTGTTCCAGTTTTTTCACATCCTGTACAGCATTTTTTTGTTTGGTTTGGTTTGTTTTGTGTGTGGGTATGTGTGATAATAGCCATTCTAACAGGTTTAAGGTGATATCTCATTGCAGTTTTTATCTGCATTTCCCTGATGATTAAAGATATTAAGTATCTTTTCATATGTATGCTGAACATTCATGTGTCTTCTTTGGAAAAATGTCTGTTCACCCAATTTCCTAACCCATTTTTAAATCAAACTATTAGTATTTTTGCTTTTTGTCATTGAGTTGAGTTCCTTACACATGTTGTCTATTTTCTCTCATTCTCTAGATCATCATATCACGTGTTTCCTTTGCTAAGCAGAATCTTTTTAGTTGATGTTCATTTGTCTGTTTTGGCTTTTGTTTCCTGTGCTTTTGATGTCTTACCCAAAAGTCATTGCCCAGACCAATATCATGAAACTTTTCCTCTAAGGAATTTTATACTTTCAGGTCTTACACCTTAATTCTTTTATCTATTTTTGTGTTTAAAGGTTCAATTTTATTATTTTATATGTAGATATCTAGTTTTTCCCACACTGTTGTTTAGGATAATTAATTCTATCTTTCATCTAATTTTGAATGTGGCTTCCTCCAGGAACCTCTTCTAAACACATACCCACCTTGCAAATAAAACTACATCAGGACTATAGAGTTCTTTATAGACTATAGCATCCTCTGTTACTATATTATAACATTTCTTACAATGAAATAATTATTTGGGCAATTGTTCATTTGTTTATTTTCTCTAAACCATGTATTTATTGTCTTCCCTGTTAAGACGTGAACTTCTGTTTTTTCCAGCTGCCGAGCATACCACATCATGCAAAGTACGTGATCCACAAACTTTGTGGAAAAAATAGTATCCCTTTGTTTGGGAATTTTGTTTGAATGGATGACAAATCATTTCATCTTGTATTTTCTATGTCAGTGTTCTCTATAAAGTGTGAGCTTTGGACTTTTTCATCTCTCTTCCTCTGTTCCTGTGCATGTCACACAGTATGCACACATTGAATGAATGGATGAAGAGGAATGAACCAATGATGACTAGGCTGAGTGAGCAGGGCAGTGCAGCTCAACAGACACAGCGTGAGGAACCCATTCTAAGATCCTTATTTGCAAGCTGTACTAACTTTCAGCCATAAAAATGCTTCAGGGTTAGGGGTGTGACTCAGTGATACAGCTTGGGCTTAGCGTGGATGAAGCTTCAGAGATTTGTTTCCTATAAAAAGCCAGCCTATCGTCTTGGTTTCTTACCAAGGTTTAACTACCCCTAATGCCCAGATACTTAGCTAGAAGCTTCTATTCTGCCATCTTTCTCCTCCTCCTTCTGCTTCCCTCCCTCCTGCTTCTCCTCCTCCTTCCACCTCCTTCCCCCCTTTTCTTCCTCCTCCTCCTCCTCCTCCTTCTTCATTTCTTCTTTTTTCTTCATTACTAAGGAAAACAGAGAAAGCTGTCTTTATCAGACTTCATGTAAACAGCACAGCTTCTGTCTTCTCCATCAGTGCAACAACTGATATTTTGTTATGACCATACCCAGTGCAGGACTCATCAGAGTTTGCAACTATAGATAAAGAGACTTTGCTACAGTAATGTCAGAACAGTACCATTGTTATGCTTTTGCAATATGCAGGTTTCATATTTTAAGGCAAAATGTTAATTGATTATTATATTAAATAACATCAGTTTACCTTCTCATTGCTGTTCAATAATAAAGACATAGCTTCACCAAGAAGTCAATGCCTCCCCTCCCCCTTGGGAAAGATTTCTAATTAAATCTATATTGAAATATTTACCAAGGACTTTTATTACTGAATTTGTGTGTTGAGGATTAGGGTTTGTGCAAACCTTTTGTCTTTCTTTCTAGTACAGTCTCTCATAATCACTGGGGTGCTTATGTAAAGCACTGATCCTGCTGAAATCAGCATTTACAGATGAGGGCCAAGTAATTGAAATATAAACCAGCAACAAAGATGCTCCTGATGTACACTGAATTTTGAGAATCAGTGTTAAGTATAAATTTAAGTCAACATCCTCTTCACTGTTTAATCCACTGTAATGATTTGCAGACAGGCCCAGAAGTGCATTTCTAACAGAGAAACTCCCATAGCATGCTCAAAGTCATGAAAATGCTTGTCCTCTGGAAACTGGCAAGAAGTTTGCTATGTTGAAGGCTACTATGGCCAGGGGTAGGGGTGCTATTTAAAGGAGACTTTAAATATTGACTTTACTTATCACAGAATATAAGTTTTAGAAGAGCCTGGTAGCTAAATGGCACAAAATACGGTATCAGGCATAGAGTTGAGGCATTTGGAAAACAGGTCACCCTGCAGGTCTCTGAGAAAATCAACATGGCTTCCTTCAGAGCAGATAATGTCAGTCTAGAACAACAGAGCACACTTGCAAGAATTCCAGTAATTTTCCTGGAAATCAAGAATGGAAAAAAGTGATTTAACTAGTTGCAGATAGTCCCTAAGCATATAGGTCCCAGAGTTAATCATAAAATGAGAATTTTTTTTTTAAAAGACACTCAAATACATTAAGTGTGAGGACTAAATTTTTTCTCCTCATCTCAGGAAGTAATTTAAAAAACAATTCAGTGTTGATTATATAAACCAAGACCTGGTAATAAAAACTTACATGATTTGAACCTCCACATTTTCCTTCCCATTTCTTTTAATATAAATCTAATTAAAATGGAAATGTCATTTTAAAAGCATTCTTGAACTTTTAATTTTCAGTTCAGTCCCCTTTGAGTTTCTCTCATTAATTTTATATCTGCAGTAGGTCACCATCACCAGTTTAAATTTATTGAGCACTTAACTTTATATTTCAAATAAATGGTATCCCAACTCTGAGAACCAAGGAAGATAGGTTGAAGGGACCGAAGATAGAGGTTGGAGAGGGAAGAATCAAGAGGAAGAGGCATCCTGAAGCCTGAGGCTTCAATTTGTGTGTTCTGCCCAGTGCTCAGCATGTGGTCAGGGCCATGCACAAAGCCCTGGGTTCAATCCCCAGCACCACCACACACACACATACAAATCTATACCTGAGAGGGTTGTTCGTAATCTCATAGCTAGTGCGCCTAAATCACAATTTGAATACCAGGACCAATTTCAAGGCCTGATCTCCCTTCTCTGTGATCTACTGTCCCTCATGGGCAGGTCTGCCCCTGCACACCTGAACTCCAAACAAACAAAAAAAGTCATTTATGCAAATCTGCTGAGCATGCCAACCTGCTAGACCACATAGTTCCAAATTAATTCTTAAACATGAAGGCATGTAAAGGACATTAGTTTGAATTAGAAGTTGGCAGACTGAAACTCTGTGGAGGCAGGATCCAAATGTATTTTGTCTCTCATTTTATGCCCAGTGTCTCATACACTAGCTGCTTATTAAATGATGGGGCTGGGGATATAGCTCAGTTGGTAGAGTGCTTGCCTAGCATAAGGCCCTGGGCTCAATCCCCAGCACCACACACACACAAAAAAAATACTTATTAAATGAATGATTATGTAAATGACTTAATGAACCAACAATTGAAATGGAACTCAAGATTCAAGTCTCATTTCTCACTTTGCTAGAGCTATGATTTTAGGGAAATTTTTAGAATTCTCTTAGCCGCAATTTTCTGATCTGCAAAATGGGGGTGATGTTTTCACAGCCTACCTTATAGGGCAAGGGTTCTAATAGGTAGCAAAGTTTGGAAACCATTATGATAGGAAATAAAACTGCTTCGTAGATCCTAAAAGGCAGTTAAATGGAAACAACTCACTCTATTGTCATGTGTACCTAAAAAGAACAAATAAAAAAATTTTTTTAAATGGAAACAACTGTAACAAACCAAGTCCAAAACTGACTCTAGACCTTAGAACTCTTGCCTCTTGGTGTCAAGACAGAAAGACTAGTTACCCTCATCTGTGCACCACAGTGGTCATCTGTCTCCAGATAAAATGACCTGCCTGGTTCATTTGGTAAAGTGACGGAGTTGAGGCCACGGCCTAGAAAAACCAGGATTTGGTCAAGATCCAGGCTGTGAGAGTGTAACAGCCATCTGTGGACAATCACCCTGTCAGACAAGCTTGCCCTTGGCCATCTTACATCCTGTTCTGGCACCCCACCCACTCATCTGCACGCATCAGGCTTGCATGTACAATGCCTATTCTGAGACCCTCCCTCGGCATGTCTGTTTGTTTTATTCCTTCTGGTCGTAGTTCATTTTTTGACCTAATCCTCCTGGGCTGGCCCATCAAAGTGCAATTGTGATGTTGGAGGAAGGAACCTGCCTCCCTTGTTCTCTGCTGCTCCCCTGTCCATAACCTTCCTCTGCTGTTACCCTGTTGAGGTTCAGCTGAGTTAAAGGGCCATCAGGGTGCCAAGAACAATATTATCTAAATTTTAAATAATAGGCTCTTGGGAATAGAGGGTCATGAAGCATTTATACTGTCACAGGGAATTTGCCAAAAGAGTGATTCATAATCTTTCCAACTATCCACCTCTGTTCCCTTGTTGGGTAAGGACAAAATCCTAACGTTGCCAAGTATTTAAGAAGCAAATTCTTCTCTCTTCCATGCTGGTTCTTATTCAACAATTTTGCATAAGCTAGTCTTCCAAAGGCAAAAGAAAACAATTTAAATATCCACTGTCCTCACATGTGTTTGAATGGCATTTATTAGCCACATGCCCTTGGCATGTCATTGACCCATCCAAGTTTCAATTTCCTCTTCCTTAAATGAGGATAATAACACCTGCCCTGTCTAGAATCAAATGACATAAGCCATATATGAGAGCATTTTAGAAATAATAAAGCATCAAAAATATGCAAGGTATTTTATCATTGGCAAAGATACTGGGCAAGGCATGTAGCCACTTGTGTAATGAATGAAACATTCGAGTAAATAATGTAGAATGCAAAAAATTGCTCACTTTTTAAAAAGTATAATTCTTTTCACTTTTCCACCAATGGGAAATTCATTCTGATTAATATGCTGCATGAGGCACAACCTTCTTAATACCCATATTGTGCTATGTGAGGTTTTAGGAGCTGTCTGGAGAAAACAGTGACAGCCCTGGAATCTAGCAAAGGACCCGGCCTAGAGGAGATGGCTGACATTGGTTGAATGAGCAAGCGAATGAATATATAGGCTGCAGGTCTTCCTTTCTGCTGGAAGAGGAAAACATTGGTCAGAAGAGCAGCCTTAGCCTCCAAAAATCCAAAACCAGGATTGGCAGTCTTCTCATTCTGACTCAGCAGAGCACTGTGAGGACCAGAGCAGGGGTGTGCATATGGCCCTGGAGTCCCCCTCAGCATTGCTTTGCTCCCCTAGGTGTGCAGTCTCTTTGGGTTAAAATGAAGCCAGCGTTATCTGAGTAACCTTCTTTCTCCATGTGATTATTGAAGCCTTTTGTCTAGGTCCTGAAGCACTGATGTCTCTGCTGAGTAGGAGCAGGGGAGGGAGCAATCCTGCCCAAAAAGTAGTGGGGTGAGAAGCTTTCCATCCTGAGTTCTGCCAAGACAGGAATTCAGGAGATTTGGTTGCCAATTTGAGCGAAACATGGCAAAATTGAATTCGGAGCATAATGAGATTAAATCAGGTTAAAAAAAGAAATCCAGCCCTGCTGTTCCCAAATCTGAACAGTATCAGTATCAGAATTGTCTAGGGGATTTTATAAAGATATAAGGTTCTCTGATCCCCCAGACTGATGTCCAGTCTTTGAAGCTGTTTGCAAGTACCTGATTGATGGTCTACCTGCCGGGTAGGGACCCTTGGTTTTCACACTGAAGCAAATGTGAATTAAGGGGTCCTGATTTAAGAGGTACACAGTGCGAAGGGCAGCAAAGGGGGACTTTGGGTTGGGCCCACATTGAGGGACACCTGACAGCAGTGCAGCAAACCAGGGAGGAGTGAAGAGACTCTCACAGTGTCTCCTAGCAGGGCACACAGAAGTCAGGGGTGCAGGGAACAACACCAGCCTGCCCTGCCCTGACTTCTCTGCCTTGCTCTGCCCTGCCCTGCCCTGCCCTGCCCTGCCCTGCCCTGCCCTGCTCTGCTGTGCACTGGTACAGTCAGGTGGCAACATGGAAAAGGCAGCTTTCCTGAGCCTTCCTCTGAGATTTTAGCTGAAGCGGCTCTGGGATTGAAGGGCAAGTGGAAGCAGAGCAAATGGGAGAGGCTGAGGCTCCAGCAAAGTCACCACTCCCCTCCTCTCTGCCTTGGCCTCTTGCCCTCCAGAGTTGGAAGTGCACGGGGGTGAAAGGGAATCTACAGTGCAGGTCTGTATCATTAAAATTTGTGTGGAAAATTCTCTCATATTTCGTCTCCCTGGTCACCTACTGGAACTTAGTTCAGATTCGTTTCTCTGGAAAACACTGGTCATCTGCCTCCCCCATCCACTCCCCTCAAAGTCTCTAGTCTCTTGCAGAGCTAATCACATCCTCTCCTTTACTTTTTAAAAATGAGTAATAATGTTAGCTACCACTTGTTGAGTACTTCCAGAGCACTAGTACTATGGTTTGAGTGTCCTGAAAAAGTCCAGTGTGATTAAAGGTTTGGTCTCCAGTGTGCACAACTGGGAGATGGTGGAACCATTGGGAGGAAGGCCTGGTGGGAAGTCCTTAGGGAATGGGAGCATTCTCTAGAAGGTGGTTCTCAGTTCTGGAACAGCCCCTCCTGAGAGGATGTTATAAAAAGATCAAGCGTGGACCCCCTGCTCCCATCCCCTCTGCCTCCTGGTTTGAGGTGTGATCATTTGTTCCTATGCCTATTACCACCATGATGTGCCACTATCCACCACCCTCACTAGAAATAAACCAATGAGGCTACCTTATCTTGGACTTGGAACCTCCAAAACTGTCAGATAAATAGACCTTTTTAAATAAGTAAGTAAATAAGTAAGTCTGTGTCAATATTTCACTATAGTAACAAAAATTGAGTAATATAATTAGATACTTCACATCTTATGACATAAAATCCTTAGGAAATCAGCATCTGAGGTGGGTACTATTCCAATTGTGTTGATGAGCAAACTGCTTTCAAAGAGTTAAATAATGTGCCCAATGTCACAAAGCTAGGAAGCTACAGACTTTCAGACCCAGAACTGCCTTTTCCAAAACCCCAGCTCTTAATCATTGTTGGGAGTTCATAAAATGATGCTCCAATATATGGCACTTTGGGATGCTGAGTATTTTGAACTAAAGGAAGCTGGGAGGCCTCAGAAGCAAGGTCTCTCTGACCTTTTCCTGCCCTCTGTCTCTCACCTCTCCTTTTCCCCAAAGAGGATTATTTTAGAAAACCAGAATTCCTCTTCCACAGGTAGGTCACAGAAACTAGCACTCCTTTCTCCCAAAGAAAGCAATAAAATTTATAAGGGTAACTCTCTCCCTCTCACTTGAAGACTATCATTCCAAAGGGGTCCTACTTCATTTCTGGGGGAAGGGAACACTACCCAGAAGAGCCAAGAACAATCTGAAAGATGGGCCTGTTGGGCTTCCTGTCTTGGGTCAATCCTTATTATGTCATATTCTTTTCTCCAATCACATATCCATGTGGCTGTCCATTCTTCATTGAACCTAAGCAGAAAAACTGGCAACTTTCCCTAGGTCTTTGATTCTCCATTTCTGAAGCACCTGGGTCATATAATAAATGTGATCAAATAAATAGCCAAGCTTGTTAACCAGTCTTTTGTTATAAGATTGTCAGTTGTAACCCTTTTGATAAGTGACAAAAGGTATCACACCTACAGCTTTCTCAATAAAGTGGGAATTATGACCTTCATTCATCTATTCATTCCTCTAGTGCATGTTATAAAGTACTAGCATTGTGTTGGGTTAAAGATGAATAAGACCAAGCCAAGCCCCTGTCTTCAGGAGAACACTCATGAATAGATGCAGAAGCCTATAGAATTATGCACAGGAATCTACAGAAACAGGAGACACTGCAACCACCTAGGGTGGAGCACGGGAGGTATGGGCTTTTCTCTAAAAAGATCTCCACTAAAAGGCACTCAAATTCTCTCAAAAGTGATTGCCAACAGACCCAAGAGAATGGGGCCAATGAAGTTACATTAGTTATTCCTATCATTACTACCAACTTTAATATTTGCTTTCCAAATTACTTCCTTGCATATTATTTTTGCCAAATCATCTATATCCTCATGAAACACATAGTACACCAATTTCCCAAATAGTTAAAACTAAGGCTTGTGTTAAGAGAGTAGGAAAAATTAGCTGAAGTGGACCCTCCATATCTTTGCCATTATGGGTCTTATCTTAGGAACTTGGGACCAAAAGCTGAGCTGAGTGTGAGGTGACAGCAAGAGAAATTGCCCCCTGGAGGACATTTCTCCCAAGTGGTTTATTTCCAGTACCTGTTTACATTGGCACAACAATTATTTAAAAGCATATTCTTTAAATGTTAGAGGAAGCTTTTAGAGACCTTAAGACACTCTGAGGGCAAAGAGTGACCCCTTCTTATTGAGACTGCTTCCCACACATTGAAAGCAGAAGCCCCATCCACACCCTCACCTCATCTCATCTGAGAACTGGTAGGTCTGTCAAGGACAGCTAGGATCGCATGCTACAGGGAAAACATGTTGGCAAACTCCAAATACCTTCATATAGATACCTTCATATAGAAGCCTTTTAACTTTGTATCTTTTTTGAAACTCAGGGGCTTTTAAAGAGAGCAGCTCTAGAAATTTTCTTACAGATTTTTATTGACTTTTCTTCTTTTTCCCTTAGTTTTTCTGACCATGGCCACAGTGAAATAAGAGCCTTAATAGGCCAGCCTGTAAACTATTTCAGCACTTTTTTTTACCAGCTTGGGTTTACCAGAAGCCAAAAAGCCCCATTTTGAGATTCTCTGATTGTTTCCAGCATTTGTATAACATGCCCACAAAGGTTCTTGGGAAGAAAGATTCTTTGTTCCATCCTTCACAGGAATTTCTGACTCCTCCTTCCTCCTCATAGGTTTTAATTGCATCTATTTTTGAATTCAGCTATACTTTTAAAAAATTTTCCCCATCTTTAATTTTAAATCACTCACTGTGAAAGATGTGCTGCTCTTCAGAAGCTTCCCCATAGTCTCCCTTCATTCTGCTCTTCTTCTCTCGCTCCAAGACAAGGATTCCAAACTCCATAGAAGGCCTCTCCCGCCTGCTGCCACCCAGGTGCAGCTGCATGCTCTCAGGGCTTGTGCCTCTCATTAGGTTCATCTCCAGCCCCTATTTCCCCAGCTCTCCCCAACCTGCTCCATAAAAAAAACCATTACTCTCTGTATCAAGGTAAATCAAGGTGTCCCTATTATGTGGCCACAGGCAAGACCTAAGGCCAAGGTTCCAATTTCTCATATCCTACACTATCCCCTAGGCCAGGCTGGAAGTGAGCCCCAGTGTGGGAACAATCTGCACTATCCAGAATAGTTTATGCTCTTTATATTTAAAATAATTAAAATGAAAGGAAATAAAAAGTTCAGTTTCTCAGTTAGCTGGCTACATTTCAAGTACTCAATAGCTAGATGTGACCAGTGTCAGCTTTACAATACAGAACAGATATAGAACATTTTCTTTAGCATTGAGCAGACAAAGTGTCAGTAAAGTACTGAGGAGAGGTTTCTATTAGCTTGCTATGGGAATGATTCACCTGGAGCCTCCAGAGAGCTGGAACTTTCTGCATTTTTTCTTAGGTTCCCGGTCTATCAGATAGGAGACACTTAATAATTTTTGTTAAATTAATGAATGAATCCACTCCTCCTTCCACATGAGTGTTTATTGAATGCTTACCCTGAACCAGTTACTGTGCCAGGCGAGAAGGACACGGTTCATTGAGACTACCTCTGCCCTCAAGGAATTTACTGTTTTGCAGGAAAAAGGGACAGGAAAAGAAATAAATATCGTAAAGTACTTTTGCTAATTATGCTAATTGCTTACAGTCTTTAACCTAGAGCAATCAGAAATTGTGATAGTGATGCCTTTCTAAAAAAAATTTTTTTAACTACATCTTTGAATGTACAGGGAGATTTCAACATCCATGTTCCCATTTGAGACAACAATCCAGTGAAGGTAGTACTCTCAGAGAGGTGAAGTAATTTCTCCAGAATCATACAGCCTGTGAAGAATCAAATGTAGAATCTTTGTCATTGGTTCTCTTCCTTCTCCTCCATCCTGCCCTTGTGAATTCAGCACCTCTACATTCTGGCTCTAATTTCACAAATGGAAAATGAAATCGTATCTCCCAACTAGAAGTGAACTCGTGTGTCTATCGTAGATAGAAGGTCACAGGCAACCTCCACACACATGCAGCCCATGGCCCCAGAGCCTAGACTTGGAGCCCAAGGTTGGGTTGGGGTTTGTGTAATGAATAGAGTCTCCTCTCTGGAATTTACAATGTGTTTCTGGATCTGTAATTTTGTACCTAATTGCAGAAGTATGTCTGAGAGGAAGGCCATTCTCAGGTCTCTGCCTGCAGAGATGTCCCAATACTTGTGTTTCTGAGACCACAATACATAGATTCCAGGAGTGTGCTCAGGGCCCTCATAAACCTGGGATTCAGAGAGAGAGAGAGAGAGAGAGAACAGTTTCAGTAATCCCATTTCCCGTCTCCAACCAGAAATCACATCACCCTAACTCTTTAAACTCCAAAATAGAGTCAATAAATAATATGCAAAAGGAGGAGGAAATGCCTTCCAGTCCCCTAGCAGCTAATCAGCTTAACCGTATAACATCAGTACTGATCGCCCATAGCTCTATCCCATTGATGGCTACTCTCTATGCTGTTACGGTTGATTAATGGAGGAAACTGGTTATCACATAAGCCATCAGTGCAGAGCATGACGTAATGATGTATGGAACAGACACTGCTAATCCTTCCTTCCAGTAATGATGCTGGTGAGAGGAAATGCAGCTATATGCCATGGGCCATGTGCATCAACTCAGAGGTACAGGCACACCTGTTTGCAAATGGACTGAGTGGCCGGATGCAAGTACAGACAAACACTCAACAATAGCTAAAATAATTAGGATATCTGGCTCAACATGTAGAAGCAGAATAATCACATCCCTGATTTTTAAAAAAATAAAATAAAAGCCTACTCGGTCAACAAGTTTTTCTATCTGTCCAGTCTCAGAAGCTATTGGTTAGCTCAAAGGAAAAGTTGAAGTTTAGGAAACATGTGGGCCTTGGTTCTACTCTTGGTTCTCTGCTGATTTGCTGTGTGACCTCAGGCAAGTTAAGTAGTTTCCTAATCCATGAAACAGGAATAATAATCACAATATCATCCTGTCAGAGTCACTGTGAGGATTAGATAAGCTGTCAAGTATAAAGTGTCCATGCCTCAGTGCCTGACCCAACCCCATAGGTGACACATAAGGGGGAATCATTGCTATTCTTACAAATAGTGATATTATGCTAAAACCTTGTGTAGCTTCTCAACATGTCTGCTTCCTCACCACCTTGAACTTATTATCTAGTAATTAATGCTCAAGAAATCAAACAGAAGACATATTGTAAGTGCTAAACTATATGTCACTGGTTGTTGTGTGAGATGGGGAGGCAGAGAGGCCTTCCAGAGGCTGGGCCTTGACTGTGGATTGGAAGGCACAGCAGAGAAGCAGTCAGAGCATGGTGGACAGGGCACTGGCGTGAGCCAAGCATAACAGCCAGAATGAGTGTAGCTGTATGGGGAGAAGGCAGGAGCTGCAGATCCTGGCCTGGGGCCGTGGACAAGCAGATGTGGCCACATCACTTCAGCTTCTGTCTTCCAGCCTTTTTGCCAGACTAGCTTTTAACTGCCCTGCAAGGCTTTTCTCCAGCATGTGTTAATAAGCTCTCTTGTGCCACCTTCCTTTGAACAAAGTGACAATAGAAATAAGAAGAACAGCTGATGTTCATTGAGCATTTAGCACTTCTTATATGACAGATCTGTGCTAAGCATTTCACATGCAATTTTATTTCATTCAATCCCCTAATACATGGAACAGGCAGCTCTGTTTCCAGGTAGGAGAAGTGGCCTGCCCAAGGCAGAAGCCCAGGCTTGCTCTTCCACATTAATCCACATGTCTACTCTCGTAGAGACATAAGGACAGGGACCAGAACCTATAAAACCTGTTCTTTTTTGAATCTCCAGTGCCTAACATGGCAGGCCTGGCATGAAGTAGGACTTCACGGAAGCTTATGGAATAAATGAGAAGGGATTGGCAGATACAGCAAGCCTTTAGGTCCAGCTGCTTTAAGCAGATCACTAAGCAGGATGGTTATACTGAGCTTAGGAAAAGCTCAGCCACAGGAACAAGAGCACTGGGAAGCCTGTATCTCAGAACTGCAGGAGGCTGGGACAGGGGCACAATCTAATAGGCTTCGCTGCCTTTTTTTTTTTTTTTAGTTTTTTTTTTTATTGTATGTGCTTGTTTTTTTTTACATTAATTTATTTAAATGCATTTCAAGTCATAGTACATATATAGAGCTCAATTTTTCCATTTCTCTGGTTGCAAACCAGATAGAGTCACACCATTTGTGTCTTCATACATGCACCAGAGGTAGTGATGACCATCTCATTCAACCCTCTTTACTACACCCATTCCTCTTTCCCTCGCCCCTTCCCCCTTGCCCCACCCGGAGTTCCTCCATTTTTCCTATGTTCCCCATTCCCACCCCCCTTATGTATCAGCATCCACTAATCAGAGAGAACATTCAGCATTTGGTTTTTTGGGATTGGCTTACTTCACTTAGCATAAGGTTCTCCAATTCCATCCATTTACCAGCAAATGACATAATTTTATTCTCTTTTATTGCTGAATAATATTCCATTGTGTATATGTACCACAGTTTCTTTATCCATTCATCTATTGAAGGGCATCTGGGTTGCTTCCACAGTTTTGCAATTGTGAATTGTGCTGCTATAAACTTTGAAGTGGCTATGTTTCTGTAGTATGCTGTTTTTAAATCTTTAGGGTATAGGCCAAAGAGTGGAATAGCTGGATCAAATGGTGGTTCAATTCCAAGTTTTTTAAGGAATCTCCATACTGCTTTCCAGATTGGTTGCACAGTTTGCAGTCCCACCAGCAATGTTTGAGTGTGCCTTTTTCACCACATCCTTGTCAGCACTTATTGTTGCTGGTGTTTTGGATAGCTGCCATTCTGACTGGTGAGATAAAATCTGAGAGTAGTTTTGATTTGCATTTCTCTAATGGCTAGAGATGTTGAACATTTATTCATATATTTGTTTATTCATTGTATATCTTCTTCTGAGAGGTTTCTATTCAGCTCCTTAGCCCATTTATTGATTGGGTTGTCCATTGTTTTGGTGTTAAGTTTTTTGAGTTCTTTATATATCCTGGAGATCAGTGCTCTATCTGATGTGCGTGTGGCAAAAATTTGCTCCCAGAATGTACACTCTCTGTTCACCTCATTGATAGTTTCTTTTGCTGAGAAGAAGCTTTTTAGTTTAAGTCCATCCCATTTATTGATTCTTGCTTTTATTTCTTGTGCCTTTGGAGTCTTGTTTAGGAATTCAGGGCCTATTCCAACGTGATGAAGATTTGGGCCTACTTTCTCCTCAATAAGACGCAGGGTCTCTGGTCTAATTCCTAGGTCTTTGATCCACTTTGAGTTGAGTTTTGTGCATGGTGAGAGATAGGGGTTTAATTCCTAGGTCTTTGATCCACTTTGAGTTGAGTTTTGTGCATGGTGAGAGATAGGGGTTTAATTTCATTTTACTGCATATGGATTTCTAGTTTTCCCAGCACCATTTGTTGAAAAGGCTATCTTTTCTCCAATGTATGTTTTTGGCACCTTAGTCTAGTATGAGATAGCTGTATTTATGTGAATTACTCTCTGTGTCTTCTATTCTGTACCACTGGTCTACATGTCTATTTTGGTGCCAGTACCATGCCATTTTCGTTACTATAGCTTTGTAGTAAAGTTTAAGGTCTGGTATTGTGATGAGTCCTGCTTCACTCTTCTTGCTCAGGATTGCTTTGACTATTCTGGGTCTCTTATTTTTCCAAATGAATTTCATGATTGCCTTTTCTATTTCTATAAGAAAGGACTTTGGGATTTTAATTGGGATTGCATTGAATCTGTATAGCGCTTTGGGTAGTATGGTTATTTTGATAATATTGATTCTGCCTATCCAAGGACATGGGAGGTCTTTCCATCTTCTATGATCTTCTTCAATTTCTTTCTTTATTGTCTTGTAATTTTCATTGTAGAGGTCTTTCATCAGTCTTGTTAGATTGATTCCCAAGTATTTTATTTTTTTAGAGGCTATTGTGACTGGAGTAGTTTTCCTAATTTCTCTTTCAGAGGACTCATTGCTGATGTATAGAAATGCATTTGATTTATGGATATTGATTTTATATCCTGCAACTTTACTGAATTCATTCATCAGTTCTAGAAGTTTTCTGGTGGAATTTTTTAGATCCTTTAAGTATAGAATCATGTCGTCTGCAAATAATGATAGTTTGAGTTCTTCTTTTCCTATTTGTATCCCTTTAATTTCTTTCGTCTGTCTGCTTGCTCTGGCTAGAGTTTCAAGGACTATATTGAATAAGAGTGGTGAGAGAGGGCATCCCTGTCTTGTTCCAGTTTTTAGAGGGAA
>CM053399.1:65522157-65561821 GCA_028644305.1 Xerus rutilus | reverse complement strand
AGGTTAAATATTTTGTCTTCAGTATCTGAGGTTCTGTCTTCCAAGTGGTCTAATCTGTTGGTGATGCTTTCTATTGAGTTTTTAATTTGGTTTATTGTTTCTTTCATTTCAAGGATTTCTGTTTGGTTCCTTTTCAGAATCTCTACCTCCTTATTGAAGTGATCTTTTACTTCCTGTATTTGCCTATGTATCTCTTTATAAAAACGATCTTTTGCTGACTGGGCTTGCTCTCTTATATCATTCTTTAAGTCACAGAACAATTTAATTATGTACATCCTGAACTCCTGTTCTGTCATTTCTTCTGCTGTACTGACCATGGATTCTAATAATGTAGTATCTTGGTTTGCTTGAGGCACTTTCTTCCCTTGTTTTTTCATGGTATTTGTGTGTCTTTCCTTCTAACTCTGCTGATCCGAGGTGTTACAGTTTTTACTTCTATAGGGTTATAGTTTCCCTGCAGGGTTTGAATACCTCTCCTTTAAAGGGGAGACCAATATTGGTTGATCTCAATACAAACAATATATAGTCTCAAACCAAGTAGCTCCTAATAGCTCCCAAATACATTTAAAGTTTAGTCACAATACACAACAATTATGATTTCCTTTAACATCTATTACATAAACAATAAGTTTGCACAAGGGTCTATAGTTTCTGTTGGTGGGCTAGAGAAACTTGAGAGTGGGTTGTAGGATAGAATGTTAGGGTAGTAGGAAGTGAAGATATGGTTAGTAGATCCTAGAAAGCATGAAAAAGGAATCCAAGAGAAGTTGGCTATTAGTAGAAAGAGCGAAAGAGAGTTGGGGAAGACCAGTACGGAAGAAGAAAAGAGAGTACAGCTAGTGAGGAGATATGATAGTAAGAAAAATAAAACATATGCAAGTGTGAGTTACAAGACTATATAATACCACTCTAGTATACTGATCAGAAATCCCAGTCTACATATCCTACTGTATAACAAATACTTGGTTGCACAAATGTTGGGGATTAGAGGGTGGGAAAAGAGCAAAAGAGAAAAGAGGAAAGAAAAAAAAGAAAGAAAAGAAGAAAAGAGCAGAGAAATAAAACAAAAAGATTAAACAAAAGGAATATTAGGAGAAAAAGATAAAGGATAAAATAAAACATAAGAATAAAAAATAAAAATAAAAAAATAAAGTCTCGATGCAAATAAGCAGGTTTGCTTCCTTTCACCTCCAATAGGTGGCGTTGTCCATTGCTTACTGGAAATTCCCTGCTGGGTGAAGAATGTCATAGGTGGGAGTTTCGCAAAGAAGGCATCTGCTTCAGGGGTGAAGGTCTGGGCTGCTGGTGGTCTTAGGTGCAGTGGAGACACTGTTTCTCAGTGTGCTGTGTTGAAGTAACAGTTTGTCCCCAGATGCTATTCAGAATCCTCTGGTGCAGGAAGTTCTGCGCTGGTAGATGGAGATCCACAAAGAACAGTAGCCAGGGGTCCCACACCGTTTGTCCACAGAAGCAACTGCTAGGGGTCCTGCGTGGTTGGGTGGGCGCTGGAGCCAAGTACCCTGTGTAGAAGCAGGCCCCGCCCACCCAGGCAAAATCCTGGGCTCCAGCCCTGGGCTGGGGCCCCATGCCGCAGCTCACGGCTGAAGTCACGCTGCTCCTGGCGATCACTGCTGCCTGGTGGCCCTGTGTACATGCGTGAGTGAAATTCCTGTGGAGGATGATGAGCTGTAGGCTGATGTCAAGAAGCTGGCTGGGAGACGGTATTTCCACTACTTCAAGCTCCGGTCCTGGAGAGACTAGCACCAAGGAGTCCATCTAGGCCGCCATCTTGGAACCTATAGTGCTTCACTGCCGTTGAACCCTGCCATGTGATGGTGGGATCTAGTCAAATATCCTATCTCTGATGCCAGTAAGTTTTGTCCTGGGAACTGGGGCAGATAGGCCCACAGGGAGAGTTCAGTGGTTGGGCTGAGGGAAGGGGACAAAATAGATAAAGTCAGTGGTGATAAGACTAAACCTGACACAGCCTAGGCACTGGTCAGTTGGAACTGCCATAGGCCTTGAGGACTAAAGCAGGGTCTTGATGCTCCCCACTTTGCTAGAGGTTAATTCACTGGTTGTTTTATCCTAAGGCATCCAGTGGTTTCCTGGCAGAAGTGGGAACAGGTAGAAAGGCACACTTTGCTACAGGAAGAGGTCAGAGCAGTAGCTCTGTAACCTCTGAAATGTTTCAAACTAGTACCAACTGGTAGGCCCCTGCCAGTAGGTCCTAGTTAAATTCCACAAGGATATGAAGTTTAAATTTAATAATGGGAGTCAGCAATGTTTCAAAAACAACTTGTCCTATTTCAAGGGTTTTGTTAAAACTAAATAATATAATCTGCAATTCTCTTTATCATGCACATAGAAACTAATTTCTCAATATGGTAAGAATGAGTAAGAATACCACAATTGACTTCTCCATATTGTACAATCCCTATCCCTTTCTTAGGACCTCTGGTATACCTCATGGGAATTGTGATTCTTTGACACACAAACCAAAAGCCCGAGTGCTGACTAGCAAAATGTATTTCTTTTGTAGATAAATACAAGTTCTCATACTTTTCCTCTCTGCCTTACTAAATAGTCTTAAAAGTGCCTATCCTCTTTTTGAGCCATGATGCCCTAAATTGCCTGCATTTCTGCTTTAGAAATTTGTAAATCTGAAGTTGCTTTGACATTACCTTCAGTATGAAGCTTCTAAATATATTTTATTTAAATCCCTAAAATTACCAGTTGCTAAACATTCTTTTTCTTCAAATACAAAAGAAGTTAGTGGAAGTTAGCCAAGAGAAACACTTAGCCCTGTAGAGAGAAGCTGACTGTTATTAAAATTCACAATGGTCATTAACAAAGATGATGTCATAATTAAATGTCTGGGCTCCCTGGGGCCAAGGAGAGGCAATGGCAGTTTCTGCCAGAACAGTGAACAATAATCTATAATGGTGTTTGGTGAAAGTGCCCAGTTTTCAGGCTGAGGTGGTTTGCTGTGAAAGGATCCAGGAGCTCCAGTTTTGCTCCCTGCTTGCAAAGCTAGTGGCCAACACAGACGATTATGAGCTGGTGACTTTGGACTTTGATGAAGAAAAAACTTAGTATTTTATATGTGTAGTATTTGGGAAGTTTCTGTGAATCATGCTTTCACATTGAGTAGGACCTATTTTAACATAGAGCTTTCATACAGTTCCAGCAGTTCTTCTGAGAGGAGGAACAATTCAAGATTTGCAGAAGTCAAGTTGTCATTATTACTTTTTCAAAACAAAAGAGAATTTAAGTATTAGACATCCCCAAATTACAAAACGAAGACAAAGAAGAAATTGGGAGTAGCCAAGGAGACTAACTAATTAACTATCTCTTTGCTGACCACCACGTTTCTTTTTTTCTGTATCTCCTTTGCCACCCTTTCCATTCAATATTTCCTGACGGTGTTGGGAGATATTCTATAGTGGAGAGAATGCAACCTGTGATCAAATCTTGGTTCTGTCTATTAGCGCTAGTCAAAGAAAATCATCAGAAAAAAATAATGTTAAACACGTTTGTTGCTTATAAGATGCATTCTAGTTTAAGAAGCATTATAGCACAAATTCAGAGGTATGGAACTTTAGGAGCATTAGGAGATTTCTCTTGCTTAGCCTCTCATTTGTAAAGTGTAGGTTATAACATGTCTCTCATGAAGCAGTTTAAGTGAAGTACAGAAACCTGATATGCATCAGAGCCCCTTCCTTAAAGCCAACAATAGCAACAACTCTAAGGTATGGATGATTTATAAATGCATTTTAATCTTCCTGTGGTTGCTAACTCCCTACAAAAGAACTTTTAATGGTTATAGATGAGATTTTGGCTAGCAGAGGAATGAAGCATCAGAGTTCCCTATTTTTGAAAGTTTCCCTTGAGAATCTGGGGAAACCTAGACTGCCAGCATCATAGCTGTGGTCTCCCTTACTATATGTAGTGCCTTCTCCTCTTTTAGGAAGAAACTTGCCTTATTTGAAATTCATTACAAATAGAAGACTTAGCCAGAGTTTCCCAGTATCATCAACCTTAAATACAAGAGTCATAAGTAAACAGAATTAATTAATTCTCAGTCCCCCTGCATAATGTCCCCATGATAATTTTTCTCCCTTCTTCATTGATATCCACTGCCCATGGAGTCATTCAGTGCTGGCTACTTTGGAAATGGATGGTGGTAGTAGGTAGCACAAAACATTGTGAATGTACTTAATGACACAATCATATGCTTACGATGGCAAATTGTATGTTTTATATATTTTCCAGGGCATAAAATCTTAAAACTGTAATATACCCCAAACTGACTACTATTGCTGTTGCCAGGCCTTCCAGGAAAGAGTGTAGAAGTGTCCAGAAGCTTCTAAGTAGTGCCAGGGCAGCCCTCCCTCCAGCAGGGCCACCCAGAGCTCTCCAAGAAAAGATCTCTGTTTTTCAACATGCATTGAACTTTATGATCTAGGGACAGCTTGTGTGCCTATATCACCTAGTATCCTGTATAAGGTCAGTTCCTGCAACTTCTGCCCTCAGTCTCCTGAGAACAAGGCAAGGAAGCAGATTCTATGATATCCTACTTACTCCCATCTCTCTGTACAGTGGTTCAAACTAGAAAATGCTGTTCTGTGAAAGATATGGCTAAGAGAATGAAAAGACCAGGAACACACTAAGAGAAATATTTACAAAATACATATCCAATAAAAGGCTTGTATCCAAAATGTGCAAAGAACTATTTTAAGTGAAAGATTTTATTGAAATATAATGTATTCCATAATAATAATTATCCCATTTCAGGTTGTAAAATTTAATAGTTTGGAGTATATTACATTATCAACTTTTCAAAGTTTTGGTAAAATATATAAAACAAATTTGCCATTTTAATCATTTTTAATTGTAATTAAATATTGGTATTTAATTCACAATGTTGTGTAACTATAACATCCATTGCCAAACTTCTTCATATCTCACACAGATACTCTGTAACCATTAAGCAATAACTCATTACTCTCCTTCCCTTCAGCCCCTGGTAAGCTCTTATCTACTTTTCTATGAATTTGCTTAGTATAGCTATTTCATATAAGTGGTATTATACAGTATTTGTCTTTTGTGTCTTGCTTCTTTCACTAGCATAAAACATTCAATGTTCATCCATGTAGTAACATGTATCAGAATTTCATTCTTTTTGAGGCTGAATAAATATTCATTGCATGCTTATACATTTTATTCATCCATTAATTTGTTGATAGACACTGGGTCATTTCCACCCTTTGGCTATTGTGAATAATGCTACAGTGCTCATTGGCATTCATGTATCATCTGTTCAAGTCCCTGCTTCCACTCCTTGAATATATATCCAAGATATATATTGATGGGTTATATAGTAGTTCTATGTGTAGCTTTCTGAGGAATAGCTAAATTATTGTCTATAGAGACTGCAACATTTTTCATTCCTACTAGCAATGTATGAGGTTTTCAATTTCTCCACATCCTCACCAACACTTAGCTGGTATGTGTGTGTGTTTGTGTGTGTGTGTGTGTTTGAATCACAGCCAAACTAGTGGGTAAAAATGATATCTCATTGTCATTTTGATTTTTATTTTCCTACTGAGTAATAATGTTGAATATCTTTTTATATGCTATTGGCCATTTGTATATTTTGTTTAGAGAAATGTCTATTTAAGTCTTGCTCATTTTCGATTGGGTTGTGTTTCTTTCTGTTGTGTTGTGCTAGTTCTTATATATTCTGGATGCTAAAACACTATCAGATTTACAATTTTCAAATATTCCCCCATTCTGTAGATTATCTTTTCATTTTCTTGATAGTGTCCTTTGATGCACAGGAGTTTTCATTTTGACACCAAATTTATCTAATTTGTCTTCGTTGCTAGTGCTTTTGGTGTTATATCTAAGAATCCATTACCAAATCTAAGTCATGAGGATCTACCCCATGTTCTTTTCTAAGAGTTTTTGGTTTTCAATCTTATATTTAAGTCATTGGTCCATTTTTAGTTATATCTCTGTAAGATGTAAGTTGGGGTCCAACTTTATTCTGTTGTACATGGAAATCCAGTTGTCCCTGCACTATGTTTTGAAGAGACTCTTGCCTCATTGAATGGACTTGGTATGCTTGTCAAAAATCAATTTACCATTGATCTGTATGTCTGTTCTCATATCAAAACCACACTTTTTTGATTACTTTGGCCTTGTACTAAGTTTCAAGATGTTTTTAAAACTTGTTTTGGCTATTTAGGGATGCTGACTATTCTATATGAATTTGAGGACCAGCTTTTCTATTCTGCAAAAAACGACCATGAGAATCTCAATAATGATTGTATGGAAACTGAAGATCAAAGAACTCTTAAAATTCAATTATATAGGAAAATCAAATTTTAAAATGAGGAAAATAACTGAACAGATATCTCACCAAAGAAAATATACAGATAGGATATAAGCTTGTGAAAAGATGCTCAATGTCATATATTGATAAGGAATTGAAAATTGAAGCAATAATGATATATCACTACCTACCTATTAGAATGATTAACAAAAATCACCTTATCATATAATCTAGCAATCACAATCCTATGTATCCACTTAGCTGATTTAAAAACTTATGAACCACACAAAAACCTGTGCAGAATATTTATAACAACTTTATTTGTAATCACTCCAAACTGGAAACACCCAAGATGTCCTTTGATGAGGTAAATGGAGAAACAAATTACAGTACAAACATAAAATGGAATATTATTTAGTGATTAAAAAAAAGAATGAGTTGTCAAACCATGAAAAAACATGAATGAGCTAGGCACAGTGGTGCACGCCTATAATCCCAGCACTTTGAGAGGCTGAGATAGGAAGATCGTGAGTTCAAAGCCAAGCTCAGCAACAGCGAGGTGCTAAGCAACTCAATGAAACCCTATCTCTACATAAAACACAAAATATGGCTGGGGATGTGGCTCAGTGGCCAAGTACTCCTGAGTTCAATCACTGGTACAGGAAAAAAAAAAAAGCATGAATGAACCTTAAATGAATATTTCCAAGTGAAAGAAGCAAGTCTGAAAATACTCTATTATTCTAATTATATGACAATTTAGAAAAGAGAAAACTGTATATATAGTAAAGATCAGTGGTTGCCAGAGATTTGGGAGAGGAAAAAAGGAACAATAAGTATAGGCTATGGGATTTTGGGGCAGTGAAATGATTTTGTATCATACTGTAGTTGTGGATACATAACATTATGCATTTATCAAAACCATACAATTTTACAGCACAGTGAACCTTAATGTATTTGTTTTAAAAATTCTTTAATAGGTTGGTGAATCTCAGGAATGTATAAAGACTGTATGACAAGAAAATCTGTGTTATAAATGTACATGACAATCTCAGTGAAGTGGGTGAAAGGATAAAGTAACTTGGGAAACTGGGATTTGTAAGACCAACAGCAAAAGAACTGCACCTAAGTCCTCTAGTTGACAAAGTTGCTTCCATGGTGGCACAGTTAACAGTTTTGACACTACTGTGGTGCATATACTGGAACTAAGCAATTGATTAAACAGATGGTAGATGTTGGGAGCAAAGCTTCTTGCTGTTGGAGTGGGAATTTATACATCAGCGTGGTGATCAGGCCAGAATGAGCCATGTGGTCATGGATTAGAGTTGAAGACGTTAAGTAGGAACTGACATTTGGCTTATTATAGGTTCAGATAGTTGAATAAACATCTACAGATATGTGTTTATACCCAGGTTTTAATAGACTCATGTATATCTCCTTGCTCTGTCTGTCAAGAGGGAATAGAAATGAAATCAGAGCAAGGAGCACAGTAGTAAATGTAATGCCCAGATTTGGGTTTCTAATACCATGCTCCAAAAAAGGAATAAGGACTTCCTGGAAAAAATAGCTGATTCTAGGATGAGTTTAGGCAATACACAAGATGAATCTGGAGCATCTTTTAGTGCTAGAAAGTAGGAGGAATTGTTCAAAAAAACCCAAAACACTACATTACAGGATACAGGAGCCAACTGAAAAAGCTCCCATTGGCCCAGGCTGAAGCAGTTCAAGCACCAAAATAAATAAAGCAGTATTGAATCATAACCCAAAATATAAAATAAATATTGTCTATTGAACAAGCCTATTCTAACATAAATAAATGGTGACAGAGACAAATTTCCCTTGTAGCATAATTCCAAAACAGTGGTAACTTTCTGGTAGAGCAATCTGACAAGCACTAACTTGGCCAGCTGGTGAAGACTCATATCAACAGTGATAAATCATGTTTATTGTATGTGCCCTTGATCTTATGTCACAAATACGGCACTTTATCTCTGTGATCTTCCCCTGAAAAACCCACAACTCCATTTTAATCATGAGAAAATTGTAAGGCAAATTCCACTACAGGGGCATTGTATAAAACACCTGACCAGTGCTCCTCTAAACTATCGAAGTCATCAAAAATAAGGATACTGTCAGAGACTAAGAAAAGATGATAACTAAAAGCAATGTGGTTTCCTGGATGAGTTCCTAGAACCAAAAGAAAAGAAAAAGAACATTAGGAAAACCTAAGGAATAAACTATGGGCTTTAAGTATAATAATGGGTATTTCATACTAATGTTAATAATTGGTAAAACTGAGTGAGGGGGGTATATGCAAACTCTATTCTATCTTCTCAGTTTTTCTATAAATCTAAAACTTCTAAAAAGTAAATTTAAAACAAAACAAAACCTGAAGCTGTAGATATTTTTGCCACTGTAGATATTTTTGCCACTTTTCTGGTAAGAAAACTTCAAAGTAACTGGCACAAGATTGCCCCCTACTACTTAAACAGCAGGGGTACAATTTGAGCCCTGGGCCCTTTCTCCTGAGTCGCACTGACTTTAGACTGTCTGTTCTCAGCTTTATGCACACCCATTTATGTGTGTGTTTCTTCCCAGGGGATGGCCTTTACACTTGAAGAAAGGCTGCAGCTTGGAATCCATGGCCTAATTCCCCCCTGCTTCCTGAGCCAGGACGTCCAGCTCCTCCGGATCATGAGATATTATGAGCGGCAGCAAAGTGACCTAGACAAGTGAGTACCTGAAGTCTGTTCTTTCTACCTAATTCTTGGGCTGTTTGCTGTGATCCATAGAGGATCCTGTGAATATTCTCCAGCTAGGAAAGGCTGAGAACTCTGAGAGATCCCAGACCCAGCCTGTCTAGAAAGAGTGATGGTGTCATAGTCAACATGTTCTTGGAGAATAGAGAAGGGAACATGAACTTAACCAGTGGCACCTGGGAGGTCTTCTAAGAAGTGGCAGGAGATGAGTCAGCCAAGAAGCACAAAGACTTCAGCGAACAGCAATGGGGTTCGGTAAGAGCATTTCACTGAGAAGGAAGAGATGAAGCAAAGATGTACAAGGAGGGGTGTTAGGAAGTGGTACATGCAGGTTCCTGGAATGAGGAGAACATGGTGAGGGGTAAGGCAGATGGACAGAGACACCTTGTCATGTGTTGGAGGTTACAGGCAGCAGTTAATAACCCTGCCTCCTCTCTGAATCCCCATCAGTAGAAATGTAGACACTCAGAGCCCATTTGAGAGAACCTGGTCAGTTTAGCAGCTTTACTAAAGAAGGTAGTCACCTCTTGGGTCACATGACTACAAATTGGCACAGCCAGGATTTGTACACAGATAACTGAATCCAGACTCTATAATTTTAACTTCTCTGCTATGCCCCAACTAAGAACCTAATGGTTATAAGACTAGACTCTAGTTCTAAAGTGAATTCAAATCCACATCCCACCATTTAATAACAAGTTACTTCACCTCTCTGGGTCATTCTCCATCTATACAATGAGTATGTCAAAGGTACCTAAAAGGTATCTAACTCATAGGGATTAAATGAGGCTAAAATGCATTAGTGTGTGTGATGTGTTTGGAGAAGTGCCTGACACACAGTAAGCACTATGTAGGAGTTTGTTAAGTGCATGTGTGACATTGCTATGGGGTCTAGCATAAATGTTGGAAGAAGATAGTTTCCCTCTGTATCCTTAGAAGTAAATACCCAAGATTTTCGGTGTGATGGTATTGCTGTCCTTAAGAGCAGCATGTCAGGGTCATCCTATAGCTATCCCTCTAGCTTTGCACATACCAACCTTAGCTTCTGAGAGGTAGTGAACAAGTAAGCCTCAGCCCACTCCCAAAGTACTAGACTCTAAGGATATTACTTACGTTAACTTTAAGGCCATACTCCAGCCCAGGTGGAATATTCTCTCCTTCATGATCATTCCACTCAGGTTGGGTCTAGCCATGTCACTTAGAAAAGCAAACCAAAAATTATATAACAAATTCAACTAACAACAGGAGATATGCCCCAACTTTGAACAATCTGAGCCTCCCTTTTCTGTTAAATTCATAAAAATTAAAATAAGTCCAAAGTGAAATCTTTTTTCTTAAAGATACTAAACTCTAAAAATTAAACTCCCAAATCCTTCCCTCCCTGGCTCTTTCCAGCTGTATATGCCTCACTCATTTGCCTAGGACGACACTGGAGGCTCAGAGAGGAATGAGAGTGTCCATCCCTGGGAACTCTAGAGGGCTCACTCTGAATGCTATGTTAACTACTTTGATAAACTCATTCCCAGGACTCCCTCATTTCAACAGATGCTTCTTTGTGACATGCTAAGAAAGCTTCCCAGCTTCCTTTGTGTAAGGGCAGTGTGGGCTGGTAAATGTTTAATAACTGGCTCTCTTTGGGAGTGAGGGGAGCAGACTGTAGAATTGAGAAGAGATGTGCATAAATGGCTACTGGGTATGGGAATCCTCTATACTGACAATGAGTTGAGATCCTGGCCTAAATCTTCCCTTCCTAAAAACTTTGTCCAAAATACAGAGTTTAGTGTCTTTCATGGAGAAAAAGGTGCTGGAGCTCCAGGAGGTCACAAGACTTCTTCAAAGTCACACAGCTAGTAAGAGGCAGAGCTAAGTCAAACCCAAAGTGCCAATTCCACGTCTAGCGTTAATTCCCCTATAGCACAGGTGTTTTCCCCTACCAGGGCATCTTCTTTAGCCTACTCCATGCAAGGGTCTCAAGTACTCCCATTCTCTCTCCCAAACAGTTGTACAGAAAGACTGCTTTAGCTGCCAGACCTCAATGTGAACCTTAGCACCTGAGTTTTCTCTTCTGGAGGTTTTGTGTTTTTAGGAGTATGGGTGGGAGGCTCTTTTTCTAGCCTAGTGATTTCAGGCTTCTTGGAACAGGTAAAAGAAATATTATTTTCATAGCATACCTCTTGAGATGACTTGCTACTGAGCTGCTTGTGCACTTTGCTTGTGACAATAACTAGCCTTGGGTGGCAGGAAAGGACAGTTTGTATGTCACTCCTGCCTAGTGCTTTACTGGGCTTACTTGACTTCCAGAATATTTGTGTTCTATTTTCATTCATCAATGTCCATATAGTAATATCACTATCTCACACATTGGTTGAGGTAACAGATTCTGGGATCATACTGCTTAGGTTCAAATCTCTACTCTGCCATGAAACCTTGGGTAAGTTAACCTCTCTGTCCATAAGTCTCCTTGTCTCTAAAATAACATGAATTATAGTACCAACCTAACAAGTCACTGGAAGCTTTAAATGAGTTAATGTAACCTCTTTGGGACAGTACCTACACCGTGTGTAATGATAAGCAACACGAGGCAGCTCATATTCTCCACATTTCTTTAGAGGTCAATTCCCGGGCATAGGGGAAATGGGCAATTTGGCCCTGAATGTGCCATTGCAGCTGACCAGGAGCAGAGCCCTGGCTTCACACCAACCCAAGCGGCCTGGGCCCTTTCCACAGCAGCAGCATCAAGGACTTGCGCTACTCCTGAGATCAGCTTGCTGTTTCTTTCCTCTTCCAAGGTACATCATTCTCATGACGCTCCAAGACCGGAATGAGAAGTTGTTCTACCGAGTGCTGACGTCTGACGTGGAGAAGTTCATGCCGATCGTATACACACCCACCGTGGGGCTGGCCTGTCAGCACTACGGCTTGACCTTCCGCCGGCCACGGTGAGTGCTCAGCGTGCTGGGTGAGCTGACTTGAGGGGCCATCCCATAGAAGGGAGTAGTGGCATGTTAGTAGGCAAATGCATTGCATTTCCTTCCAGAGCTAAAGAATTTGGGGATGGGTTTCTATATATCACTTTTTTTGTCATGCTGAGTTTATAATATATTTTTTTTAAAATAGGAAAAGTGGGAGGATTTTCAAAGGGCCCTCAGTGCAAGATGACTAATATAGAGATACACAGTACTAGCACTAATGATTAGTGATTATTAGTGTTATATGTAATGGAATATTACCAGCAGGTAATTATTAGCCTGTGTTAGGATATGTAAACATACAATGCACCATGTATAGATGTGTAATTTACATTTATATAGATTTCTAAATCAGGGATTATAAATCATGTGTTCTATGGGGAGCAGGTAATCATGGATCTATGACAGCTTTTTAAATTTGAGCTGTACCATGGAAGGTGACTGCAAAGAACTGAGATGAAAAGCATTTGTCTCCAGTGATCCAAGCACACCCACAGACCCTGAGCAGAATGCATGGTCTGTGGGACCCTATGGTGGTGAGACAGGAGAGTAGAGGGACTGGGTAGAATTGGCAAGGGATTCTGCCCAACAGAGTAAGTCTTTTGTCTCCTTCACACTACCAAGGGGGTTAGACTAATAGGATACTGCTTCAGATTGGTTCAAGCCTCACTCAAGGTCCTCCAAGAGGACAACAACAGACATTGGTGTGGCAGCAGTGAGGGGTTCCATGCAGGTAAAACAGGCCCCTGCCAATCACTTGCTCCCAGAGAACCAAGTCACCTTTGGTGGCAGAAGAGAGTGTACTGCAGAAGCCGAGAGCACAGCATAGAAAACAGGTAAGAGACAGACCAAGCAGAGAGATTACTAATGAACTGGAACCAGGAGAAAATCATAATAACTGCAAAGGATAATCCTAAAATCTACATATCTTTACATATCTTGCTTAATTATCACAATCCCCCAGTAGGTAGACACTATTATCATCCTATTTGCAGACAAGGAAACGGAGGCACAGGGAAGTAAGTTGCCCAAAGTAACACAGTTCATAACTATCAAAGCCAGGACTTAAACCATGCAGTCTGAACCTGAGTATAATCAGGTGGACCAGTAACTATCACACTATTCTGCCTCATGGTTCAGGTCTGTGCACATTTGGTGAGCATTCAAGATGGGTGCCATTGAACTCCATGTATATTTGACTGCCCAGGAGTCTAAAGTAGGGATTGCCTGGTACCATTTCCAGAGCCCTCCTGGGAGGAATTGATCCAGCCAGTCCTGCACAGCTGGGTGAGCCTGAGGCAGGCTTAGGCAGACTGAACCATCTTCTTTGATTAGTCCCTCACTCTCTTGGTGCAGATTTCCCACATGTGTTATGCACAAACCCTTCTTCAGATGATTACCCAATTAAGTCATTTGACATTTGACATTCTGAGCTGTTGCTCTAGGTTTCCATTTGGCTGCTTTCCAGGTGTTGATTTCACACCTGCCTTGTTCCTGGGGGAAATGAGCATTTGGCACCACCCCAGCCCTGAGCTTCATCTGAGGCTTGGCTTTGCCTTTATGGATTAGCATCTGAAGGGAGGACAACCCTGAGGCCAAGAGGAAGACAGCCAGGACTTCTCAGTTTCTGAAATGATAAACATTCCTGCCAGGTTCCTGGGAACAATGGAATCCTCTGTAAAAGGACTTGGCCTCCCAAAGCTAATTAAGTCCAGCTGATCCTAAAATTGAGCATCCAACACGCCTGTGCCTCATAACCTGGAAGAAGATGCCAGTGTATCTCAGGGGCACCTGAGGGTCCTGGGTAACTAGACAGAGGAGAAGGTTCTGAACTCTGTTGGCCTCCCTGTCTGATCTTGCCTCTCCCTTGGCATATTCTATGGGCCTGGCTTGCAGGAATGCCCTCTGAAGGTCACTAGCATGTGACTTAGAAATAATGAAAGCTAGCTGTTATAGGCCGGGACAGAACTCAACCCAGAAGAGAGGTACAGAGAGGAAACCTATATGGTGTCCAGTGTCAGTGAATACTCTTCCTCCTCAGGTCACCTCCTCTTAACCAGCACTATCTTCAACTTCATCTTCTTAGACTTCAAAGTGTACATATTTATGGACCTTAAACTTCCAGTTCCAATGTGAGATCTAATTTATATGGGTAATGGAAGTGTTAAAGAAGAAAAATTTCAAGACATCTGTTAAAGATGGTAAGGCAAACTGTATTCAAGGGCCATGGCCAGAGGTGTAGGGACCACTCCAACTGAGGGCAGTGGTTACAGAAGTAAGAAAGATTGGTCTCAACTCTAACTCCAACAAGGACAAGTAAGGATCTATAACCACTGAGCCTGGTGGGGGTCAGTGAATAGAAAATTAATAAAATTACTAAAAGGAAACATCAAGAATAAGGAGTTCCTGGCTAAACTGGCTTGATAGGATTATTGCTGAAAGCAAGCCAGGGTGATAAGTTTTCAAGGTGGTTAGATAGTAAGAGTGGGAAATTTTTGCTGAACTTAGTAAGATTCTTACACAAATGAGTTCCTCAAGGACAGAGAGAGAAGCCCACCATCTGGTCTAGTCAAAAAGAACTCAGGAGCCTGACTAAAATTTTGGTCAAAGCTAAGTTGGAGTCTGGAAGGAGGTTGCGCTTAGAAGCCAGGAAGTCTTGACCATGACTCTCAGCTCCTGATGACACTGACAATTAACTCAGGGTTCCCTCAGTCTCCCCTTGTGTAAAATTGGAATACTACCTATTTCTGTGGCTTCTTGTGAAGATTTCATGAGATTCCATATGTCAAGGACCTAGCCCTAGCAGGTGTTCAGCAGCCATTAACTTCCTGACCCATATTCCTAGGATGGGCATCTGACTCAGTCACCCCAAACAAAAATGTAAATCATAAACCCACTGAGAGCATCTCAGTCCCCTGAAATACCACCATCCTCTGTTTTGGGATTCAGACTTCAAATTATCTGTATTTGTGCTTGACTAGTAAATCCATTAGCAAGTACCTATGAGGAATTAGATAGCAGACTGTAATGAGTTAAAGAGGTCAGGCAAGGAGTGGGACATGGTTTTATGTGGTTGGAGGCTCTGTGGATAATACCTGAAGAAATATTTGGATTTGGACAAAGCCAGCAGCCCTTGGCCCTAAACCAAGTTTCTTTCTTTTCTATCTTTCTTATCTACAAACAAGTGAGTTTCTACATATAGGCCAGTAACTCACCAGTAACAGTTAATATAGGATATTAACAATTGCCATTTATTGAATGCTGCAACATTCATGGTGAGCCCTAGGCTAGGTAGTTTATGTACATTATATCTGAGCCCTACAACAACCCTACAAGGTGCTTTATGGAGAATAGAAGTAAGACTAACTTGTCTAAGACATTATAGTTGACCCAAAGCCAATTCCTCATGTTTTTCCTGAATATGCAAGCCAGCTTCTCTTGGCTCTGGTGAACATGATGCCTCTGATGTAAACATTTACAGGTTGTCTTCGTATAAACTCCCTTGTTTGGTGGGTCTGCACACAGACAGACATGGGGAGACACACACACACACACACACACACACACATGGTGGGGGCAGTATATCATGGCACACAGAGCAATGGGACTGAAGTCCAGAGTCCAGAGTCCAATGGGTCAGTCCATGCCTCTTTGGAACCCTGTCACTCCACCTCCCAGGAGGTTGTTACAAAAGCCAAATGAGTAAATGCATGTGACTATGCTCCATTAATTGCAAAGTTCCTTATAAATTTAAAGGGGTATTACTTTTCCATCTCTTCTTCCTCACCCTAATCCTCACAAAGGTGTATGGTTAAGATACACATTCTCCTCCTTGTGCTTTCTTGCTTCCTGGTCAATACATCTATTGAGCCTCATTTTCTTGGAACATTTTTCTCTTCAGCTACCTCCACTACCACCACCACATAAATACACACCTACAAAGGGAACCCTGGTACATGAATCATATGCTTCTGCTTCCTAAATATCCACTGGAGCCCATTTCTAGTCATACACAGAAAAAAAGGGGTGCCAACATCTTGACAAAAGCCATTCTATAAAACAAAGACAACCTCATCTCAGCAAATGGAAATACACCTGGCACCCAAGGCATAGAGTCTTTGAGCATATAACTATCTGGTTTCCAAACCCAGTGGTCAGTTGACTGGGAACACACGTGCACGTATGCGCATGTGCGCACACACACACAGCACAACTGGGCAGAAGGTAGGAAGCAAGGATTAGCATCATCAGACCCACCTCAATGCCAGCCTCAGAGAACTAAAGCATTGATTCCTTTTACCAAGACTCTTCCACATCTGATTCTACCCAGACTCCTCTGCCAAACTGCTTGAGCTATGCTGCTAAACAGGACCCTAAGGAAAGCAAGCACAAGGTCAATGGCTGGTGTTTAACTTTTCTGGCCTTCTTAGTCCTTCAGCATTGGGTGTCATGGGGGGAGCACAGGATTAGGACTCAGGACATCAGGTTCCACATTTACCACCCACTTTCTGGCTATGAATCTTAAGGCAAGTCACTTTGCTTATTAGTCTGGAACAAAAGTGGTAAGGTTAGGTTCCATGGCTTCTGTGACCTCTTCTATTTCTATAACCAGGTTAGAAATGAGATCTTGAAGGGAGCCATAGTCACATTATATGGCCAGGCCTAAGTTTCTCCACCTGTGAAACTGAAAAGTTTTCATTTAAGCAGTGTCCTGGCTGTGCATTGAAATTATCTGGGGAGTGTGCAATCTAAATCCCTGAAGCAGAGCCCAGACATCTGTAGTTTCAAAAATCTCCCTGTGGGGATTGCAATGGCAGCCAGGGCTGAGAACCACTGAACTGGGTGATCTCTGAAGTTCCTTCCAGCTTGGATCTTCCATGACTTGTAGGGAATTGATAACTTGCATCTCATATTTTCCAAGCTACCCAAGCATGGAAGCATATTTGAAGATTAGGGTCATGATACTATAACAAGCCTTTCATCTCCACCTGAGCTCTCAGTAAGCCAAATAATTGAGTCCTACTTCCCACTTCCCTCATGTCTCATTGACAGGATTTGTGGAACAGGGGAGTCTCATATCCTCCTCCTTCCCCAGGTTTCCTCCTGCAGCTCCTATCACCACACAAGAGTCACCCCCCTCCCATCTTGCACTCTCAATCTCCTGGCTTTCCTGTGCCATTACTACTTTGTAATGGAAATAGCTGTCTACCCATCTGATGCCAACAACTGATGAGATAGGAGCAAACATCATACTCAAGGGTGAGCCATTTGTGCAAATACGTTGCTGGGCTGGCCTGCCTCTAAAAGTGAGCTGGCCTCATTTTTGGAGTCCTTTTCAGGAACTTGAACTAAGATATGAAAAAAGCTACATAGAGGGCTGGGATTGTAGCTCAGCGGTAGAACGCTTGCCTCGCATACGTGGGGCCCTGGGTTTGATCCTCAGCACCACATACAAAGCAATAAAAAAGATAAAGACATTGTGTCCATCTATAACTAAAAAAAATTTAAAAAAAAAAGCTACATAGAAAGAATTTTACAGTTGGGAAAGGAAATAAAGGCAGAAAAAGATGCCATGGTTTAGATTTTAGAGTCAAGTTATGGTAGACCAAAGGTAAATGCTAGTTATGAAGGAACAGAACAAAGAACAGAAAGTAAAGGAGTGAATCTATGGAGAGAATAGGCCAGATGGGAGAGAAGAGATGGAGGAGAGAGGCAGAGACTGATTGGTCCCCAGAGCTGCATTGGTTCGTGACAGAAGAACGAGAGTGAAGGTGAGGATTGAACTGTTGAGAAGCCCCTCTCAGAGGCAAAGATTATATTTTCCTGGAGCAGAGATAAACCATATTCCACACTAACTCCTGTTCCCAAATTTACCATATACCCTCTTTCTCCAGAAGTAACTTAACCTCTGTAGTGGGTAACTAGAAGAGCTAAATTGAAAAAGACCTATGAAATCAGCTGGATCTGATTAGTTCCTAATCTACTTGTTAACAGATTTTATAAAGCTAACAGGTTAAAGTAAGGCATCAGAGCATCATCTGGAGTACTTGCTAAAATACAGATTCAGCAAGGCTGGGAAGATGCCCAAGAACGTCATACCTAACAAGATCCAGATGATATTGATGTTGCTGGTGCAAGAACCACTCTTTGAGAAATCCTGGATTAAAGTAGCTCATTGCAAAATGAAGAGAGCATCTGAAGGAAGCAGAGGAATAGGTACCTCCAGGCCCAACTGCACATTAGTAGAAGAGCTAGGAGTTATGAGATATGGTTCTGGTCCCAATTCATGTCACCAAGTAGGAGTATGAAATTCCATGAATCCTTCTCCCTTTCTGGGCCTCAATTTCCTCATCAATAAAATGAGGGGACTTTACTAGGTGATCTCAGGGACTCCTTCCAACCCTAATAGTTTCTAAATTTTGGAGCAGACTAGGACATTGTGGCTATAAATTTGCCTCTAAGATTTCTGGCATTTCAGGGAAAGAAAATGCAAAAGTACAAGAAAACACATGCTTTTCATTTTCTGACAAGAAGAAGCTTGCAGGCTTATCTATAGAAGTGTCATTTTTGCTGAGAGCTCTGATTCAAAAATGGGCGCTTTCCCAGAAGGCCAGCGGGGCAGTTCAAGATCTGGTATGGATTGTTTGATGTTGTGGCTTGGGAATCAATGCTGGAATAGATCTAAGGAAGGTGGCATAAAGAGCCCTTCCAAAGGGCTGAGGTTGTGGCTCAGTGGTAGAGCGCTTGCCTCGCACGTGTGAGGCACTGGGTTCAATCCTTAGCACCACATAAAAATAAGTAAAGATATTGTGTCCATCTACAACTAAAAAAAAAACTATTTAAAAAAGAGCCCTTCCAAAGCAGGAGATTTTTCAGCTATTATTTGATAGAAATGTCAGAGGGAGTAAGTTAAATTGTTCCTGGACCCCACTCTACTGAAACACATTGGAACAGAAAGAAGGAATGTTTATTTTTGTGTTTGAATCACATGGATTTCAGTCACTGAGGGAACTGGCTTGTTCCTTTTCAAAGAAAGTTTTGAGATTTGCTTTCAAAAAAGTATGTACTTGATTGACCTGCTCAGCAATTAAGCACCCAAAGGAGCTTCTTTCTCTGTGGAGAGGACAGAGGACACTCCCCAGTCATCCATGAGTTTGGGTGAAGAAGACTGAGAGTGAAGGTGGGGATTGAACTGTTAAGAAGCCCCTCACAGAGGGAAAGATTATTTTTCTGGAGCAGAGAGAAACTATATTAAACAGAACAGGATGTTCTGGGTTTGACATCCTTTTGCCAGAGGCAAATCTCCCTGGCAATTTAAACAAATGGATTTTTGTCTCTTTCTTTATCTGGCACTGTCTTTCCCCCTTTGTCCCTGCCAATCCCAACCATAGTGATCAAAAAAGTAAATGTGGGGAGAATTTCCTTACTCAGAGAAGGGAATACATACATACAAGCAGGCATTGAGTAGACCTTTCCAAAGATAACCTTGATCTCCCACTGACCTGTAAAATTCACTAAAGGTTGTGTCCACTCACACTGAATTTAGTCCAGCAAGCATGGCTTCTTCAGAGAAGCTGTAAGCAGTGCAAATATTTTGAAAGTTCTGGACTAAAGAAGGAGTAAAAAGATCACTGATATAGAACTTAAAGAAAATGAACCCCATCACCAGTTGGCCAGTCCACATTGTTTCTTATTATATTCATGTTCTCTCTCAGTCCATTATGCCCATAGAAATCCCTTCAAATTTCCCATGTGCCCTATTGGGATAACATTGAAAACTTCATTTTGGAACTTGATTTTTTTTAGAGACTCAAACTAGCATTTCTCAAGCCAGTAGAGATTGGAATTTAGAGAGGATAGATCTTATTTGAAATTGAGAGGGATGAGGAAGACTAGATATAAAAGGGCCTGTCTAGGGTGCTTTTTCAGAAACAAGGCTCTGGTAGGATGTTGTCAGCATTGTTCAAAAGGTTACTGGAGGGGAACAAGTGAAAAGACGAGAATGACAAGAAAGAGTGTGGGTGATGGAAGATGGATTTCTTCAAATGACATTTAGACACTCTTCTCCTACATCACAAGCTTTGTAAGAGAAGGAACTGCATGTTGTTCTTCCCTGAATCTCCCATGGTGCTGAGCATAGTGTACTTGTAAGCAATTAACAGAGACAGCAACTAAAGGCTGCCTTCTGGGTATGGGGGTGAGCTCAGTGGGAGAGTACAACATACACAAGGCCCTGGTTTGGATCCCCAGCACCAAAAACAAACAAAACTTCTGATTAGATTCAACAAGTATCAGTTGAGCACCATCTTTATGGCTGGCCACTATAAGAACCTGAAAGATCCAAATGAAATAAGGAAGTTATTTCATGGTCCCTGTCCTTAAGGAGTTTACGGTCCAACTAAGAACAATTTTAAGGTAACATAAGCCAATGAGAAAAGTAGAGTTTGGACTGTCTAGTTTACTTTGTAAGTAGTAATGAGATAATTCATTATGGTAAGAAATGCCCCCACTGAATTTGTTTTTAATTGTTAGTTCTTGATTACTTCTTGAAAGGACTTTGATTCACACTGGGAAGATGGCCCAGCACAGTCTCTTGCAGATGAAAGTTTATTAGATGAGTTCCAAGCAGGAGGAACTGGGTAGGCAAGGTGTATGGCTAGAACAAAGCAGGAACCATAGACTCTCAGGACTTGGAGTAGGAAGGATACTACTGGTTGCCTTTTCTTCCTTCTTGACATCCCCAGTTTTTCCCTTAGGTTTTTTCTTCCAAACGTCTATGTGCTTTGAGAGAGTCTTGGCCCTTTCAGAACAAAGCAGTGGGTCCAAATTAATCTCAACCTATCTTGGTACTCTGGTCTCTTGCCAATGATTGACTTAGGTGTAGATATATAACCCAAGTCTGGCCAAAAAGATGTGAAATTTATCTTCCTGAAGGCTTTGGGGAAGATTTTTCTCACCAGAAGAGACCCTCTCTGCTTTCCTGGACAATCTCATATCTGCTGGACTCTGGGAACTGTAGCAATCATCCTATAGCCCTGAGGAAAACAACCCCAGGAACAAGTATAATGCCAAGAATGAGTCTGGGTCATTGATGACATTGTTGAGCCACTAAATAAACAAATCCTGGAACACATACTTCTGGACTTCTTGTAATATGAAATGAATTTCCTATTTTCAACCAATTGGTTTCTGTTACCTACAGCTAAAAGCAACTCCTCTCCCTGATGGAATTCTTGGATCGCCTCTGTCATGTAACAGTAACTCACATCTATTTATGCAGAACTTCCAATGCACTGGCACTCTTCTGTGTTCTTTACTCATTCAGACCCACAGCATCTCTTGTGTTATGCAATACCAGTCCCATCTTCACAAAGAGGAAACTGAGGCACCAAGAGTTAACCTGACTTACACATTTGGTACATGATAGAGTCACAGTTTATTCCCAGGCCCCAGAGTGTAAACCCTTGTCTGCTCGCCATTGTGTCATTCATTTCATGAGCCTCTCTCTGGTGATCACCTATCTCCATGGACAGAAGGCTCTCCATGGCATTGACCTTTGCATGTGTGGGGTATATAAGGAGATCACTCCACTGACAAGGGTGGCAAAGGTAAGGCTGAATGTGAGGCAAAGTGAGGAAGTCAGACTGGGCTAGCCACTTTTGAGTGGAGGAATGCTGTCATGGAAGCATTCCTTGATGATCAGAAGACTAAAGAGGAGAGTCCAGGGGGAAGCTATTATGTGACCTAGATGGGGAAATGAAGGGTGAAAACCCAGGATACCAAGAAAACAGAATCTGTAGTGCATGGAAACTTGTTGGATGTGAAGATGAAAGTGAGAGTTTTCAGATTAGGAACTGTGTTGTGATAGACTGAGAATTGTGGAAAGTTGAACTTGAGCTCCAGAAATGGTACACTGAGCTGGATGATAAGAACAACTACTACCATTTGCTTTTATTTAGTGGCCAGTACCATGCTGGTCAAGTTGCCTTTATTATCTTTGAATCCCTCAGCAGTTTCAAGAATTCAAATTGCATCATCGTCCCAGATAAGAGATTCAGAAATGAAGAGATATTTGCCTAAGGCCATTGCCATTTGTAAGTGGCAGGACCTAAACCTATGTCTGTCTATTCCAAGGTCTCTCCCTACTTCCATTTTGAAACTCTGGTCCGACTTTGTTAAAACTCAGCAATTCTGAATCATGCATGTTCCCACAAATGTGCCCCAAGCCCTTCTGTCTCCAACAATAAAAAGCAAACACATTCCTATACAGAATGAAATTAGCAACAGATACCTACAGAAGTCCATGTGCATCAGTCTTAGGACTAGAGACCCTTGCAGTCAGATGAGATGAAGTGGGGCTGTGAATTGCAGTGCAAAGTCAGAGCACTTAGTTAAAGTGCCTCAGGGGGAAAAGTCAGGATTTGCCCAGGTCCTTCACACCTGCTCAGGCACAGCCTTTTAGGCACATAGCAAGGATCCTACAAGCTCCCACAATATTCCTTTGAGTTGGTGAAAGGATATTTAATGGCCTCTACATTAAAAAGACACCAGCATGGCCTGTGGAGCACTCTAGCCAACACAAACGATACCTGTGTGCCCCTGTAGCCCACTTGCAAAGCACTCCTAGACAACCCTATGCTAGAGTTCCAAGATAAGCTGAGGAATTTGCCTCCTAAGAGACCTTTGAAAACAGTAAAATCTCTTCAAGAAGCAGTAGGTGGGACCCTGTCTTTGAATGGATGGAGTTGGTAGACATTAAGAGACCCTTGAGTTCTGCATTTCTGCAGGCTTCCCTCCCTGTGCAGCATGCACTGGCAGGATCACAGAGCTATAAATCAACCAACTCAAACCAAGGCCAAGAGAGGAAGTAACACCCTGCCCACCAGGGACACAAGTCAGTAGAAATGGCAGGACTGAAACTCAGGCCTTCTGCCTTTTATTCCAAAACTCTTCTCTCCATTTTACACAGACTATTCTCTACACTATTTGAATCAAACTTAATTCACAATTGTTACTTATATTTATATAATGTATCAACATTGTAGAATGAATTCAAATACAATCCTTCCAAGTGCCCTGTGAAACAGGGCAGCCTCCCTTCACACAAAGAAATGAGAACTCAAGTGGTTAAGTGACTCCCCAAAGCTGAATAAATAGTAGAAGAGAGAACTCAACCTTTTTCTTTGTCACCCTGGACTGTTTAATTCCAACAAGAGTAGCCACTATTGTACACCCAGCACAGGGCTTATGACATGGTCCTTGTTGGAAGTAAGGAAGGATGGATGGGAGGATCCATGGGTAGACAGAAGAAATTTGAATCTTCTTTTCCTGATGATTTTGTGTGTGTGTGGTGCTGGAGATTGAACCCAGGGCCTTGTGCATGCAAGGCAAGCACTCTACCAACTGAGCTACATCCCCAGTCCCTCCTGATGATTTTTAATAGAACCCTATGGGAATGAATTTCTATTATTAATTGCTCTACTGAAAGACAAAGAGCTATAACTGTATATAATTGTTTAAAATGCTTGGGTCTTAAATTTTTTAAACATTAGTATGAAAAGTGGTTTAATTAAGAAATTTCAACAAGAAGACTGCATAGGGCATAGTACTCAGTACTATGTTTCTGGAATTTAATTATTTAAATGCTAGGATGAGAAAATAAAAGTAGTTAAAAAGAGTTTCTATGTTACTGAGATAATTGAAGAATAGGCTTTACCGATTATTTGAAAAATAACTTTCCCCAAATTCAGGCCTACTGGGAAGAAATAAATAGCTCAAATGAGGTGAGATCATGACCTGCACATCCAGGATCTTTGGTTCTGGAGAGTTAATAACAATGTCCAATCCTCATCACAAATGAGTGAAGAGATTGCCCTTGCCTGCTGGTGTGCAATGGACCCTGGGTGAGCCAATCCGTGCTTCTCATGTGCAGCCAAGCGGAGGGACATAGAAGTGAAGTTGTCATGGTAACTTTTTTGCTGATTGGAAGAATAGATGAAGCTAGAGTCACCCTCTTTCTTTACATGAGGATGGAAGTAGGGCTATCTCATAGCAGAGAGCAGAGAGAATTCTTTCTAGACAAAGGAAGTGCAAGAAGTTTGAATTTAACTAATAGTAGAACAAATGCAGGTAAGGTGCTGGCTAGAATCATTAAGATGCCAGGTAAATGGTTTTGATTATCAAACTGAGAGGGCAGTGATTGAGAGTCAGTTTCTACCTACGTTTGTGTTTTTAAACATTCCTAAGAGTCTACTTATGAAAAATTACAGACTCCAGCTCCCTTTCCCAAGCTTCTGATTCATTGTGTCATGAAAGGGGTCCAAGATTTTCCATTTTAAAACTATCCATACCTTCATTTTTCAGCAGGGGTCTGATGGACCTTACTCCCATAAACCCTACCCTAATAAGCACAGAATATCAGAGAGAAGATCCAAGCTGGAGCCCATTTATGTGTTCTCACCTCATGGAAAAACTTAGGGAGAACAAACCCTGTTTTCTATTTAAGCCTAGCTTTAAAACAACAAAAACAGAGTTTGACTAATCAATGATTTATAACAGTTCCCAAACAAGTTACTTTAGTTTATATATTGTTCTTTCTTTTAATCTTACATTCTACCTTATACTTTATTAACTGATAGAAATCAAAAGCTATTCAGTTTGCCCAATGCCATTTCTCTAACTTATCTAGGTGACAAACTCTGCTTGTTCTTTAAAAATCCACCCCAAATGTCCATCTCTTGCCACCTCGTTCTCTGTCCTTCCTCCCTCACTTGCAGAATACTTTGTTCCCTCTTATATGTCTATGCACAGCACCCTCTGTTAATCCCTACTATAGAATTTACTGCACTATAATTCAGTAGCTGTTTACAGATCTGTCATTCTCTGCTCTGTCACACAGGGAGCTCATTAGATAGCATGTGTTATGCACCTTTGCCTCTTGCCCTATCTTTAATTCTTTTGCCATAAGGTAAAATAATGAATGTATGATTATATGAAGTAGATATACATTCCATGTGAGCAGGAGTTTTTAATCTGTTTTTTCACTAAAGACCTCAGTTGCTTAGAAAAGTACCTACTACATAGATGGATTTATTAAATAATTTTTGAAATAATTAATAAATGAGTGATTTAGCTCACACAAACCAATACAAAGAAGAGAATTGATGTGCTGTGTTTCCAGCATAACAATAGGACTTTTTTATTGTGACATCATATTGTCAGATTAAGATTGAGAGCCCTATTTGACACTTACTTTATTGACTAGTTTGGAGTTTAGCTGGATGGACCTATGGTATTCTAATAGAGAAAAAGCAGTAACCTTATCTCATACCCACATAATTTAAAACAAGTCAACAGTTTTTATTTTCATCCTTAGTTATTACATTCCTTTACTAATGGTAAGACTGGAATGTGAAGAATCCTCTAGGATTGTTTACAAGAAATAGCAATCATTAAAATAACTTCATTTTTTAAGAATTTACTAACTATTCTAAGCAATCCATTTATTTGTGTGATCTTCAACTTTGTTTTTATAGATTTCAGCATACAAAACTTTTCCCTCCTTGGTTAAATTTAATCCTAAGAATTTTGTATGCTATCATAAATAGAATTTTTTAACTTCTTTTTTGCACATTTTATTGCTATTACAGAAACATTACTGATTTTGTGTTTGTTTAGTATTGTAAAACTTTACTAAATTAATTGATCAGTTCTAACAATTTTTTCAGTGAAATCTTTAGATTTTCTAAATGTAAAAACATATTTTCAGCAAATAGATACAATTTCACTTCTTCCTTTCCTGTTTGGATACCTTTTCTTTCTTTCTCTTACCTAATTGCTCTGGCTAGGAATTCCAGTACTATGTTAAATATAAGTGATATGTTAGTTAGCTTTCTGTCACTGTGACAAAACACCTGAGAAAATCAGCTTAAAAGAAGGAAAGACTTATTTGGCTTACAGTTTCAGAGGTTTCAATCCATGATAACTTTGCTCTGTTGGTTTGGGGCAGATAGGGAGGCAGTGTGTCATGGTGGAAGTACATGGTGGACAAAGTCCATTCACCTCATGGTAGGTGGGCAGCAGGAAGGGGTGGGGAGGAGGGACAAGTGTCTCAATATTCCCTTCAAGAGCATGGCCCTAATGACCTAACTCCTTCCACTAGCCCCAACCTCCTAAAATATCCATCACCTCCCAATAATGCAAATTTGGGGGCACATTTAAGATCCAAACCATAATAAGTGGTGAGAGTGGATATCTTTGTTTTATGCCTGGTTATAGAAAAAAGTTTTCAACTTTTCAACATTGAGTATGGTATTAGTTGGAAGCTTGTCATGTGGCCTTTATTGTGTTGAACTTTACTTCTATTCCTAATTTATTGAGAGTTTTTATCATGAAAGAATGTTGAATTTCCTCAAATGCTTTTTCTGCATCTTTGTGATTAAAATGTGGTTTTTTGTTCTTCATTCTATTGATTTAGTGAATCACATTTATTGATTTGTTTATGTTAAAACATCCTTGCATCCCAGGGAGAAATTTCACTTGATCATGATAAATGATCCTTTTAATGCACTGTTGAATTTGGTTTGCTAGTATTTTGTTGAAGATTTTTGCATCTATATTCATCAATGTTTTTAGGAACAGATTGAGAAAAAAAATGTAGTAGCTCTTCTTTGAGTATTTGGTAGAATCCAACAGTGAAGCCATTTGGTCCTGTGCTTTTCTTGATGGGAGTTTTATTTCTAATATAATCTCTATACTTGTTACGATTCTGCTTAAAATTTTTACTTCCTCATAATTCAGTCTTGGTAGCTTATACATTTCTAGGAATTAATTCATTTCCTCTTGGTTACCCAATTTCTTGGCATATAATTGTTCATAGCAGTGTCTCATGATCTTGTATTTCTTGTATTAGTTTTAACAATTTCTATTTCATTTCTAATTTTATTATTTTCATTTCTAATTTTATTTGATTTTTCTCTTTTTTTTCTTAGCTATCTTTAAGATATCTTTAAGTAAGATAGCTAAGGGTTTGTCAATCTTAGGTTTTTTTGAAAAAACTAATTGAGTTTTATTGATCTTTTTGATTGGTTTTCTAGTTTCTATTTCATCTATTTCTGCTCTGATCTTTGTTATTTCTTGTCCTCTGCTAACTTCAGGCTTAGTTGGCTCCTTTTATAGTTCCTTGAGATATAACATAGGTTATTTCTTCTTCTTTTTGATGTAGATATTTATTGCTATAAAGTTCGCTCTTAGCTTTTGCTGTATCCTATCAATAGTAGTATGTTGTCTTTGTCTCCAAATGTTTTTAAATTTTTATTTAAATTTCTTCTTTTACCTAGTGGTTGTTCAGAAGAATATTGCTTAATTTCCACATATTGTGAATTTTCCAAAATTCCTCCTATTGTTGATATCTAGTTTCATACTACTGCAGTCTTAAATTTGTTAAGACTTGTTTGTGGCCAACATATGATCTGCACACATTTGAAAAGAATATGTTCTTTTATCGTTGTATTGTTGTGTATCCCCACATCCCCACATTCTGTATATGTTTGTTAGTTCTGTTTGATTCAGTGTAGTTTAAATTGAATATTTCCTTATTAACTTTCTAACTGGATGATCTGTCCATTGTTGAAAATGGGTATTGAAGTCCCCAACTCTTATTATATTGCTGTCTATCTCTCCTTTCATCTCTTGATACTTGCTTTATATATTTAGATACTTTGATGTTAAGTGCTTGTATACTTACAATTGTTATATCTTATTGATGAATTGACTCCATATCACTACCTTTTCTTTTTCTTTTTTTTTTAGTACCAGAGATTGAACCCAGGGAGGCTTAACTACTGAGCCACATCCCCAGCCCTTTTTATTTATTTATTTGTTCATTTGTTTGTTTGTTTGTTTGTTTGTTGAGATAGGGTCTAACTAAGTTGCTTAGAGCCTTGCTAAATTGCTGAGGCTGACTTTGAACTCAAGATCCTCCTGCCTCAGTTTCCCTGAGAGTATTGGTATTACAGGCGTATGCCACCATGCCCAGATATTGATACCTTCTTTACCTCTTTTTTACAATTTCATACTTAATGTTTATTTTGTATGACATAAATTTATCCCTGCTCCCTTTTATTTCCATTTTCATGTAATATTTCTTCCATCCCTTTACTTTCATTCTGTGTGTCCTTAAAGGTAAAGTGAATCTTTTGTAGGCAGCACGAGGTTGGTTTTCACTTTTTTACCTACTTGGCCACTCTATGCCTTTTGAGTGGATAATTTAATCCATTTACATTCAGAGTAATTATTATATGGGTAAAGATTTATTACTGCTATTTTGCTAATTGTTTTATAGGTTTTGTAGACTCATTGTCCTTTATATCTTCTTTTGTGGTTTCGTAGTTGTCTGTAGTGGCATGCTTTGAATCTTTCCTACAGAGAATTAGGTGCTTTTACCAGGCTCAGTGGTGTGGACCTATAGTCCCAGCAGCTCAGGTGGCGGAGGCAGGAGGACGGCAAGTTCAAAGCCAGCTTCAGCAACTTAGCAAGGTCCTAAGCAACTTAGTGAGACCCTTTTTTAAAATAAAAAATAAATAAAAAAGGATGTGGCTCAGTGGTTAAGTGCCCTTGGGTTCAATTCTTGGCTTAAAAAAAAAAAAGAAAGAAAGATTCTGTTAATCTAAAAGAACCAGGCATTGTGCTCACTGGTTTCCATACATTCTCTTTGAATTGTCACATACAACTTCATTAGAAACATTTATTGGCCCTAATTTACAGACAAGGAAGCTAAAGTTCAAATGTGTTCATTGCCTAGGTTGCTCAGGTACTAATCAAGAGATCTGAAATTTAGTTAAAAGTCTTCTCAGCCTCTGCTCTTAGGATTCATAATAACACTGATGTTTTGCAGATTAGATAGGGTCAGTTGGGACTTATTTCTGACCAAAGATGTATGTATTATTCCCGTCATTTCAAAGCAAATACTTCGCTGGCCTTGAAAATTCCTGATCCGAATGTTCTGATTTCTTCCTTGAAAGAGATTTGCAGTTTGGGGCTAAACTTAGTCAAAACAACAAATTAGGTCAAATGTGTCTTTCTTCCCTCCTCCTGCTTAATTACATCTGATGAGTGGCCCTTTCAGACATTTAGTTCCAGGCACTTAGCTGTCTCTTACATTTGCTTCCAGTGATCAGGGTCCCTGCGATTTAAACATATGTTTTCCCAGTGAACTTTTGTCCTCTTTGAAACTGCATTCTGTTCTCTCTTATTAAATTCCAGCTTTCATGACTAATATGCAATGATAGCTCCAGAAATGTTTATATGATAAATTAAAGTGGGCAGGGTCTTCCGCTTACAAATTGCTTCAAGATAGGACTCAGATGCCTGGCCGTAGAATTGCCTCATAAATGCTAGCATAAAATGGATTTGAGCTTTTACAACTTCAGCCTTGGCTTGGGGGCCTATTGTTTCAGTATGCCTTCATAGCGTTCTGAGCTCCTAGCCTATTTCTCAAATTGAAGCTGTAGAGATTTATGACTCAGTGGAAAAAAATATGTATGAGTACTTCTCAAACCTGCTTTGGAAAAACAAATAAATAGGATGTTTTCCTCTCTTTATCTTGTACATATGTGTAAACAAGTCACTCACTGGCTATGCCTCTGAGTCAGGGGACAACAATTTCAGAATCTCAGGTCATTGATTATTAGCTTTAGATATCAGACATTTGAGTTACAACGGAGACTTGTTCCAAAAAACTTACTGCCCAGAGACCCAGATTAACCAACCGAAACCCTTCTAGGCGGCAGGAAGATGTTTGTTTTATAAAGTGGAGACATGTGTGGGTCTTTGCCATGTTCACAGCCATGAAATAAAGTAAAGAGTGCTAAGTGTGACTTCTCGGGGAAAGGGGGCCTGAAGCCTCTGTGATTATTATTTCTGCAGGAGTAAATATTTCAGTAGAAAAAGAAACTCCTTTGTACCAACTCTGAGTTTCTTGGCACATTTGAGTATTTCAAGTAACAGCTGAAACTACATTAACCTCCTTTGTTCTAATGGAAAGCATGTGTGAGTTGCAGAATTCGAATTTTCAGATTCCAAAGTGATTTTCTATTTGGACAGGAGTGTCAATTTCAGCTAAAATTCCCATCTATGGGGCCTTTTTCTCCTGGTTGTAAATTGTTCCATTGGCTAATGATGTGATGGAGATGTGATGGGCTTTTCTATGTGCTCATGCTTTTTAATGAAAGCACTTGTTTGTCTCTTTACATACCTTATCAGGATCTTTCTTATTCAAAGAGAATAGATGGAGAAATTCCCCCAATGCTTGGAATTCAACTCGACATTTTTTAACTGCCAGAAACCATCTCATAATCAACAAAGAAGCTGCAGCAATATATGATATTTGCAAATTCCAGGAAAGAATAAGAGAGTAAAAGCAATTAGATACCTATTCCAGTTTTTCTGTATGCTAATAGAGGTCTATCTTCCAAAAGGCTATGTGTTTCACAGATTCCCCTGAAACTTTAACAGGAGACACAGGAGGGCATAGTGGCTTCTTTCCTGCCCTCCCCTGCTATTGGCTACTTCTTACCTTAGTAAATAATCCCATCTCATTGAGCCTCACTACTGTCAGGTGAAAGTGAGGACAATAATCTTTGCCTCTCAGGCTCGTGGCCATGAGTTTATGGTGCAGCATTTGTAAAATGTTCCCGGTAGGAGCTAAATAAATGTTAGTTTCTTTTCTTTCTTTCCTACTTTGTAAATTTGACATAAGGTAATAATAACATGGCTTACCTGAGGCCAAGGATTAGGACCCCAAGGAGCCAAGACCAGGCCTGAGGTATTCTGATCTAACACGTTTACTACTCTATCATTTTTGTCTGTGTTCAAAACTGACTATGCAGAGTTTGGCAAATAGTTCATTACAGATGGTACTCTTGGGAACAGACATATGAGGATGGTGGGAACATGAAATCAAGAGAATAATTCTATAAAATGGGCCCACCGTGCTAACCCCCACATGCTTTCTTTTCCAAGAAGCAGTTTACCTACAGCCCTGCCTGGCCTCAATGGACAGGATATGTCACATTCCTCAGCAAACTACCTGTTCACTGAAGGAGAAATGCAGGCCCAAAATAATGCTGATAAGAGGAACCCAAGTTACCCTGAAGGAGGAGACTTTTGTGACCAGATCCTGAAACTCTGGGAGATAAGAATAGCTCCTCCTCACCATAAAATCTGTAAGAATGTATGGTTAAGAATCCAATTAGAACCCGTCAAGCATGGGCCAAAGTGACCTGGAGTTGCCATGACAGTGGTGAATTGAAAGTCTAATGTCACCCTTTTATCAGTCAAAAATCACCAGGTGGACCTGGTTGGGACTCTCTGGAAACTTCTCTGGGATCCCCAATAAAACTGGAGTACACGAGAGGCATATTGTCCCTCTCCTCTCTGAGAGGACCCACTTTCTTCCTTGAGAGGATCCCCTTTCCCTTTAACTATCCCTTCAAGAAACTCACTCCTGTTACTCTGAGTGACATGTCTGAAATATTTCTGACTTGGTTACAAGAATCAGGACTTGAAGAGGGGGTCCTCACAGTGCCTCAGTTTCTCAGAAGGCCCTAGCTCCATAACAGTACCAAAAAGGCAGAGAGCAAACAACTTTGAGTGATACACTTTGCATGTTTTGTGTTATTACTAGGATTCTAATGAATAACTACCCAGGGAAGGGATTCCAGCAATGCCACCAGAAGAATGAGTTTGACTTTTTATAGTTGACACCCAATAAATGTTTGTAGTATTGAATGTACAATGGATCTGCAGATCAGCAGGTTCTAGAGAATGAAAAGAAAAACAAATAATAATAATTGTGTCAAGACCAGGGAAGCCAGAATATGCTGTTACCTTATCTGTGAACCATGACATGAAATTCTTTGTTTCTTAGAGGGGAACTTGCATTCCTTCCTTTGACAAACATTTTTAAAGTTCCAATTTAAATGTATCAAGAGGCTACTTTATGACTGACATTGTACAGCTACGTGCTTATGCTCACACCAACTGAGTGAGACTAATTCAGTGATGACAGCTTCATCTTACTGATGAGCAACCGAAACCCAGAGAAGTTAGGTAAGTTTACAAAGCGAGTAAGGATTGGATCTGGAATTTGATACCAAGTCTATCTAGCTCCAAATCTATGTTCTTGCAATGATTCCATAGATATCTGTTAGATCTGTTCCATGGATTGCTAGATTACAGACATTGAATCACAGAGTTTTAGAGGTTATCTGATCTACTTCTTTCACTTTGGGGATGAGGAAATAGGTTCGTAGAGGTCTGATAACCCTCTCAAAGTCACATGCCTAGATACAGTGGTGAAAAACATCTACTGCTCTGTCCTAATTGATCCTGTCCCACATTCACGGAAGGGGAGGAAAAAAATGCCATCTATTTGGAAATCCCTTTCTAGAGTAGATTTGGTATTTATAGGGATACATTAAGGGAAACTTGGAAATCAATGGAAGTAAAGGATGTGGTCCCTGCACTTGTAATGTGTCAAGTCTACTTGGAGAAAACACCCCACAGCAAGAGGGAGGCAAAGAAAGAGGAAAGCCAAAGGGCTTTGTTGCTTTCTCGCTCTATGATCCAGCCATTCTGGGCTTGCTTATTCGTGGTTCTCCTCATTCCTACACTAATGTCTCTAACCCATTTTACTGTAGTATTAGTCTCATCTGCCTAAATCAGAAAACCCTTCAGGATCAGATGCAAAGTTGTATTATTCTTGTCCAATATGTCCAGCATAATACCTGGCACAAAGCAGAATTCATAAAGCCCATGCAGGGCCAAGGCAATTATCAACCTTGAGCTTGTGAAATCCAGGGAGCTCTGCCCACTCCAAGGTCCCACTGATGGTACCACCTGGACAGGCATCACTGTTCATACCTGTAAGCCTCACTCCAAAGACAGAAGCACTTCACACCCACTGTTATCTGGGCAGGTTGGAAGGAAAGTGGACCTCCAGCGGGCAGCGAGAGGGACATAAACCCACTCCCTTTGTAATATCCCACCTCAGAGGGAAATAAAGGGGAAACAGGATGGGCAGTCCAGAACACAGGAGATTGGCCATGGTGATTCCGTCTGTTTAAATAATCAAAACGTTCCTCAAGAGAGAAAGTAAAACCAAAGAACTGTAGGTGACCAACCACTGTCACAGTGATTGATCTATGGGCACATATCTCCTACTTCAGTCACACTACCTTGATAACATTTCAGACTGCAGTGTGACTTTTCAGTTCCTCCAGGCATGGCAGGGACCTCATTGCAGTCTCTTAGGGCTCTGCCTTTCCAGGTGCTTGGGCTTGTAGAGCATTTCTTAGATCTACTTCCTGGTCTTCCTAGACCTGCTTTCTCCTGCAATGCTGCTGGCTTTAAAACTAGCCTCTTGTGGGTTTTTGGAGGACAAGTTCCCTTCCTGCAAAAATGTGTGGAATGGTGCTTTCCTCTGCACCAGCAAGCCTTTGTTACAGAGCTGAAAGTGCATGTCCCTCTTCTGAGCCTGCTGCAGTCATTTGCCTAATGTCACTGACCCTGTTTTAATTAAGTCTTCTTTTTGTGTTGGATTTGGTGCCAAGAAGCCTAAAGGAACACTATTTCAATGGGTTTTGTTGTTGTTGTTTTTCTTCTAATTCTATTTTAGGAAATTTCTAAGGGTTACTCCTCTGCAGCCTGAGATAAGGCCTCAGAGTCTTTTTCTCAAGAAATAACATTCTCTTAAGCAAACATTATCTTTGTTTTTCTTTCTCATGTAACTAAGTTCTGAAATTCAAGAGAATTTTTCTGACTCCTGATGCACACTGGAGATAGTGATGTAATTTATCAGCCTTTCTTAGGAGGAAACTTCACCTGCACTTGCCCTTATGAAATTCCAAAAGACTTTGAGTTTAAAGGAATGTGAAAAAAGGAATTGTAACGACCATTACTAGTGGCTACTACATTAGTAATGCATATTAGCTTTCTAGGGATGCTATAACAAGTAACCACAAACTGAGTGGCTTGAAACAGCAGAAGTGCATTGTATCACAGTTTTGAAGGCTAGAGTCTGAAAGTGAGATGTCAGAAGGGCCAGGCTCTCTCTCTCTCTGAAACCTATAGAGAAGTTCTTCCCTGCCTCTTCTATCTTCTGCTATTTTCTGGCAATTCTTGGCATCCCGTGCCTTGTAGGTACATTGCCACCATCTCTACCTCCATTATCATATGGTTGTCTTCTCCTTGTATGCCTGTGTTTTCCTCTTGTGAAGATGACAGTCCTTTTGAACTAAGACTCGCCTTAAAAACCTCATCTTAATTTGATTACTCTGCAAAGACTCTATTTCCAAGTAAGATCACAGAGACTTGAAGTTAGAGTTTCAACCAATTTTTTGGAGGCAAGAGGAACAGTTCAGCTTGGTACATTTGAAGTCCTATGTTATATACCTTCACAGAAACACCCTGGGATTTTATTATAAACTAATTTATAACTGCAAAAAAAAACCCCAAAAAGGCCCAAATCTGTCTCACTTCAGCACTATAATCTAGAAAACACATCATACTTAATGCAGATATTGCCTATGGAGTGCCTCTTGTATGCCTGACTCTGCTAGGCCTGAGCTACAGCAGTGAATAAAACAGATGCTCTCCAGGCCTTCTGGAACATACAGGGTAGTGGCAAGAGATATATGTTACAGATGTAATCTCCTAAACCTCAATTACTAACTTCCAATGCCATTACACTGCTTCTAATAAGGAATTCGTTTCCTTTTCTGTCATTGCCAGAGGTCTGCTGAGGTATTTAGAGGCTGCTGGTATGAAAAGGATTGAGAAGTTCCTCAAAAAGGGATGACCTTTGCTTCTGTTACAGGCAGACACCAATATTTTATTTTACATATTGAGCATCTCTGAAAGATTTTGTTAAAGTATACCAAGGTCAGCTTATGCTGTGGAACAAGCAACCCTGAACTCTCAATGCTTAAAACAAAGTTTGTTCTGTGCCTCTACATTATGTGCATCCACTCTCACACATACTATGCATACACACACATACACAAACCACCACCATCACCACCACCACCACCATCAGTACCAACACCAACACCAATTTGGGAGCTGTGCTCTGTGTCATCCTCATTCCAGGAACTGGGCTAATAAAATAGCCTTGTCTGGAATGTACGGGCTGTGATGGCATTGAGGAAAAAGAGGGTAAATCACACAATGGCCCTTAAACACTTCCACCTAGAAGTATCAGGTCGAATTCATTCACATTTTATTAGCCAAAGCAGGTCACCAGACTGATTTTCAGTTCAGAAAATCATGGAAGGACATTCTGCCTTGTGCCTGGAAGAATGAGCATACAATGTATTTGGAGGTCAGAATTAATTGCTTCCACAGATGAATAGAAAGAAGATTTTCAGTCTTATTCCAGGATGAGCATCCTACAACAAATATGCCTTTCAAATGAATTAAGTATATGAAAGAACAGAGAAAGTGTTCAGTGTGGGTTTTGTTAAGCATGAACATATTCCCTTCCCTCCCTGCACTTACCCTTAAGCAGCATGCAGGAGGAGCTATGTCCCTTCTCAGGCCACTCCTTCTCAGTTTTGGTCAGTGGGCCCTGATGACTATCCATGAGATAAGAGAGAACTTGTGCTCTATCTCTAAGGAAGAGCAGAAAGAAAATCGAAACTTGAGGAAAGCTATAAATCAGATGCTATAGTTCTACTAGTCAGCTTTTCATCAGTGTGACCAAAATACTGACACAAACAACTTGGAGGAGGAATGCTTTATTTTGGCTCATGGTTTCAGAGGTTTCAGTTCATGGTTGGCTGATTTCATAGCCCTGGGCCTGAGATGAGGCAGAACATTATGAAAGAAGGGCATAGCAGAAGAAAGCTGTTCAGCTCATGGCATTGTGGCCTTTTTTTTCCCAATTATAAACTAGTTTATAATAAAGTCCCAGAGTGTTTCTATGAAGGTATATAACATAGGACTTCAAAAGTACCAAGCTGAAGAGCCGGGCGTGGTGGCGCACGTCTGTAATCCCTGCACTTTGGGAGGCTGAGACAGGAGAATCGCGAGTTCAAAGCCAGCCTCAGCAATGGCGAGGCACTAAGCAACTCAGTGAGACCCTGTCTCTACATAAAACACAAAATAGGGCTGGGGATGTGGCTCAGTGGTCCAGTGCCCCTAAGTTCAATCCCTGGTACCAAAAAAAAAAAAAAAAAAAATGTACCAAGCTGAACTGTTCCTCTTGCCTCCAAAAAAATTGGTTGAAACTCTAACTTCAAGTCCCTGTGATCTTATTTGGAAATAGGGTCTTTGCAGAGTAATCAAATTAAGATGAGGTGTTTAGGGTGAGTCCTAATTCAATAGGACTGTCCTCTTGGCACTTAAGTTACTACCCCAAACTTCTGGACAGGACTACCAGGAAACCAGAGCAACAGCATGTGCTCAGAGAGTCTTACACTAGCATTACTGTTAAGACTTACAGTATTGGACAGAGTCAGACAAATACTAAGTTTCATAAGTCTGTAAGGCTTTGCATTGGGTGGGGATTTGCAAACTGCCTCATTTGAGCCTCACAGTCATACTGTAATGAATAACCCATTATCTTTATTTTACTGATATGAAAACTAAGGCCCAGAAAGGAGAAATGGCCTTCCCCATATCACACACCTAAAAGGGCCATGTTTCTGAGATCCAAGAGACCCATGTATGGATCTCAGCTCTACCTTTATGATGCTGCCTCTCCATCTCATCTGTAGAATGATGATGTTGCCCACCTGAGAGCACCGCATAAGCAGTGTAATAATGTACACAAGCGTCTGACAGGGTCCTTGCAACAGAGACACTCAAAAAATTTTATTGACTGAATCAAGGTATGTTGACCTTTTCTGATTTCTTTTCCCTTCCAAGCTGCCCTTGACCTCATTTTCACTGAGTATTAGCTCTCACAGCCAACATGCAGAACTTTTAGTCCCAACTGTGTATCACTAAAGGCCCTTTTATTTTACCACCATTCAGTGACCCATATAATGAAAGATTTTCTGCCTGCCACATTTTATTACCACCTTCCTCTTTTACCAGTAAAAGTCACATATAAAGGTCAGTCATGTCTTCTGAGACATGCACATTGATGAGGTAACATTCTAGTTAAAATACTAATTTATAATTAGATAATATGAGCCAGGCACCTTCCTGGACATTTTGTCAGCCTTTGAACCCCAGGTGATCTGACTCCTGACCTGCACTATTAAATCCTACATTAAGTCAGCAACACAAAGAACTACCGTTTGTTGAGTTTCATCATGTGCCAGCAGACACTAAAATACATTCTTTAAACTTGCATTGCCTTATTTAATCATTACAGCAAAGGTCAGAAGCAGGTGATGTCCCTTCCTCCACTTTACACTGAACTGAAGGATTGTCATCACAGAGCATGTGCATTTAACACCACACTTCTCTAAACCTTCACTTTGAGTGGCTTGCAACCTCCTCACTTGTCATTATTTCATATTATTGGAAATCACTTGCAAATCCCCACTCCAGGCTCAGGGAGTCCTGTGTGCACATGACAGCCCCACCTATCAAAGCAAAGAATTACCCAACCCAAAATATCATTAGTGCCAAAGGTAAGAAATCCTGGTTTTCATATATCTGAGAATCACTGGCTAAATGCCTTGACATTGATAAGTTCACATAGAGAGAGAACGAGAGTGAAAAGGAAATGTCTCTCCTGATCAGCAGTAATCGAAATCTCTGCCCAGTTCTTTCAGTTTCCAGCTGCAACAGCTTTTTTTTTTCCCCCTAGTCCTCATGTATATGCATAGTTCAACAGTCAGTCAATGACTTGGGAAGATTTAATACACAGATTTGGGAGCTCATCCTCTCTGCAGCGCCTTTCCCTTCAGAATTTTCCTCCTATACTTCCTGGCTGTTATTCTACCCAAACTCTATTCTCTGATACCCCAACCTAGTAAAACCTTCACTTTCTGCTGCCCTAAATTACTTGAAGATTGAATTGCCCTCAGGCAAAGAGCTGCAATTTCACAAATTTCAAAAGGTGTAATTCCTTCTTTCAAAGGTAGGTTCCCTTTCAGTTTCTTTCTGCATTTACCTAATCTCCATTGCCATAAACACACACACACACACACACACACACATTCATAACATAATAATGTAATTGCTTAGAAATGAATAATCTTATTTTTTAATTTTTTTATTTGTTTTAATTAGTTATAAATATAGCAGAATGCATTTCAATTCATTATACACAAATGGAGCACAACTTTTCATTTCTCTGGTTGTGCACGATATAGATTTGCACCATGTGTGCAGTCATACATGTACCTAGAGTAATGATGTCCATCTCATTCCACCATCTTTCCTGCCCCCATGCCCCTTCCTCCTCCTTCCTTCCCCTTTACCCAAAGTTCCTCCATTCTCCCCACGCCTCCCCCCATTATGGATCACCATCCACTTATCAGAGAGAACATTCAGCCTTTGATGTTTGAGGATTGGCTTACTTCGCTTAGCATGATATTCTCCAACTTCATCCATTTACCTGCAAATGCCATAATTTTATTGTCTTATAATGCTGATTAATATTCCATTGTGTATATATACCACAGTTTCTTTATCCATTCATCTGTTGAAGGGCATCTAGGTTGGTTCCACAGTTTAGCTATTGTGAACTGAGTTGCTATGAACATTGAAGTGGCTACATCACTGCAGTATGCTGTTTTTAAGTCCTTTGGGTATAGACCAAGGAGTGGGATAGCTGGGTCAAATGGTGTTCCATTCCAAGTTTTCTAAGGAATCTCCATATTGCAGAAATGAATAATTTTGTAATTGTTATCTGCAAGATTATTCTATATATGCTACTATGTCACTACGAGAAGCCAGAAGTCTTTTTTGTTTGTTTTTTAGAACAGTAAAGACTTGGGCATGTTTAATGGTTGATGGGAAATCAGTGGGATATTTACTAGAGTGAGTGCGAGAGAAAGGATGCCCCCCAAAGATACTATTATTCTCTCACTACTAATCCCAGGGCAGAATACTCATATTCATATACTTTATTTAGATCTAAACATTTAATGTTCTAAACCAAGCTAATAAGCTATTAAATAAAATATATTCTACTAACTTACATTTATAAACATACCTTCTTGATGGTCTGGAAGGCCAAGTTGGAATTTGGCCAGTGATACAGAGAAAACTGTCCCATGACTGGAACCTCATCCCATTTCCATACCAGTTCTATATCCCATTTCGGGGACCTCATGCACATGAATCTGGATATCTCAACCTACATGTCCAAGTTCCAGTCATAGCTACAGGTCTAGGAGTCCAACCACTGCAGTGTGATCTGTACTCAGGAAGAGGGATGTGAAGAAGAAAATTACAGTTTCTGAAGCATCCTTAGGGCCATCCAGTCGGGGAATTCTGGGGTCCTGGGTACCTGGTATAGAGGGAGAAAAGAAGGTACAGACTCTGGAGAACACAGGATCCAGATGGGAACACTCCTTGGCCCCATGGGCTCTAGACCCTGTGGAGCAACAGGAGGAAGGCAAGAGTAGGACCTTCCA
>CM053399.1:65501948-65521657 GCA_028644305.1 Xerus rutilus | reverse complement strand
GGCCTTGCTGCAAGAGATGCAAAATAAGAAAATCATGAACCTTACCCCAAAATGCTTTATATTAGGTGTGGAAAACCATGTTATAAATTCAAAATAGAAACTTAGGAGCTAAATATCCATTGATTTCACTGAACATATTTTGAGACCCTTCTAAATATGGAGTGCTAATTGCCAGAGAGATGGAGATAATGATTGTAGAGGAATAGAAATGGAGGCTGTGGGATCACCCTAGAAGAGGTAGGACTCAAACAGGCCCAGACATAGAGACTTCCATACCCTTCAGAACAGATCTGGGCCAGTGAGAGGCATCTAACTCAGTTACACTTTGTCATTATTTAGTAAACAGATACTCTATAAGAGTTTCCTGGGGACTGATTGTCATAATGTATGTACACATTGAAGGGAACTTGAATGGACATTGTCATTACCAGAGGTGGCAGAGGCAGTTGGCCTAAGTGGCCTAAGGGCCACCTTGGAGGGAGGCCCCAAATGAGCAGTAGGATGATTTGGCCCTCAATACATTCAATTTGACCCTGAGTAATAGTTAAAAATTTTGAATTTTTTTTACAAACCTTTTTGCAGATTATAAAATTTTAAATGACATTTTAGACACATCCAAAATGTTTTTCAATACATAATTTGAAAACTGGCTATAATATTCTGCAGAGTATAGCTGTATTGTGAGTAGAGAAGATTTTCAAAGTCATTCTTCTTTTTCATTTTTTCTTTCTTTATTTATTTATTTTTATTTATTTATTTATTTATTTATTTATTGGTACTGGGGATTGAATTCAGGGGCACTCGACCACTGAGCCACATCCTCAGCCCTATTTTGTGCTTTATGTAGAGACAGGGTCTCACTGAGTTGCTTAGCACCTCATCATTGCTGAGTTTGGCTTTGAACTCCTGATTCTCCTGTCTCAGCCTCCCAAAGTTCTGGGATTACAGGTGTACACCACCACTCTCAGCTTATATATTTATGTTTTATTGATTCTTTTTAGTTATATATACCATTGGGATACACTTTGACATAATCACAAAAGCATGGAATATAATTTGCTCTAATTCAGTCCCCAGTACTTCCCTCCTTCCCCTTCCTCCCTCCGCCTGCTTCCCTCCCTCTACTTTATTGATCTTTCTGCAATTTATTTAAAGTATTTTTAAATTACTGTCTTATGGATGTACTTGATGCTGAGATTCACTGTACTATATTCATGTATGTCCATACAAAAGTTCAGTCAGATTCATTCCATTGCTCTTCCCTTTTCCCTTCCATCCTCCCCCTCAATCCCTTGTCTATTCTACTGATCTTTCCTTTATTTTGATGAAATCTTCTCTCCCTTTTATTTCCTTTCTCTTTCTCTTTCTTACCTGTCCCCAACCTCATTTTGGATTAGCTTCCACATATCAGAGAAAACATTCAACTTTTGAATTTTTGGGACTGGCTTATTTCACTTAGCATGATAATCTCCAGTTCTGTCCATTTACTGGCAAATGCCATGATTCCATTCTTATTTATGGTTGAGTAATACTCCATTGTTTATATATGCCACATCACTTTTAAAACAGGCTATTTCATTTTAAAAATATCAAAATCCTTGGATTTCTGGGTCCTCTGAGAAAACCAGAATCTCTGAATATTGAGCCTATAGTTTGGCATGAAATCAAGCTCACTACGGCTAATTGCACTGCCCTGACACATCCCAGACCCTTTCCCTGCCCTATTCACTGGGCTTTTTATGAATGTTCCTCTCCCTTCTCCCAGGGTGCCTTTTCAGAGACTCGGAAAGTTCTAAGTCACAGTCTTTTTTGTTTCCTGATATGTTTCTACAGTTGCCTTAAAAAGAGGCAATAGTCTCCCTACCTAGATAGGGGATCTCTGCTCATTGTCCCTTGAATGGCACTTTGGAGCTCACATAGGACTTCACCTTTTGATCAGATCTTCAAGGCACTGTGGTCTGCATGCAGTATGGACTGCTTCTGAAATCTCTGAGGTCGGTCTTGAAGAATGGAGTGTATTTTGTTCCAATGAGCAAGCCGAGGTTAAGTGGTATGACCAAGGGAACCCATGAGTGTCAGTGCCCAACCTAGAGCTTGCTGCTCAGCTGCTTCTCCCCCAGCTGCAAGCTTGGGAGGCAGAGTTTTTCAAGGTTCAGGTATCTTTGGACCCTGTTGTCACTGGCTGCCTGGTGAGAGAGAAGGGCTGATTTGGAGGAGATTCTGAATCAACTTGGTAGGTAAAAAATGACTTTCTGTGACTTCTCAGTGGGAAAGAAGAACTTCAAACTGAGATGTCAAAAAAGTAATCTGTGAGGCAAATGGGACCAAAGCCCAGGACTGAAGAGAGAATGAGGTTTTGTGGGCTCTTCTTGTTTCAGGAGGAGGAGAAAGGCCACAACAAGCCACTGAGAACTGTCTAGCATAAATCAAAAAGAGGAGTGAGAATTGCTTTTCTGACTCTTTCCCACAGTGGCCCTTGCCTGGAGCCAGAGAACAACTCAGCTGAGAATCACCCTCCTCCCCAACACTTTTCCCAAGCTCCTAAATCTCCCCCTCACCCAATCTCAACAGCTTCTGAGGAGGAGGGACTGAGAGGTAGATGGGTAGGGAGTCCAGGAAGTATCCTCTGGTGCTAGGCACCAACCACATAGATATTTCAACTTGGACCAAATTGCTAGGGCCAAACTTACCTGTCATGACAGGCCAGGCTTGTGTTAAAACCCCACTCTGAGCTCAATGTCAGAGACTGAGATGTACCTGGAGGGGCTGAGGATATAGCTCAGTTGGTAGAGTGCTTAACTCATATGCACAAGGCCCTGGGTTCAATGCCCAGTACCACAAAAAAAAAAAAAAAGAGAGAGAGAGAGAGAGAGAAACTCTGAGATAGAAATTAGCATATTAGGAAGTGCTCTCAGGTCAACACCTGTGAAAGGGAAGGAGTCAAAATAGAGCAGAAGAAGAGGCTGGACTGCAGTTTGAGAGTGCAGGGAAGACTAAACTGAGCCCAGGAGGAGGCTCTGGAACTAGAATGACCCTTCAAAATCATCCTGGGGTAAGGGAGTGGGCCTCAGACTCTGGCAGTGATCAATCACTGGTGGCAGGCTGTCCTTGGAATAAGGTGTAGCATTGATCAAGATGGCTTTCTTCAGTAGATGAAATTCCCCATGTAGATTGACAGCTGAGAGTAGCACTGGGGAAAGATTTTGGGCAGAACATCACCATATCCACCTCACACAGTATTATCCTAAGTAAGTTCTTTACATAGATTAACCCATTGAATTCTCCTGATAACTCTGTAAGTAATAAAGGTTATTATTATTGCTGCTTTACAGACATGAAAACTGAGAGGCTAGGTTCATTGTAACTGAGGAGTAGAACCAAGATTTGAAACTTAAGTATATGTGTTGTCTATGTTGTGGGGGTGAGGAGAAAGAAAAAGAAGAGGAAGTGGAGAGGAAGAGGAGAAGGAAAGGAAAGATGAGAGGGTAAAATGAAACAAAAGGAAGAGGAAGGAGATGGTTATACACATAGTGTTACAGGCAGCCCATGACTATAGCTACAAGCAATAGAAGCCCCATAGCAAGCAAGGAATCATATCCTCAGGTCAGTCTTGGGTCAATCCCTTTGAGTTCACCTAAGCTAAGTTCACCATAGGTCTGAAGTAGGCAGGCAAAGAAAAAAACACAGCACACCATTCCCAAATCTCCAAATCTCCCACTAGTCATCTGCAAAACAAGGGAGTTATGAGTTATAAATCTTCCAAGCAAGGGAAATATGATTCTGCTATTCCAGAAAATTATTGCTGGGCTTTAAAACTGAAAGATGCTGCCCAGGTTTTCCCTAAGCCTTTTGATAATCTACTGAACTAATGGTTCATAACATTAGCTCCACTGTTGTCATGGAAAATGGGGTGTAGCATCTGAACTTGTTAATCTTCACCAACTCTGAATTTTGTCCAGTGCAGAAATCACTTTATGCTCTATGTTGTATTTATCACATTGTTCAACATTTATTATGTATCACATTGTAGACCAAGTGCTGAGCTAAGGAATCAAAGATGATACAACTTGTTACTTTTCCCTCAAAAGTTTAGAGCTACTATAAAAGACAAGGAAATGTATATAACTGTAATACAAGTAAGAGGGAAATAGGTGCTTTGGTCAAGGAAAATGCTATGGGAATTCAGAGGAAAGGGATTCTCAGAAGTGAAATGCTATGGGGATTCCCAGAAAAGAAGCTTCATGGAGAGAGACACCTTTGAACTGTTCCTCAAAACATGCAAAGATGGTGGATTCAGACCGAGGAGATAAAGGAGTGGGGGAGTAAAATGGCATGTCTCGAAGAAAGTACAACCTCATGCAATATTTTAGTTTGGATGGAACATGAAGAAGATGAGGGAAAATTCAAAGGGAAAATTGCACTTAGTCTATGGAAAGTTTAAATGTCAGTCTAAGATGTTTAAGATTTGTTTTATAGGAATGGAACTACTGGATATTTGGGGCAAGAATGTGGTTCATCTAGATGCACTTCAGAAAAATTAAATGAAATGGGGCAGGTACAAGAATGGAAAGAACAGTCAGAAGACCACTGTGTAGCCAAGTGAGAGGTGGATAGGCAGGTCCAAGGAAGAAGAACTGGTATGAAGACTATGAAACAGATATCAGAAATATGGAGCAAGTAAAATCAACAGAACTTGGTAGCCAAATGTCCATGGTTGGCTAATAACAGAGAATAATCAAAGACTATATTGTTTTGAACTTAAGATATGTGGGGAAACAGGAGGGAAGATAGCAGAGTAAAAAAGGTTCAGAAGGAGTAAGAAGGAAAAGAGAATTCATTTGCTAGGGAATTGTGGAATTTGAGAAGAGCATTGCACATCCAAGGGGCAATACCTAGCAATTAGCTACAAGCATCATCTGCTTAAAAGAAAACAGCAGAAGCCTTTGGGATGGATGAAGATATCAAGTTTCAAATGCTATTAAACTTATATAGCCAGACTTTCTTAGAAGTTGTGTTTACCACAGTTCCCCCTTAGTTTCTTTTAAATCCACTCATTTGACAGATAATTATTACATAGTTTTTCTGTGGTGATGCTGAACTAGAGAGATGAAAAATATTTGAAAACTTAATGTATAATCTTTGCCCCAAATGATAATCATCATTATAACTATAAGGGCAGTGACCATTGCTGGTCACCTTTATTTTATTCAAGGTGCCATGTTTGAATAAGACGTATTATTTTATTTCATCTTTATAATAATATGACAAGTTATTATTATTTTATCCATTTTGTGGAAAATTAAAGCTAAGAAAAGTTATCTAGTTACTCAAGTTTACATATGGCACATTATCAAGGAGCCTAGATTCAAATACTCAATTCCAAAGCCCCTTCCATTAACCTTTAGGTTATTTAGTGCAATAAAAATATGCATTCTAAAAAAATGTTAAAATAATGTATTAGTCCATTTTCCAATGGTACCCACCTGAGGCTGGGTTACGCATAAAGAAAAGAGGTTTATTCATCTCTTGGTTTGGGACATTTAAGGGCAAAGTTCTGGCATCAGCTCAGCTTGGTGAGAATCCCATGACAGATGGCTTCACAATGGCAGGATCACGTGTGGAAGGGAGGGATTACATGAAGAAACAGGAAGCCAGAGAGAGTGTGGAGAGACCAGTCTCACTTTTTTATCACACACTCTTATAAACACTGAGATCTCAAAAGAACTACTTTAATCTCCTCAGAGGACAGTGTCTCATCAGAGGACAGTGTCCCCAGTGACCCAAGAGCTTCCCACTAGTCCCCCCTCTTAAAGATTCTACCCCCTCTACATTGCCACACTGGGGATCAATCCTCCAACACATGAACCTTTGGGAGACAAACCACATCCAAACCTTAGCAAATAAGAACTGAAATGTTATCACCATCCAATGTTTAAGTAGTACCTGTTGCAGGACTTAGCACCTGGTAGGTACTTCATACATATTTGTGGAAGACAGGCAGGTGACAGGAAATATGTAATAGATATAACAAGTGCTAACTATTCAGGGGAAGGAGAAATTGCATTATATTGTAATGGACTGGGTTTGTGCTTCTGGAAAATGGGTAAAAGGACCTTCCAGGAAGGAGGAATATAGAAGTCAAGAGAGATATATGATAGGTGTGTCTGGGGAGTGTGTCTAGGGAGAGTGAGAAGCCCACTGGCCGGAGGATGCAACTATATACAAATGTGTATCCAGAGATAAGTTTCAGAAGGTATGTTGGATTCAGGTCATTAAAGAGTTAGATGTTTGGGACTTCATGCTATAGACAGTTAAAAGACACTAAAGGTCTCTGAGTCTGGAAATGCCACAATGAAATAGTTTTTGGTACAATGAATCTGACATTGGTCAGCAAGGAGAGATTAAAAGGAAGAAAGAACGAGGGGCAAGCAGTGTGTGAAGCATTGCAACAAACCAACCATTCTACCACGGGATTGAGGATGGACAATAGGTGGAGGTGAGGCATCTCTTCAGAGAAGTCAGATATGCAGCAGAATGCTCTTGGGCGCTTCCAAGCTGGGAAGGCACCTCACCATCCTCAATCTAATTTTATGTCACTCACTGTCCCATCAGCAGGTAGAAGGATTCTGAGAGAATGGGAACCAAAATAAGGAAGCTTTGATTAGGAGAGATGGTAGAAAAATGCTCAGAGTGCCAGCCCTCAGAAGCAGTGTAAGAACACAAGCTCCTGCCAGGAGAGATGCCAAGATGAGGTCAGAGGCGGGCTATGGAGAGGATGATGCTAAGGCAGGGCACGGCTTTGCCAAGAACACAGGTGCTTTAACTCAGTGGAATGGGGCAGTAGAAGGAGCCTTGAACCAGGAACCTAACTCTGATTAGAAGCTTTCCCTGCCACCTACACAAGCAAGATGACCTTGGTGAGATAAAGGATGTGAAAACATCCAGCCCAGTGCCTGGCATGTGACTGACACCTAAAAAATATGTGTAGAACATTAAGCTCTTGAGCTTCAGTTTGCTCACCTGTAAAACACTTAACAGTCTCAGATATTCTTACCTGCCCCAACCATAAGGAGGGTCAGATGGGATGTGGGTTGTGAGCACTCTCCACAGAGTTCGTGGACCAATGTAAGGGGAAACGTCATGATTTTCATGGGTCTGTTGCACTCTCCAGAACCCTCTTTCCAGAAGTAGAGGAGTGCTTTTTAGATTGCTACAATTAGCAGCACCAAAAAGCAGCACCAGCCCTTGTGCACTCTCACCCCTGGAGATAGAAGACTAAAGTAAGAAGATACCATGGACCCTTTGGGTACTAGATCATAAACTATTTCACATCAAGAATGGGTCTTCATTTCCTATCCCTGGTGCACCCAACATTGTCACTACATAGATTAAACTAAACCCTGTGGGTACCATTTTTGGGGCCATCCCAGATATTTATAGCTTAAAGCTGGTCCTATGTCCTGGTCCAAAGCTAGGTTCCAGTGAAGGGATAGTGAGGTAATATATAAACAATGTCATTGACACCCTGTGGGTTGTTCTTGGCCTGATATTTATGGCCCTTCACTGTCTGATTTCTGCCTGATTTTCCATTCTTTCCTTCACATAACCTATACCTCTTAGTTCCTCTCCCCACATACTACATCTGCCACCTCTACCCTGTCTCTTTTTATTTTTATTGGTGCATTATAATTTTAGTGGAATTCATTATACCATATTTGTACATGCACATAACATAATTTGCTCAATCTCCTTCCCCAGTACTTCCCTTTCTCTCCCCTCCCCAATCCATTTGCTCTATTCTACTGATCTCCATTCTGTTATTGTTATTATTATCATTTTAATTAGTGCATTATCATTTATATACACATATATGTGTATATATGCACACACACATATGTGGGATACATTGTGGTATATTTGTACATGAACATAGCATAATCTGACAGATTTCATTCCCCAGTACTTGCCCATGCCCTCCCTTCCTCTACCCCTCTCAATCTCCTCCTCAACTCTATTGGTCTCCTTTCTATTCCTGTGAGATTCCTCCTTTTTATTCCTTTTTCTTCTCTCTCTCTCTTCCATATATGAGGGAAAACATTCAACACTTCACTGAGTCTGGCTTATTTCACTCAGCATGATATTCTCCTTCAACCTACCAACAATGCTGTAATTTCATTCTTCTTTATGACTAAGTAAAACTCCATTGTTTATATATACCACATTTTCTTTATCTGTTTGTTGATAGGCATCTAGGCTGGTTCTGTAACTTGGCTATTGTGAATTGCATTATTATAAACATTGTCTATTCTATGTCTTAACTTGCTTTTGCATTAACCGACTCCCCCCCGCCCACACACACACACACACACACACACACCTGCATCCTCACAATCCCCATCTGTCCAAGGTCTGGTACATGTTTCCCTATTCACAAAAGGTCACTCAATGTGGTGTAAATCTCCCATCTCTCAAACTCTGCAGCATTTTGTGCTGGTTTGGTGCACTCAGGACTCCCTCTAAAGTCATTATTGTTCACATTCATGTTCCATCTCTCCTTTGGCCCTTTAGTTCTTTAAGGGCTGAATTCATACATACTTGTTTTTGTAGATAAGCAACCTGAAGCCCCTTCCCCCAGAATCTGGCACAATATCTTATGCAAATTCCACGCTTCATAAATACGTATTAAATGAACAAATAAAAGAACATCCATTATAATCATATAATAACATTTATCATTATCATTGGTTTCATTAGAATCTGTTAATTTATAGTATGAAACCTTGAACCTGCACTAATACATGGACCTCCCTCAGTGATTCTTTGCCAAACACAAAACGTAATCCCAGTATAGCTCCATATCTTCCTGATTTCTCATGAAATGGTGATTCTAGGAAACATCACAAGGAGCTCTGTTCTTTGCAAATTGGATTTATCAGAGCCCAGGAGCAGGCCAGTGAGCATTTACATTGGTCTCTAAATCTGAAGCTGTAGCAGCAGCTGAACATTTGTTTTTCATTTTCTCCTTTTATTATGTCCTTCCTTCCCTTTCTCGCCCTCCCCCACCAAGTCTCAGGCTGAGAGCATCTGTTGAGTTTCTTGGAGGGAGAGTGACTAGATGTGGTTTCCCTCCAGCTGTTTCTGAAGCCCCCACCCCAAAGCTCAGAATGCAGGGCAGGTGTCTTTCTGTCATTTCGCTTCAGTGGGGTTTCTCATCAGCCTGCCAGAAGGGAACAGCCACCTGCAGTTGAATGAGGCCTTATCCCAGACAAGCATTTTCAACCCTTGCAAAGTCAGCAGGCATGCAGTTGTCAAGCCTGACATGCTGGGGCATGGAAATGAGCACTTCATCACGGGAGGCACTGCCCCTGATTGATGGCACCTGCTGTGTTTTTCAGGCCGTGGTAGTGACTGATGGAGAACGCATACTGGGCTTGGGAGACCTGGGCTGCTACGGCATGGGCATCCCTGTGGGCAAGCTGGCCCTGTACACCGCATGTGGAGGGGTGAACCCACAGCAATGCCTCCCAGTCCTGCTGGACGTCGGCACCAACAATGAGGTAACAGGCTGTCCAGGCCAGGAGCTTGGGGGCCAGAGGGTACAGAGGTGGATGTAGGGGATGTCTTTGCAGGGTGATTTTACCTACATAGCAATGGGCCAATTCTTTTATGCATGCTCCCTTGACCAAGGCACTCCCTCTACACAGTTGTGGAGTGGAGGAACTTTCTCCTCCCTAGTGACTCGCTCCACTTCTCTCAGCCATCTTCCACTTCTGGGTCCCCTTGCTCCTTCCTCTACCTCTGAAGACTTCTGTGCTCTGCTTGGGTATTCTTTCATCCCTTACCTCCATGATTCTACCTCTTCTATCACCATGAGGCCACTCTCTGATCCATTGGTTGAGAGAGCAGCCCATGGAGTTGCAAGTAGGTGTGGTTTTCAGCATTTTTGAGGTAAGCTGCCTCAGTAGAAGAATTAAATTTAAATCACCATCTCCAGGGGTTGAAATGCCTGAGTCAGGCAGATGAGTGTTCTGCAAGCAAACCAGTGAAAGAAACTGAGCCAAGCTGTGGGTAAGATCCACCTGCAGGATTCTAGGTGATTTGGGATTGAAGGAGCTCAAACCCCATCAAGCATTTATTTATCTGCTCTGGGCACAGCAGGACATGGTGTTGGTACATGGCTATGACTCTCAGCCCTGTGTCTATGTCAGAAAACATGAAAAAGTACCCAAGAATTCCTTGTCAGTGACATTTATTTCCAAATTTAAGACTGGTGTTTGTTCATCTTTTAAAATTAAAATCCAGTGGGATGGAATGATGCACACTTGTAATCCCAGCTACTCAAGAGGCTGAGGCAGGAGACCCTAAGTTTGAGGCCAATCTGGGCACTTATCAAGACCTTGTCTCAAAATTTAAAAACAGCATAGAGGTGGGGAATGTGGCTTAATGGTAGAGCATTCCCCTAGCATGTGCAATTCTCAGCACTGCAAATTAATTAATTAATTAAAATTCAGAAAAGCATTAGAAAATAAAATGTCAGTCATATGATCAGTGCTAATCATTTTTTAGATTTTTGGTATATTTCCTTCCAGTCATTTTTCCCCCAAAAGCACTTATAAAACAAAATTTGAGGTTATATTGCATGTACAGTTTTTGTATCCTCCCTTTTGAAGCTTAAAGTATGTCATGAGTTTTCTCTGAAGTCATTAACTACTATTCCATAATGTTACTTGAGTAGCTGCCTTGTATATCTTTACATAAGAAATCCTCCACAGGTGAATATTTGGTTTATTCCCAAGCTTTCTGAAGAGATAAATTGTGCTGATATCAATTTTTTTTCAGATCAGTCTTTGTCCCCATCTGTGATTATTTTCCTTAGGATAAATTCCTAGAAACAGAAATGTTGTGGCAAATGAAATTATCACTTTTTAGATTCTTGATTCATATTGTCAAAAAAGGTAACATTTATATGCTTTCTTCAATGATCTCTCTCCAGAGAGACTTTGCTTCTCTAGAAATCATGTTCCCGTTTCTAAACATGAATGAACACTGTAGCTCCTGGAAAGGAATGATGCTTCATCAGATTTTATCCACAGATACCATCAAAGGAGAAAGCGCTGGGCAGACCTTGCTTAAGAGCGGGGAAATCATGGAGGTGGGGTGAAAAGAGGGAGGGCAAGGGGCATGGGAGAAGGATTGAACTGAAAAGCAGGGATCCTGGTCCTGGTACCACTGATGAGCCAGGTGAGTCATGGCATGTCTGTAGACCTGATCCCCTTCCAGAGCACTGAGGACCTAGGTGTTGGTTAGCTCTATCAGATGTATTGGGATTCTTTTCTGTTGCAGGTTCAGCACTCAGCAACAGTGTGTTGAAGTTCAGGGCTGACCCCAACTTGTAACAAACCTACCAGAAAAGATGAAACCCATGGTAATCAGAGACCATACCCTTGTACCCAATTTAAGTCTTACAATCACCCCTTGAGCAGAGCATCTACCACTACCCTCTTTTTCCAGTTGAGGAACCTGAGGCCTATAAAGTTTAAAAAAGAAGCTCAAAAAGATCCACTAGAAGTATCAAGACTAGAATCCTAACTAGAGCCTATGTTCCTCTTCCCATACCATACTTCTGCCTGGGTTTCTGTTGCTTTATAAATAAAGATTATCTCTTGACCTTTAGAATTTTTATTACTAAAAATTTTTTTGAATTTTTATTACTAATTTTAGAACATTATTCACATTTTTCAAAGAAAAAGGAAGTGGCATTTCTCCCACGAGCAACCTTCATGTGGACCTTCCAATATTTATCTGTACCTCTGCATAGATATAGTTATTGCCTAGTTGCAATCATAATGTGATTTTGTTCTAATTTTTTCAGTCACGATTATTTTATGAACACTTTCTCTTTACTTATTTAGTAAAAGTTTATTGAGTGTTTAGTAGGTGTAAGGCACTCTGCTAGGCATGATGGAGATAAATCACAACCAGACCTGGATGGAATATTCTAGTTGTCAGTGTTTCAACACTGTCACCTAATGGATTATTTTAATGGGTCGTATGTTACATCTTACTCCATGTCTGCTTCTCCCCTGAGAGCTTTGCTCAGAACATAAGAATTCAAAGTTGCAAAATTACTAACTTTAGGAAGATTTAGCTTTTTTAATGGATTTACTACATCAGCTCCATACTACAGTTCCTTTTAAAAATGAATCCATTTACAAGATTTTCTCCCTAGACATCTTGAGTACATCTCTTGCTCAGAGCAAGACTAAGCTATAGAAGAGAGAGGCTTGGCCTTGCGACTTTTATCTCTCACATCAATGCAGGGAAGGTACTATTGTGAGGAGTTTTAGTGTCAGAATAACTAGACCATCTTTGTGTATGTCTCTATTAAACTCCGGAGGCAATGGGAGCTTTCATCAGAGTCAAAGAAAACACCCCTCCAGGTTTCCTGTTGAAGGAAAACATCTGCTGTCTACAGCCCTGAAACTGAGTCACTTTCACATGCCAACAGCAAAAAGGTTTGGAAAAATAAACATTTGGGGCAGTGATCCCATAAAGAGGGGACATCCCATGGTTATGTTTCAAGGGTGCAAAGGAAAGGATCCCCTCTCAGTGGCAACACTATAAAAATGAAACAAAATACGTGTCCTATCCAAGAAGGGATCTAAAACCCTATCTGATTCAACTCCCTCATTTTACATAGGAAAAAAGACCCAGAGAAAAAATGGCTCCCTCAAGGATTGGCTGGCTCCCAGCCCTGTGCTCATCTGTCCCCAAGCTAAGGTTCTTCGGGGCAACACCCTGGGACTTGGCTTTACCTTGATGCCCCTGAACCTTGGAGATCTCCTCCTGGCTGAAGTCTTGGGCCTCTATAAATTCACTTCACAAGGAGATGCTGTGTGGACCTCTGGAACTCAAGAATGGGCATGTCTGCTGCAAGAGATGGACACGGAAGCAGACCATAAGCACAGCCTCCTAACCATGCCTTGGAGCCTTAGTGATTGCTGCAGGAACGTAGGATCAGCAACTAAGCTGGGTGTCACAAGATTGTCATCAGTACCACTAATACTCAGCAGTCACCACACAGTGCCATCAGAGAGATCTCTTTCTGAACACATGTGACCAGTGAGGATATACTTCCTAGGATCCTTGCAGCTTACTCCTGGGCTTCACTGAGCTTCCCAGGAAATGAGCAGCAGGCATAACTGCTACCATAGGGGGAAGGGCATTATGCCCACAGCATGAACCCAACCCCATGACCTTCTGGACCCACAGATGCTCTGCAAAGCAACTTAGTGTACCTATTGCTATGTATCCTAAATATTTTTCTACAGTTGGAGTTATGTAGTATGTAGCCCTTTGGGATTGGCTTTCTTTCACACAACATGATTCTCTTGAGATTTGTGTATATGTTGTGTGTGTCAGTAGTTTGATTCAATAGTTTGATGAGTAGTATATTCTATAGTATGTATATGCCAGTTTGTTTAATCATTCACCTTTAAAGGACATTTAAGCTTTTTTCCAGATTTTTGGCTCTTACATATAAAACTTCTATAAACATTCAAATAAATAAATAAAACATGTCGTACATGAATGAATTTTCAATTTGTAGGGGATAGAAAAGGTGGAAACTCCAGTGGGAGAGGTCATTCAGACCAGTGTAGACACAGCAAATGGCTCAACAGCATGCAACTGCTTTGATGGCAAGAACTGCAAATGGCAGGGTGGTCACAGTCTAGGGCTTAAGGTGAGCATCTTTCTTGAGCTGACATTTCTGGTTGTATCATTCTACACTTGTATCTCATATATGAAGCACATGATAGGTAAGATTTCATTGAATGAATCAATCAATCAATCAATCAATGGTTTTCTGAGTCTGATCAGGGACTTTGGAAGAAATCCAATACTTCAATAGAGATGCTGCTTAAAGTCAGTTATGATGATTCTCAACCAGTAGCAGTTGCACCCCCAAGAAGACCTTTGGCAATGTCTGAACACATATTTCATCATCAAGACTGGGGGTGCTGCTGGCTTCTACTGGCTAGAAGCCAGAGATATTGCTCGATATCCTACAATGTGCAAGTCAGCCCTTGTACTAAAGAATTATCCAAGCCAAAATGTCAATAGTGCTACTGTTGAGAAATCCTTAAATAAACCCAGAGCCTGCAGTCAGGGTTAGAAGACTGTGTCTGAGACTTGCCTTGTTCAAAGCATCATTTGTTCCTAAATTGGGACCACTTGGGAGTCCACCCTCTGTCCATGGCTGGGCCTTCAGACTCTTCTGGAAATGACCCCTTGGTATGGGTGGAAGGGCCCAGCCAGCTTTCCCTCTTCCCCTTCCACTTGGTCCTTCCCACTCAACCTGAACACTTATTTTAAAAACAATAATAATAATTCAATGAGACCCTGTCTCTAAATAAAATACAAGACAGAGATGAGGATGGGGTTCAGTGGTTGAGTGCCCCTGAGTTCAATCCCCAGTGCCTCCCCAAGAAAACAATAATAATAATAATAAATCAGGAACAGTGGAAGCAGACTGAGTGAATGGATGCTGTCTGTTCCAGGAGCTGCTCAGAGACCCTCTTTACATCGGCCTGAAACACCAGCGTATGCGTGGGAAGGAATACGATGACTTGCTGGATGAGTTCATGCAGGCTGTGACAGATAAGTAAGTGGGCCAAGCTGTCTGTTTTGAAGGAGAGCTCTTAAGAGATACCATGACTGATGTCACCACTGGTTTTGTTAGAATTACAAACAAGTGTTTGTTGATACTTACTTTTCTGGGTGATCTAAATATTCCAACTTGATCCCATGTATTTGGAAGACTGGAAGCTGAATGGGTTCATTTGCTGGGAGAATCTTTGGCAGTAGAGAAGGGAGTGGAGGGAAGAAGATTGATGGCTGATGTTTCTGTGATCTGGAGGAAGAAAATTCTCTTGGTCTGAGCTGTTCATAGTTCTTGGCATGAATCGGGATGTTGCAGGTGATGAAGAAAGGACACTCCTCTTATGACAAAATGACCTTGGAAGGCAACTTGCCACATTTGTCATTACCCCCCACCACCATGTGAAGACAAGGCAGTGTTAATAAACAGACCACATGGACTCTGGGCCTGCTAGATTTATGAGGTGTCATCTCTTCACTGGGGTGCAAATATTGGCAGCTCCACCTAACATGCCTGCCCCATCTGTCTGGCATCTTGGCCACACACTCACGCTGCCATGGCTGGCATGCTGCCAGGATAGAGTCCTGGTAACACCCCAAACACAAGCTGGTAAAGCGAAGGTGTCAGCAGCTCATCAGGCTTCTGAAAATAAAGCAGATCCCCTAGCTTGAAAAGAAAATATAATGATGATGTGGTCATATAGGATGGGAATGAACCTGTAGAGAGGAAGTCAATGATGGAGTGCAGGCTGGGGGCAGAAGTTCTTGAGTAAACTAGAAGGCAAGGATCCAGTGCACACCTGGAGAGTTTATTCTGAAGAGCACAAAAATGGTTCCCAGGGGGAGAGGGAGGACAGAATATTGGGCACAGATGGGGAAAGTGGGTAGATATGGTGAAAGGAGCATTTGGGGGTCCAGTCTAATTGTAGATGAGGTAATCAGTAAGTTTGAGGTTGGAGAAAGAAGTGATGAATTTTTAAGGATAGAGGAGGTGTGAGCTAGTTATCTAGGAAAGTGGGAGAAGTCCAGACCTGGGAACTAGAGTATGGTTCTGGGCAGCTCTATGGACCCACTAGAGGCTATTGGTCATGAATTTAGCTTATGTCAGTGGTATGATTTGAATGTAGCCCCCAAAAAGCATGTGTTGTAATTCCATTTTAACAAGTATCAAAATTGAAAGTATAAAGAAATATAAGACAACATCTATAGATATGGGATCTGGAAGCCCTATTGAATCTTTTCTTTATTTTGTTTTGTTTTTTATTTGTTCTGTTTAGATATACATGACAATAGAGTGTATTTTACCATATTATACATACATGGAGTATAACTTAGGATCCCATTCTTGTGGTTATACATGATAGGGAATTTCACTGGTCATGTATTCATGTATGAACATAGGAAAGTTATGTCCATTTCATTCTACTGTCTTTTCTATTCCCATCCCCAATCTCTTCCTTTCATTCCCCTTTGTCTAATCCAGTGAACTTCTATTCTTCCCTCCACTCCTCCCCTTATTGTGTGTTAGCATCCACATATCAGAGAGAACATTCAGGCTTTGGTTTTGGGGGATTGACTTATTTCACTTAGCATGATAGTCTCCAGTTCCATCCATTTACCTGCAATTGCCATAGTTTCATTCTTCTTTATGGCTAATATTCCATTGTGTATATATCACATATTCTTTATCCATTCATCTGTTGTAAGGCACCTAGGTTGGTTCCATAGCTTAGCTATTGTGAATTGAGCTGCTATAAACATTGATGTGGCTGCATCACTGTAGTATGCTGCTTTTGGGGGGTATATACCAAAGAGTAGGATAACTGGGTCAAACGGTGTTTTTTTTTCATATTTTATTTATTTGTTCTATTTAGGCTTACATGATAACAGAGTGCAATTTGATTCATTGTACATAGATAGAGGATTACATATCAATTCTCTAGTTGTAAGTTGTATAGAATCACAACATATATGCAGTCATACGTAAGGTTAGGGCTATGACGGCCATCATATTCCACCACAAATGGTGGTTTTTAAGAAAACCTATATCTTTATTGATAGCTTTCAGGTAGACCCACCCAATTTTAAATTAAACCTATAAAAGCAAAAAGAAAGAAAGAAAGAAAGAAAGAAAGAAAGAAAGAAAGAAAGAAAGAAAGAAAGAAAGAAAGAAAAGAAAGAAAGAAAGAAAGAGGAGGAGGAGGCAAGAACATTGAAAAATTTCTTGTGAGTTTAGTGTAGTCTTTATGGGGGAAAGTCAGGGGCCTAATCTTGTGCTCCCGGTGATATTTCTCCAACTTGCTCCAGTGACCTGGGTTTCAATCTCCAAGGACTTGTGTGTGAAGGGCATGTTTTCATGTTTCCAAAGAATGGTGGAGCCTTTGAAGGGAAGGTCATTCTGCCTGTGCTAAGTGATAACCAATTTTGTTAGTTTTAGAGTGATTCCTTCTGCTTAATACCTTTCACAAAGATTCTTTTCCTAAAAATGTAGTTGCATTTTTCTACTAATAGAATGTTTGACCAAGTTTGTTGTTTGGTCTTAAATATTTGTTCAGTGGAACAGAAATACAAGTACTTTCAAACACCCATCTTACCAATCAGCATAGAGAAATACTTTTCAAAATACATTTTTAAGGATTTATAGACATTTCACTTGCCCTTTCAGAATTTTTCTGATTTGTAAATAAAATGACATTCTGTTAGTTTGTGATTTTGCCCTCATGGAGTCTTTTTGATTTATATTTTAAGGTGTTTTTTTTAAGATTAACAACAGAAACATATGCATTTTGGAAAATAATTTTAATTTGTCAGAATTATGTAAATTGACAAAGCCACAACATTTTTATATTTTCCCCTTTTTAAGGAAGATCAATGATTATTCTTGCCAACCCTTTCCTTTGCACAAAAATATGTTCTAAATTATCATACTCTTTATTAAAAGTGGGATGATACTATACATATTGTATAACCTGCAATTTTCAAAGAACAGTGCACATTTTTACAGCTTATTTTACTGGAAATAAAGCATTATTTTAAAGAGAAAAAAAAAAGCATATGTTGGAAGCTTAACCCCTACACATCCATATTGGGATGTGGAGCCTAATGGGAGGCATTTAGGTCATGAAGGCTCCACTCTCATGAATGAATTGATGCCAATTTTAAAAGTGCTCAGGTCCAGCCAACGGGAGACCAGGGACTGCTAGCCGCTAGCCACTGGGGAGCCCAAATTCAGGGTAAGAGTCACTTTAGAGACCCCAGCGGAGGCAGCCCTGCCCAAGGGCGGCCTGGGCCTGCCTCAGTTTTGCTCCAGAGTTCCTGTGGACCCGCAGGAGCCACAGAGGGCCCATATCCACCTTCAGGAAACTTCACGGATGTCCAGCCAATGGGAGACCAGGGACTGCTAGGGGAGACCAGGGACTGCCAGCTGCTAGCCACAGAGGAAGGCACACCCAGGATAAGAGTCACCTGCAGAGATCCCTGTGTGAAGAGGCCCCACCCAAGTGCGCTCTGGGACTGCCTCAGTTTCGCTCCAGAGTTCCTGTGGTCAGGCGAGACAGAAGGCCCAAAACCACCCTTAGGGAATGCCAGGGGTGCCCAGTTGAAGGCAGACCAGAGCCTGCTAGCCTCCAGCCCCAGGGGAGCTCAAACTCACTATAAGGGTCGCAAACAGACTCTCCTGCTTGTGACCCTGCCTAAGTGAGACCTGGGCCGGCCCCCAGTTCCACTCCAGAGCTCCTGTTCACCAGCAGCAGTGCAAGAGAGGGGCAAAACAGCCCTCAGGGGCTGCCTCAGGAGCCCAGCCAAGGCCACTCCCACTGCCCTCTAAAGGTATGTCCACTAGCTCCGCCACCAACTTTAGTGGCAGTAGTGCCCATCTGGGGACACTGGGGGAACAGAAGTAGCTCCAAGGTGAGACACAGGTAATCTGGAGTGTTAATACAAGATTATAGGATAGAAGCCACAATACCTCAGATTGGTATTTCAAGAAAGGAAGATACACAATCAACATGAAAAAACAAGGGAGGAAAGTGCCCCAAATAAATCTGGATACCACTGTAATAGAATCCATTGACAGCACAGTTGTTGAAATGACAGAGAAAGAATTCAGAATGTACATAATTAAAATGATCAGTGAACTAAAGAATGACATAAGTGAACAATTACAGGCAAAAATTGATCAATCCAACAAAGAAATAGGAGAGCAAATAAAGCCAATCATCGATCATTCTAACAAAGAGATAAGAGAGCAATTACAAGTAGCAAAAGATTACTTTAAGAAAGAGCTAGAGATTGTGGGGGAAAAAAACCAATCAGAAATTCTTGAAATGAAGGGAACAATAAACCAAATAAAAAACTCAATAGAAAGCATCACCAGCAGACTAGATCACCTGGAAGACAGAACCTCAGATAATGAAGACAAGATATACAATCTTGAAAATAAACTTGACCATACAGTGAAGATGGTAAAACAAATCATGAACAGAACATACAAGAAATATGGGACAGCATCAAAAGACCAAATCTAAGATTTATTTGGATAGAAGAAGGTGCAGAATTTCAAACCGAAGGAATGCACAATCTCTTCAATGAAATAATATCAGAAAATTTCCCAAATATGACAAATGAAATGGAAAATCAAATACAAGAGGCTTACAGGAACCAAACATACAAAATTTCAACAGATCTACACCAAGGCACATTATAATGAAAATGCCCAACATACAGAATAAGGATAGAATTTTAAAGGTCACAAGAGAGAGGAACCAGATTACATGCAAGGGGAGACCAATTCGTATCTCAGCAGGTTTTTCAACCCAGACCCTCAAAGCCAGAAGATCATGGAATAACATATTCCAAGCCCCGAAAGACAATGGATGCCAACCAAGAATCCTATATCCAGCAAAACTGACCTTCAGATTTGATGATGAAATAAAAACGTTCCATGATAAACAAAAGTTAAAAGAATTTACAGCAAGAAAGCCTGCACTACACAGCATTCTTGGCAAAATATTCCACAAGGAGGAAATGATAACCAACAACGAAAATTT
>CM053399.1:65478963-65501848 GCA_028644305.1 Xerus rutilus | reverse complement strand
ACCCTGAATGTAAATGGCCTAAATGCACCAGTTAAAAGACATAGACTGACAGACTGGATTAAAAAAAAAGACCCAACAATATGCTGTCTTCAAGAGACTCATCTCACAGGAAAAGACATCCACAGACTGAAAGTGAAAGGGTGGGAAAAAACATATCACTCACATGGACCCGCAAACAAGCAGGAGTTTCCATCCTCATATCAGATAAAGTAGACTTCAAACCAAAGATGGTAAAAAGAGATAAAGAAGGTAATTTCATACTTCTTAAGGGAATCATACTTCAACAAGACATAACAATCATAAATATCTATGCCCCAAATAATAGGGCTTCTATGTATATCAAACAAATCCTTCTCAAATACAAGAATCAAATAGACCACAACACAATAATACTTGGAGACTTTAACACAGCTCTCTCACCATTGGATAGATCTTTAAAACAAAAACAAATAAGGAAACCATAGAACTCAATGAAACTATCAATAATTTAGACTTAAAAGACATATATAGAGTGTTCCATCCATCAACGAGCGAATACACTTTTTTCTCAGCTGCACATGGATCCTTTTCCAAAATAGATAATATGTCACAAAGGCAGTCTTAGCAAATACAAAAAAATAGAGATTCTACCCTGCATCCTATCTTACCACAATGGAATAAAATTACAAATCAATGACAGATTAAAAAGCAGCAACTATTCCTTCACCTGGAAACTAAATAACATGCTATTGAATGATGCATGGATAACAGAAGACATCAAGGAAGAGATAAAAAAAAATTCTTAGAAGCAAATGAAAACTCTGATACAGCATATCAAAATCTCTGGGATGCCATGAAAGCAAACTTGAGATCTTCTTGCCTCAGCCTCCAACTCTTGCAGATTCCAGACATACAGTACTTAGTTGGCCTAGTGGAAGAACTTGATGAAATGATTAAACTACTTATCTGGAAAATTAAATATAATAGCAGGTGACAAATATTTGAAAAGAAGAAAAGTGTTACAACAGGGGTATTGTATTATTAGAAATTTTAAAATGATAATTATGTAATAATTACATTAGTAATCACTATTTTAAGGGAAAAAGTTATGTTCAGTAGAAAGGAACAATTAAAATAATGTGGTAATAAATAAATAAATAAATAAATAAATAAATAAATAAAAGTGCTCAAGTTGGACATGGTGGGGCACACCTGTAACCCCAGCAACTTGGGGGGTTGAGGCAGGAGGATGCAAGTTTGAGGACAGCCTCAGCAACTTAGTGCAGCCCCGTCTCAAAATAAAAAATAAAATGGGTTGATGATGTAGCTCAGTGGTAATGTGTCCCTGGGTTCAATCTCCAGTACCAAAAAAAAAAAAAAGCAGTGAGGGTCTTGGCTGTGAGTTCAAGCTCTTACTTTCTTACGCTCTTGCCCTTCATGAGACAATGCAGTATGAAGACCCTTGCCAAATGCTGGCACCTTGATTTTGGACTTTGCAGCTATACTGTGTGAAATAAGTTTCTTAACTTTGTGAATCACTCAGACTATGGTATTCTGTCACAGCAGCACAAAACAGACTAAGATGGTCCGTTAAACTGTTTCTGTATTTCTCCTCTGAAAGAGAAATCAGGAAAACTACCTCATTTACAATAGCCTCAAAAAAAAATAAAATACTTGAGAATCAATTTAACAAAAGAGGTAAAAGACCTCTACAATGAAAGCTACAGGAAACTAAAGAAAGAAATTGAAGAAGACCTTAGAAGATGGAAAGACCTCCCATGCTCTTGGATAGGCAGAATCAATATTGTGAAAATGGCCATACTACCCAAAGCGCTATACAGATTCAATGCAATTCCAATTAAAATCCCAATGTCATTCCTTATAGAAATAGAAAAAGAAATCAGGAAAGCCATTTGGAAAAATAAGAGACTCAGAATAGTCAAAGCAATCCTTAGCAAGAAGAGTGAAGCAGGAAGCATCACAATACTAGACCTTAAACCATACTACAAAGCTATAGTAACAAAAATAGCATGGTGTTGGCACCAAAATAGACATGTAGACCAATGGTACAGACAGGAGACACAGAGACAAACCCACATAAATACAGTTATCTCATACTAGACAAAGGTGCCAAAAATATACATTGGAGAAAAGATAGCCTCTCAACAAATGGTACTAGGAAAACTGGAAATCCATATGCAGCAAAATGAAACTAAATCCCTATCTCTCACCATGCACAAAACCCAACTCAAAGTGGATCAAGGACCTGGGAATCAGACCAGAGACCCTGCACCTAATAGAAGAAAAAGTAGTCCCAACCCTTCATCACGTCAGATTAGGCCCCGACTTCCTTAACAAGACTCCTAAAGCACAAGAAATAAAATCAAGAATCAATAAATGAGATGAATTCTGTATTTCTCTATCCAGGTTCAACTGTCTAGTCATGTGGCAGGAAGAGACAGAGTAGGATATCATCAGGGCAGGGATTTTGCCAGGAAAGAAAGGGAAATAGGAGTTGAGAGTATATTCAAAGGAATAATTACAACCATCTGTCAGAAGGTCTAGGCTGGGTAAAAAAGGACATGTGGATATAGACAGCAGGAAGAGTAAGTTAGAAAAGGTGATAGAATTGATGGACCATAAGTCCTGGTGAGGGATGAGAACTGTTGAATTGGATGCAATGTGGAATAAGCTAGGAAGAAAGGAGATAGTGATTAGAAAGTTTGCCATTGATATTACGGAGGAAGTGCATTGGGATATGGTCACCAATGAAGCTAATTCAAGGCTCAGCTGCCATTAATAAAGGCAGAGCATTTAGAATCCAGGTGAATGCCCAATTCATTCTTCCCCTTTCAGATCATCCTGAATACTACATTCAAGTCTGACGAGATATATTGAGGGTCATAAATTACCTACAGCATCTTTGGAGAACCATAACAATGCTAGTGCTCTATCTGTATCAGAGTGCAGTACCAACTCCAGACATCTGAAAAATGTTCTTCCAGAATAGTATTGCACTTGATTCTATATATCCAACTGGTGGGATGCCAACCGAGGCTGTTTTAAGCACAGAATAAATCAGAGCCATCTCAAAATGCCCCCTGTAAGAATGAGTTCCCTGTCACAGAAGGAATTCCAGGACAGAGTGTATGACTTATGACTTACAACTTATGACTTAGGACTCTTATGATACTGTAAGAGTGAATTCAAGCATTAGATGCTTCTTAACATGCCTTTCCACCCCATTATTCTATACTGACATCTTCAGAACCTATGTGGCTGGCAACATAGGTGACATTATTACTGTTTTTATGGAAGAGAAAACTAAGACCCTGACAGGCCAAGGGGCCTGCCCCATGTCACCCAGTACCTGATGGGACCGTGAGCTGAACACCGGTATGCTGACTCAGAGTCCAGGCTGCTTTCCTAAGAGAAAGGTAATTCAGGCTGAATAACCTGAGAGAAGGGAATGAATGTGGCTTCACAGCCTGTTTTTAGTTTCCTGTTTCCAGGACTCCTGGCTTATCTAATGAATCAGTAGTCATTCCATGATTCCCCAGAGAGAAGTCCTGCTATTCATGTGAGGAAGGTTAAATAAACTAGGATGTAAGAGGCTCTTCAAAGGATCATCAAAATCAGTTCACAGCTTTACACACTCACATGAGCGGCCCAGGGGTGCACTCCTGGAGAGGGCTGAGCATCAGCCATCAGGAATGCGTCTTTAAGCAGAAAAGATGAGAATTGACAGGCGGGTGTTTTGACTTTCTAATAAGCTAAAGCAGATGTTCCTGTGATACTGTAAGTGGGGAATGAGCTAGTCTCCCCAAGCACTCTTGGAAATGTAGTAGCCCCAAGATGGAATGCCTGGCCTAAGGGTGACTCAAAAACCCTGAAGCCATACACAATATATTTTAGGAAAGAACCTTGGGAACCGTTGACTCTTGCCTTCAACATCCTCTGTCCAAACATCCTGCTGATAAAAATCTTCATCCTCTTACCTCTCCCCACTCATTGGCAGATGTCTTAAGGTTTTTTTGGCTTTAAAAAAAAAACACACACAAAAACTCACTGTGTCACTGTGGCTCAGTTCCTGTCCTGGATTTGACCACTAAGGAGGACCCATGAGGGCAGAAGGAATCTCCATTTAAGTCAGTTATTCATATAAGCAGAAAGCTGGGAGCATCCTCCTCAAAGTTGGGACCAAAACTGAAGTTCCTTGGCAGAGATTAGTCATTTCAGCTTTTCTGGGCTTACTCTGCCTTGCAGGGGGACCAGAGGCTGCCCCTGAGCACCACATCCTGGTGTGACAAGTTTTACCAATGGTTTCTACTTTCATTTCTGTTACAGCAGAATGGTGGGGGCTATATATCTTAAGTTTGGTCCTGGAGCCCTAACTCTGTCTAATAACTGGTCTGGGTTGGACAGAAGCTTGATTTTACCAGCAGCTTCAGCCTTTAGGCAGGCCAGCAAAGAAAACCATCTCCTTTTTCTCTAGCTTCCCAAACTCACACATAGGGATTCTTAAGATGCTAAGATAAGAGTGATAAATAAGAAGGGAAATAATAGTTACAGAAACTTCACTTGGTGGTGCACACCTTTAATCCCAGAGACTAGAGAGGCTGAGATAGGAGCATCATGAGTTCAAAGGCAGCCTCAGCAACTCAGTGAGAACCTGTCTCTAAATTTTAAAAAAAAATTACAAAATAGGACTGGGGGTGTGGCTCAGTGGTTGAGTGCCCCTGAGTTCAATCCCCAGTACCAAAAGAAGAAGAAAGAAAGAAAGAAAGAAAGAAAGAAAGAAAGAAAGAAAGAAAGAAAGAAAGAAAGAAAGAAAGAAAGAAAGAAAGAAAGAAAAAAGAAAGAAATTTTACTTTTTAAAAAATATTTCCTTTTTAGCTCCAGGAAAATTTATTTTCTGAGCATTTCTATTTTTCTGTTTCCCCCATAGCGCACGTGTTCCCTCTCCCTCCCTCTCTCCCTCTCTCTCTTTCTCTCTCCTCTCTCTCTCTCTCTCTCTCTCTCTCTCTCTCTCTCACACACACACACACACACACACACACACACATTACATGAAGTTCACATGGTAGTGAAAGTCATTATCTCACTATTAGTGTTCTTTGTAGATGAACTTTTCAAACAAATTTAGACAGCCCTGGATCTGTGTTTCTGGAGCTAGCTACTACATGGCCCACCCCTTAATGCTACCTTTCAAATATGATGTGAGCCCCTGCTCTTCCTGATCCAACCCCATGATCTCCAGCATGCATTCCTCATGTCCCTTCAACTTAAATGGGACTCACTCCTCCCATCTCCCTTCTGCAGGACATCCCATTGTTTCTGTCCTTATATGTAGAGAGTACCCCAAAGATTTTCATTCAAAGATATTAAGTATACAACTATATCTACTGTGCCAGGATCAGATTGACAGGGAACAAAGAAGCAGGTACTTGTCTGGTCTTTATACAAAGCAAAGCACTAAAGTAAAAACTAGAAACAAAGAGGTATGATTGCAAGACTGTTCACTGTCCCCCAGTCTATGATGTCAAAGCACACACCTTCATTTCTATTTCTGTGTAACAAACCACCCCAGATCTTAGTGGCCTAATGTTTAACTTGATCTTGATTCTTGTAACTGAGCTGACACAACTGGGGGGTTCATCTACTGGTCTTGCTGGTGGTCATGAATATGGCTGCTTTCAGCTAGAAGATTAGCTGGGAGCAGGCTCAGCTGAGACACTGGAAATATACTTTTGCCTGTATGTATAGAGTCTTGAGGTCTCTCTGTCCCTTCAGGGCCTCTCCATATGGCCCCTTCTCTCTCTCTCTCTCCTCTCTCTCTCTCTCTCTCTCTCTCTTTGTGTGTGTGTGTGTGGTGCTGGGAATTGAACCCAGGGCCTTGTGCATTGGCCTCTTCTCTTAACAAGATTGCTGAACTTCTTACATGGCAGTCCAGGGATCCCAAGAACACAATGTAGACACTGCCAGGCCTTCTTAAATATTACACCCCAGACTGGCACTATATAACTTCCACCACATTACACTGGCTAAATCAAATCACAGATCCATACTGAGCTCCAAGGGAGGAGGACACAAGGACATAAATCTCAGGAGGCATGGTTCACTGGGAGCCACCAATACAACAGCCTGGGAGGGACAAGAAATGGGAGTGCCAACATTATAGGAGGATGTACCCTGGCAATGCAAGAAAAGCAAAGAAAATCATAACATATTATATGTATACATATGTGTAGATATATATTTATGTATTATATATATATATTTACTACACACAGAGAAATGGATTTTGTAAAATCGATGGACATTTTAACCTAGTATCTGCTATATGCCAGATACTGAAGTAGGCATGGTGAGAAATCCACAGGGGGCAAAAATAGTAGTCCTGCTCTCAAAGAGTTTTGCAGTCAAAGACCTTTCTTATATATCTACTGGAGTTTAGAGAGCCTGATTTCTAAACTTTCTTTGCTTCTGAGTATCTATGTAAATCTGGAGCTCACGAAGAGGAAGGAACTCTGGAACTCATTTGAGGTGGAAATATATAAAGTTGGAAATTTCCATCCCATAAATGTTATTTAAAGTCAAGGGAAAGATTGAATTCACCTAGGAAAAGAAGGTAGAAACAGAAGAGAATATGACACACCACCCTCTCTGAACTGTGCCCTGTGAAAAACTGCAAGTCTCAGTGCTCAAGAAAATTTAGGATTAAACTGGGATGTTACTGGTAGAAAGGGCGATGAAGGTATAAGATTTCATTCTTTGTGCTGATTCGTAATAATACACCTGCCACTTGAACGCTTCTAGTCTAGAAGCCTTCCAAGCAGGGCTGTGCCCTAGTTCTGCTGGCATACCTTTGCCCCAAGGAACCTAAGATGCTTTCATGCCTGGCAGCCTGCATTTTTATATTTGGAGAAAGAACTCACACATCTAGGTACCCAGGCTAGAGTCAGGCCTGCCTTTCCTCGAAAGCAGGCCCACTCAGGGGCCTGATTTCCTGGCCTCATCCTTGACTTCATGACAGCTTGAAGAGCTTGAAAAGAGGATATGGCAAATGCGTACATTAGATAAAGACAATGGTGATTGCCTTGTTCAGGGAATTTCTTCGAAAAAAAGCTTCCTGTGGAAAAACAGAATATCATATCATACTCCCAACATTTGTCAATTTTTTGGAATTTGGCTTTTCAAACTGGAAAGGGTCAACTTGTCCCATGAAGTCATGGATGTATTTTGCTGGCAAAAAGATAGAACAGTAGAAACTGCTGCCAGAACTCTGAGAACTCTGAGAACTGAACTTTATTTTCACCACTGAGGTGAAAAAAACTCATAGAATCTCTAAACAGCTAGAAGCAACAAACATTAATAATGCATCCCATCATGCATTACCAGTATTCTTGAACAATTATGATATGCCGACCACTCTTTTAGGCACTATAATGAGATTCAAAAGAATTAGAAGACATGGGTTGTGCCCTTAAGAATTGTACAGTCCTTCTGAGAAAACAATATTTTTAATAAAAATAAAGAAGATTTAAGTACTTTACTCTTTGGTATTGATCCTCAGTTCAATGGAAATTCAGAAAAAAAAAACAATCAGTGATAACTGAGGAGGGATAGACATTGTCCAAATTTGGGGCCAAATTTGATAAAACAGTAGTAGAAAGAATGGTGTTCATGGAGATGAAACATCCTAAGAAAAGCAAGGATACCAGAAAGACAAGGTATACACAGAAGACTCTAGAAGAATGGCCCAACTAGAGGTGAACGCTTATTGGTTGAAAGTAAGGTTAAGTAGAAATGGGTCAAACTACACATATTATTCAGGTTTTTCCAGAGAAACAGAATCAATTAGAGAGATAGATAATGATAAATAAAAGGGAATTGGCTCATTCAACCATGGAGGCTAAGTCCTATGATAGGCAATATATCAACTGGAGAATCAGGGGAGTTGGTGACCAAGTTCAGTCGAAATCCAAAGGGCTGAGAACCAGGAGAGCCAAAGTGTAACTCTTAGTCTGAGGCCAAATATCTGAGAACCTGGAATGGGGCTGGGGAAGGGAAGAGGTGCCACTAGTACATGTCCTGGAATCAGAAGTCAGGAGAACCTAAAGTTCTCACGTTCCAAGTCGAAGAAAATAGATGTTCCAGCCCCAGAAGAGAGCAAATTCACCTTTCCTCTGCTGTTTTGTTCTATTCTGACCCTCAGCCAATTGGATGGTGCCTGCTCATTTTGAGTGAGGATAGATCTCCCTTATTTGGTCACTGATTTAAATGCCAATCCTTCTGGAAACACCCTCACAGACACATCCAGAAATAATGTTTTACCAGTATATCTGAGTAACCCTTATTACAGGTAGGTTGATACCTAAAATTAATCATTGCACTATGATAAGCCTTGAAACCCACAGCGGTCATAATTTCCAAAGTGGAAAGGGCTTCAGTCATCTAATTCAGTGTTTTAATAACCAAGCTTTCTTGAGCCCAGGACTCTACAGGTGTAAATCAAAAATGCTAGAAATGAAATATTTTCCACCAACCATAAAAGATTTAAACCACTTTAAAACCATTTAAACCACTATACTACCTTGTTTTTAATTTCTTTCTGTATCAGGTTTCTGCTCAATATTTCATTACAAAGTTCTGCTAAAATGTTTGAAACCTACTGATCTACACAATACTTTATGTGGGACTTGATACAGTGAGCAATAAAAAGCTACAGGATGTTCCTGAGCAATAAAAGTATTGTTTTAAAATTGACAGAATGTGGGAGGAGATCAGAGGCAGAACACACATAGTAAGGTCCCAATTCAAATTCTTCCCACAATAGGGAAATCTTCCCTGACCAACCAGGCCCAAGATTCTTTCCCAGTTTGTTATCTGATGGACTATATATTTCACTAATTATTCATGCACTGTATTGTGACATCTGTAATTGTCGAGTGGTTTTTTTAAGGTTTTGGTTTTGGTTTTTTGTTTTTTGGTATTTTAATCTTTCACAGTCAGAGAATAGATTGGGCACAGATGTGCCCAAACCAATGTAAGAGTTTAAAGTACTGATGTCATCTGGAGTGGATGGCCTTTATAGATCATTCCTTGCTCAAGTCCTATGACACTATAACGTCACTACCAGACCCATGCTTCCTAGGTCACATGGCTTCACTCACAGAGGGCTCTCAGGAACTGGTGAAGGTGGAGTTGGTTGACTGACTGATTGGTTAACGGGTCAAAAGACTTTGCCCAGGCTAGCTATCAATTAGAATGGACAGAAGGCTATGAATCTGACCACATCTGAGGAAGTTCAGAGGAAGGAACTCTGGAACTCATTCTAACTTGTCTGGCCTCTGAAGAAGAAGCAGGACAGTCTCAGCCTGACATGTCTAATTGTTGACAATTTAGCTCCTACATGTTCCCATCAGAATGGGAGCCAGATGTTGCACAGTGACAGACTCCCAAGCCTGCAAGGAATCTGTCCTGGATCACAGAAAGGACTAGGAGACAGTTTCAAAATGCAAATTGGCACCAACTGTCTAGGACCTATTCATATTCTTGGTGGCCAAGTAGAGTGAATAATTGAGAGGATTTGTAGTTCACTAGTTAAGGTTTAGCCTCAGGACTGACGCCAAATGTGCTGGAAGAAACCCACTAGCCAGGGAGATGGACTTGGTGACGCCAGCTGGCTGATTCCTTTCCATTTCTTTTAGCAGCCTGATTTTACAGCTTGGTTTCAAGAATAGGAACAAAATCATGTCCAGACTTGAAACTTTTAGATTATGGCAGAAGAGATGAAGTCGTAGAAGGGTGTGTTTTTGCATATGTGGGAGGGAGAAGGAATGGCAGTTCTGCTTTCCCTCAATGGATTAATAACAACAATGCCTACTTAATTGCTTACTATGTGCAAACACATACTATGTGTATAAGCACTCCATCCAATATTAACTCACCTAGTTCTCACAACAACCCTAGGAAGAAAGTACTATCATTAGCTTCATTGTAAGAGATGAAGAAACTGAAAGTTTAAAAGTGTAATTGTCTCACCAAACACAAGGACCCTAGGAAGAACCCACCATTAACTATGGTTGTTAAAAACATGAATTCTAAAGCTAGACTAAGTTGGAACCTTTCTTAACAAAATACTTTTAACACACTACTTAATTTATCTGTGCCTCAGTTTCCTCAGCTTGAAAGTGCATTTTTAAGAATAACCTGTAGAGTGCCTATGATGGGTAGCTGAAACTCATAAAAAAAACACATAAAATACTTAACATTCACCTAATTGACTGTAAATACTTACTATTTACAGTATTTACACTTAATTGACTGTAAATACTTACTATTATTTATTGTTATTATTGTTAATTCAGGCAAATTCTAAAGCTCCCTTATAGGCAGTGGTTTAGTGCTACTCACATTCTTGCAACCATGCTTGACTTAATCTACACCTCACTGCCTTCCACAGAGCCCCACCCATCTACCTTCTCCATTTTAGTATCTATCTTCTCTCTTTTTTCCAATGCTGAACTTCAGAAGGAAAAAACAAAAGCAAAAAAGTCTGAGGTATAACTCATCTCCATTTTAGATTTCTGGTACATACAATTAGTAAATTTTGTTCCTTCCCTACTGCCCCACACCCACTGGAGAGGCATTGTGTGTACTTGTGTATATACCCAGAGAGGGGGAGTGTTCATGTGTCCATGAGGGCGAGGTCTTCTCACACTTTCTGCAGTTTTTCAGATGAGTGTTATTTGAGCCTTGCAGACCTACCAGTCGGAGAGAATTGTCATCTTGCAGAATCAAACTCCCTTTATGACACAGACACATTTCTTGGTATAGAAATGAGAAATATAAACTTGCCGAACAGAAAGTTACTAACCTGCCCAAAACCCACCCACTGCTACTGAGTTACTAAAAGATTACACCTATGAGCTGGGCGCAGTGGCTCACGCCTGTAATCCCAGCACTTAGGGGGGGCTGAGACAAGAGAATCGAGTTCAAAGCCAGCCTCAGCAATGGCAAGGCGCTAAGCAACTCAGTGAGACCCTGTCTCTACATAAAACACAAAATAGGGCTGGTGATGTGGCTCAGTGGTAGAGTGCCCCTGAGTTCAATCCCCAGTACCAAAAGAAAAAAAAAATTACACCTATGGAAGCTTCATACTTAGCTCCTGGATCTAGAAGGATACTTTTGATGGCTTCACCTCCTACCACTCTCTTCCTAGCTCCCTGGGCTCCAGTCACTGGTCTCCATGCTGCTTTTTAAATATATCATTGTTGTTAGGTGCTGTTAACTCTCCAATCTTCCATTTTCATGGCTGTTCCTCTCGTATCATTCCAACCGGGAGATGGGTTCACAACCAGGCAGGATCAAGTTGTTGAGTTCTGAACAACATGGCACACTGGGACAGTGTTCTGCCAATAATTGGGAGCCTCACAAGGCTGTACCCAACTCCAAGAAGAAAGAAGTCCTAGTCACCAATCTAGGGAAATTACAAGAAACTGTGGGGAATACATGTGGAAGAAATAGGAGAAACCAAAACACCAAGCAGCCACCACGTGGGGCTGTGGAGTCCACATTTACAACATCCACGTGGAGCAAAAATTCCTGTTACGAAATGAATATAAAATATTGTCCCTTGCCAGTGATATTGCTAGGAAACCTGGCGGCAGGAAAAGTAAAATTTGTCCTTAGGGATATTCCCACAGCCCATGCTATGTAGAACTTAATTTCCCATCGAAAGTGAACACATGATTCACAACAACCCACAGGGAAACCATCCACAACGTGGGAATATCAAATGCGCAACCAGTACAGGAATAAGAACCCGAAGAAATAGGAATGTTTCATCAGGAAAACTTGATGAAACAAAGGGTATCTGGAGGGAAAGAAAGTATAGATAGGTCCAGGGACCCCCAAATCCAAGCCTCATGCAGAAAGGCTGCAGCAACCCCCATTCACTCCATGGCATAGTGTTTATTCTCATCTTCGCTTTGTCCTTCTCAATGTCTTGCTCACCCATACACACATATGCAGTTTCTTCTTATTCTGTTTTGTTGGTTTTATTAAGATTACCAGATCATCTTTTAATAAAGTTGGATCACCAAAAAAGTTCCTAAAAACAAATTATTTAATCAAAATAAGTTATGTAAGGAAAAAAATCTGGATGTGCATACACCAAACTGTTAATAGTGATTACAGTTAAGGAATGGGATTGTCAGGGATTTTTGTGTTCCAAGTCATTCATTCATTTTTGTAATGTTATATTGTTTATGCAGAAACAATCTGTAAGTAGAAAAAACAGTTAAGTTTTTATTTGTTTGTTGGGGGATTTTTTTCGGGGTTTTTTTTTTTTTTTTTTGTACCAGGGATTGAACTCAGGGGCACTTGACCATTGAGCCACATCCCCAGCCCTATTTTGTATTTTATTTAGAGACAGTGTTTCACTGAGTTGCTTAGCACGCTTTTGCTGAGAGGCTGGCTTTGAATTCATGATCCTCCTCCCTCAGCCTCCCAAGCCACTGTGCCAGCTAACATGTTAAATAGTAACTCTTGCCCAGAGATAGTTTCTGGCATTAAAAAAGAAATTAAATTACTAATATAGCAAACAAGCATCCTACCCTTCACCCTGTGGTAATAGGCTAACCTAGGCTTCTATGGACAACAAGCAATTCACATACATTAGTTCATTTAATATCCACTGCAACACTGTGTGAGTCAACTCTCCATTGCCATAACTAAATACCTGAGATAATTAATTTACAAAGGAAAAAGTTTATTCAGCTTATGACTTTGGAGGTTCCAATCCAAGATCAGACAGACCCATTGCTTTGGGCCTCTGGTGGGGACAATGACAGTCGTAGAGCAAACTGCTCATCTCATGACCAGAGATAAAGAAGAAAGGCTGAGGTCTCACAATTCCCTTTGAGGGTCTAACCACAATAACCTAAGGACCTACCATAAGGCCCTACCTCTTAAAAGTCTATGGCACCTCCCAGTCATTCCACCCCAGAAACCACCAAACCTCTAACACAAAGACCTTTGGGGGATATTCACCCAAACCCTATTAAGTAGAAACAATTATTATTATTTCCCACTAAAGTACAAGTTCTAGCGAGGGATCTTTATCTTTTGTATTTACTGTTCTATCTCAAGCCTCCAGAACAATGCCTACTGCTTTGTGAGTTTTCAATAAATATTTATTGAGGGCTGGGATTGTGGCTCAGTGGTAGAGCACTTGCTTCACATGCATGAGGCATTGGGTCTGATCCTCAGCACCACATAGAAATAAATAAATAATAATAAAATAAAGATATTGTATCTATCTACATACAACCAAAAAAATATTTAAAAATATTTATTGAATGAATGCATATTTGACAGATGAAAGACCTGGGGCACAGAGAAGTTAAGGAAGTTGCCCAAGATCATGACTTCACTAAACTGTGGACACAAGCTGTGAACTTAGGTGATCTAACTCTAGAACTCATCCTCTAAATTGGATATTCTCTACCTCTGTTCTCTTCCATGGAAAAAAGACATCCCAATACACTCAAGACACCTTCTTGATATAGTAGACAGTGAGGATAAATGGAAGGAAGATCCTTGGAAAGCATTCTACTTAGTTTTTATGTCTTCTCTCTGTGTGTCTCATCCAAGGGCAAGGTTAATGCTCCACCCATCTTCACTATAAAGGGACTACAGAGAACTGGCCATCAGTTCCCATTTTCTAGTGGTGAAGGAAGCATCCTCTGAATTAGCTATTATCCAGATTAGCTGATCGATTCCCCTGGTCTTCCTTCTTGATTACTTAAGGGTCAGCTGTCCAGTCACCCCATTATTCATAGAGCTGGGAAGCCCCTCTGGACTCTCAACAAACCTAAAACCCTAGCCAGCTCAGCCTGGACTCAGGGAAAAAACTGGGGCTCTTGGGCTTCAAGTTTCTCTTGTTGGTTTTAAAGCAATGTAAGTAAAGGAAAGCCCCTAAGCTTATAGCATCCAGGCTACAACAAAAGTTTGAGGCTTTTATTTTAATTTTAAAAGACAGTAAAAATATCACTATTAGCACTAAGCCCTGGTTGCAGTGTTTCAAGGAGAGAGATTCTGAATCTCTCTCAGCAGAAGTGTTCACTGTTCAATATTTCCATACACACCTTAATTTTAGGAATTCATTTGTGATTCAATCTGTATGTTACCATTCTATTTTTCCTAACTGGGCTTCCATGGGACTGTAACAGTCTTGGAATAAATTAGCAAGAAAAAACCGGCTCATTTGATCCAACTCCCTGACATTATAGGTGAGGGAACTGAGAGCACAAGAGAAAACTATTTCCCCAAGGCCAGATAATGAAAAAAGCAGTGGGAAATTAAGGGGAACCTATCTAGCTCTTTGCTTTCATTTATATAATTCACAATATTTCCATTCATACTGAATTTAGTACATGCCTTCTGTATGTCCTACAATGTTGACCAATACAAAGAATTCAGTTTTCTTTGATCATGAAGAATACAAATTTCCCTAGGATTATAGTATGGACACATCAGGTAATCAGAAAATAGTTCAGGACAGCATTCCATTATTTGGATTTTTCTGTTATTCATGTAAATAATATCCACCCATTCATCCATTGGACCAACATTTATTGAATATAGCAAGAACTCAAAAAAAGACTTTGCTGTCAGGGAGCTTACAATCTATTTGGGGGAAAAAGAGATGCCCAAATAATTACTGCTATATTTGTGTAGATTAATGTGTACCTAGCTAATATCCCTGTCTGCAATGTTCATCAAGGTTGACTTTGATCCCCCTGTCAAAGGACAGGGGACACTTACTAGGACTTAAAAATTCACAGTATTGTTCCCAGGAAATAACTTTTTTAGTGCATTACACTTAATTATCAAGGCAACCCTGAATCAAAAAACTAAAATTATAAAAGTTATAAGTAATCTTTCCCAAATGACACAGCTAGACTCTCAAATTCACACGACTACAAAACCCAAGGCTTTTGACCATAGAGTGTCCATAGACCCTCTGCTGGCCAGGAAGATGTGCCATGGTGGTGGTGCTCATTCATGTTAACTTGAACCCTTCGGGCACATGGAAGAAGCCTCAAATATGATGATACAGTAGTACTTTACCATCAGGCTTCTAGAAGAGGAGAATTTGGCTTCAGGGGTGGTGATAATATCTATAGGATGTGCACAACTGGATACTCATGAAAGGGATTGTTCCGCAGCTTGCTTGCTTGCTTTCTGTCTTTCTTTAATTTGTTCAACAAATACTTACTGAGCCAGGAAAGCACAGGGTAGCAGGTATGCAGCAGCATGTTTTGTCCTCAACACAGGTGTCTGAGACTGATCTGTCTGGACCAGGGGGCAGAAAAGGGAGTTCATTCAAGCTCCCTCTTCAGCTGCCATTACACACAATAGAAAGTAAGATAGCACCCCTGCCTTCTAGAACTCTGTTCACTGCCTGCTTCAATCCAGTGCACTGCTTAACCTGGACTGGTCTTTTTCATGTCTTGCCCTCTCTGACTTTGGCTCACTTGAGTGCTGAAAGCCCATAAACACAGACCAGGTTTCCCTACTTTACCATCTTTTATCCCAACACTAACTGTCATAATTCAAAGTAGAGCTTAACCAGTTCTATGAGACAGTCAGTTTAGACCCTGAAGAAGATCTGGATATGATAGCATCACAGATTATATGGAGCAAATACTACAGTAGTAAACTGAATAGAGAGGTACAAATGTGCTAGACTATTCATAGAAGCTTCATCAGTGGCTGCATGACAACTAGGCACACACAACTGCTTTAACTGAAGCCCCTGAGCCATCCAGTGAGTTGATATCTGAGGAAAGCACCTGAGCTTTATGAGCAGGAGTTTGGGAAGTGAGTTCTTGTGCCCTAGAAGGAAAACTCAGCACTGGCCACTGACCTTTGGGGGGGTTGAAAGGTCAACAGACTAGCTACCACCCTCTTCCCAGTACTGGGACTCCTGACGCCATGTGTGTGCTTGCCCCGGAACTCAGACAAACAGGGAAATTCAGGAGGAAATCCTAATGTTCTGAAGTGTTTTCTGTCTGGCCTGAACTTGCCATCAGAGCAGTAACTGAGGAATGGCCACATTATTCTGGGGCTTTTGTTTAGAAATTGCTACTTCCTATGACTATCTTGCTAAATTGATGGAGTTTTCCCCGAAGGCCAAAATACCAGTCACAGGAGCCTGCCAGTCTGGCTGCCAGGCAGGCACACCAGGGAATCTCCCAGTCTGGGAGCTGGGAAGGAAAGGGCCTCAGAGGTCCACCCTCACACCCCGGGCTGGAATCTCTTCCATGACTTCCTTGCCAAGTAGAGCTCTAGTGACCACAGAATCACCTCCAGTGACCAGCAGCCTCTGTCCAGAGTGTTTAAAATCTCTGCTTTATATGGTACTGAAATCTGGGTCTCTGTCATCCACCCCTTGCTCTGCTTTTTCCCTCAAGACTAAGCAAAAACAAGTCAGCTTAATTCCCTTCCACAGAATAGCCCTTCTGTGTTTGAAGTTAATCACTGCGCCTCATTCCACCCTGTCTTCTCATTTTCAGACTCAGTATCCTTTCTCTGCAATATATGGCTTCCAGCTTCCTCACCAACGGAACATCCTATGGATCCCTCCCCAGCACCCACCTCCCTACTTCCACCCATCCCCAATAAGTCACTCCCTCATACACACATGTGGCTGAGCTGGGGCCTGACAGCTCATATCTGTCCCATGATATCCGACCACATCTTCCCATTCCAGCTGTGCTCTAGTTCTCACCCCATCCCAGCTGCTCAGGATCTCCCCTGTCCTCTCATCCCTCATCCCTCATCCCTCATCCCTCATCCCTCATCCCTCATCTCTCATGTCTCCTCCACACTGGTTCCTTTATCCCATATGTACCCCTCTATCTCCAAAACAAATCTATCCTATTGTCCCCCAGTAGCTGTCAATGACAATTCCTCCCCTTCTGTTCACACTTTAACTTCATGCAGTGTGGTTCCCTTTCACCACTCCACTGAAAGTAGTCTGCAAAAATCACCAGTGATCTCCTAAACACTGTCTCCAGCAAATACTCCTCAATCCCTATTTCACTCAACAACAGCATTGGACACTCCTGACCACAGCCTGCTACATGGGTCCTGTGGCAGCCGCTGTGTGGGCCTTCTCTCCACTTCTGTAGTTTTCCTACTCACTGTCTTTTGCTGAACTCGCTTCCTGTGCCTCTCTCTGATCTTTGCATGTAGACATGCCCAGGGGCTCTGTCCTGGGCCCTGTTTCCTGCTCACTGCACACTGCTGCCTGAGGACCCTCATGCAATCCCATAACTTCAACTATTCCCAGTGCCTTGAGCAGCATGTTCCTCTCCCTTAAACCTCTGGCATAGCCTTCTGCTTCATGAACATGTCCATCCACACAGCACCTCAGGCTTAACACGTGCCACACTTGTCTTACCTAGTAAATTTGCCTTTCTATCCTTATCACCAACCTTAGAGAGTAGAAGGCACCACCTTCCACAGGACTGGGCTCCACCTTCTTCATCTTCCACATCTGGTCTCCTCAATCATCAGGGCCTCTGTGAACACAGCATCTGCAATGTGCCAAGATTTTTATATACTTTGTCCCATTTAATTCTCACAATAGGACTACAAAAGAGTTATCTTGTTCTATTATCAGGGCAGATTGAAAAAAATGTTAAATAACTCACCTATAGTCACACAGTTACTAAGTGATGGAGCCCAACCTCCTGGATTTCAAAGTTCTCTCCATCTCCTATACACTGCCTTTCTTCTGAGCTCCTTATACCGCCTTATCATCTTTCCCCAATCCCTTCTCTCCCTCAGTAGCCCATTGCCTTACACCAGTGCTCCACAATCTCTCACTATGGTCACATGCTGCCTCATCTCCAGCACGTCCCAGCTCTTTGTCCATCATCCACTTCGCTGCAGAATAAACTTCCTGACACACAGGCCACCTTCCTGCCTCAGCCCCTCAGTGGGCCCCTGTTTAGACTCCAGAACGGTTAGACTCCTCACAGGGGGATACTAAGAGGTGGCCCCTGATTCCCACTCAACCTCAACTCCCCCACCTCCTCCCCTTCCTCACACCCTTCTTCCACAATCCAGCTCTATGCATTTTCCTAGAAAGGTACCATACTTTTCATTTCACATTTATATGATGCCCCCTCTGCCTGAAACCCTTTTCTCTCCTCTGTCAATACCCATGCAGTCTGTCTGGGAACCTCTGCTCTTTCTTGAAGCCCAGACTCTTGAATCCTGCTCTCTGAAGGCCTCACTGCTCTCTCCCTGGTAGGCTTACCTGCATTCTTTAAGTCTTCCTGTGTACCTGGCACATACCTTTATTATTACTCTTGCCACAATGTGTTGCAATTGCTTTTTAATTTTCTTGTGTCCCCATTAGACTAATGAGATCTTTGTATTCCTCGTTGTATACTGGCAAGTAGGATAGAGTATTATTCATAGCAGGCACTTAGCCATGTTGGTCAAATTTAATTTTAATGTCATACCTAGTAGAGTTGCTGGCACAAAGAAGATACTCTGCCTAATACATTAATTGAATTAGAATAGCAATTTCAAGAAATAATTGTGATACAATGTGACATATTTTATTATAGATATGTCTAGAGTATCATGGGAGCTCACAGAAGAAAAGAACTTGCACTATCCTAAGGGTCAAGAAAGAGATGACTCAAGGAAGACTTCTTAGAAAATGTGCCATATGTGCTGGGCCCTATAGCTTGAGTAGGAGTTGGCCTGAGCAAAAAGAAACCTAGACACAGAGAACCAGCAGCTGGAGCAAAGACACGCAAGAGCCCGCAGTGGCTGAGAAGCAGCAAGATGTGCCTGGAGTGTCAGAAAACATAGGCAGGTGTTGAGCAACCGGGTCAGGGCCAAAGTGAACACCAGCTATAGAATTCTGGATTTCAGAAGCTCTCTCAGGACTTTCCAAAAATAAGTGGCCTACACAGACTTGTGTATAGGAAGATACGAAGAATGGATTAGAGAAGTGGAGATAAACTTGAAGGAAATGAGATCAGTCATAAGAGGATCCTGGCCAGAAAGAGCAACTGCTGTAACCCTCCCAGAAGAGTTGGCCTCACTCTGAATCCACCCAAACCCACCTGCAGAAAGTTCTTTCTGCAGAGAATCATGTCCCTCAAAGTGTGCTCTACCGTAAGTGGGGGTGAGGAGTAGGCAGGGATGCAGCAGGGAACAGTCTCTGGTCAAATAAGCTTAGACAATGCTGGGTTAAACAGGTTTCTTAATGCAGGACTTTTCAGAGTCTTTGAAATACATTATATAAGCAATATGTAATATAAAGAGTGTTTAAACTTATTTCGCCACAGAATCTCTTTCTGAGGGCATCTCATGGGCTCAAGTTTAATGGAATATGTAAAATTAAAAAAAAAAAAGTTTCATGGTTCTATCAGCTCTAGTTGCTGGAAGGAAAGAGAAGAGATGAGAAGAAAGAAACAAGAAAAATAGCTTTAATTTCACTGTTGTGGAAGTCTTGCATGTGTTTTGCATTGGAAAAATGAAGCAGATGCCCATGGAAATCTGAGTGGTAGCTTTTAGTCATTCTATTTGGAGACAGGCTGAGCAATTTCACCTGCTCCTCCCAGGTCCCTTATGTTTATTCAGGCCTGAAAGAGATCAGACTCAGGTGTTTGAAACAATGGTGGGTTCTGACCTCTGGAACAGAGAAACCAGGTCCGTAGTCCCTGGAATGTTCTATTCTTGCCAACAGCCCTCACTCTACATTTGATCAGCTTGTGAGGGGAGAGGCAGAACACCTCCTTACCCCAGGGGACTATATCCCAGGTGGCAGGTGCCCAGCGCTATTGGCTCTGGCCTAAGTCTTATCACACTGTCACACAGCTTGCTAGGATACCCAGGCATAGGTCACCATTTGCAGACTTTCTCTTGCCTGAGCACTGGGGGAAAAAAATCAAACATCCATCCATCATCCTCTCTTTAAGTGAGCTCTAACCTTGAAATGCCTTCCCTGGCAGCTCCAAGGCCATTTCCCAGCTGAGTCCCTGGGGTCAAGAGGTCTGGACTGCTCCCATGTGGCTTGGGGAGGTGCCCTTTCTCCATTGCAGGAATTATTCACTGGAGAAATATAAACTGTTCTTCCACTGCTGCCAGGGATACAGGGTGAAGAGTTCAAAAGTGGAAAAAGGGACAGATACCCTGGAGCCTCCCTGGTAGGGGGCAGCTTCTGAAAGGACAGAAGTACAGCAGTACATAGCCAGCACTAAAATCAGGAAACTGCCCAGACCCCTGGGTAGGGGTCCCTGAGCAGGCCTCTTGGGAGGAGGCCTGTGACTGCTCCCATAGCCCTGGAGGGTGGCCACTTGCTGATCTGGTTTGTGTAAGCACAAAGAGGACTCTAACACACCAACCCTCCAGATTTTCCTGCCCCCTGTTGCTCATGCTAAGAAGGGTCAGACCTCCCACTTAGTCTCCCAGCAATATCTGAGTGAAGCTCCTAGCGTGCCCACTCCACCCCTAGACACTAAGTAGCTTATGTTCCTCTTCCAGCACTGGTAGATCAGGAGGTTGATAGAAGACCATTTTCTGTCTCCCTGTTTGATGTATGTTTTTCCAAGTAGAGAAAGAAATCCAGCTTTATTACCTGTTTAATTTTATCTTCTACAAATTTGTATTGCTTTTTAAAATTAAACAAAGGCAGATTCTGTAGTCAGATTAGAGACAGATCCAAATTCCAGCTTCACCACCTACCAAGTGCAATAGTGTAAACAGCCTCTAGGCAAATACATTCCTTCTCTGGAAATAGCAACTACTTAGGTCATGCAAAGATTGAAAGAGTGATATGTAAAGAACTTAGTGTAATGCTCAGCAGGTAATAAATATTCAATAAAGAGTAATGTTTTTGTTACCATTGTTCTTAGCATTTTAGCAACTTTATAAACTAATTGATAATCAACACTTAAACTTATGTTATGAAGAGAACCGGCATTTGGGTGTACATGGATGAATGGAAAAAAGATTTTGTGACCTGAGCCATTTAGATTTTCACTTTAAACTTTTTTTTTCCTAATTAACTTTTAATTAGTTTAACAAACTCACGATGCTAACTTTTCACCAACTCCTTCATTATCCACCCTTTTCTGAAACATTGTTAAATTATAGCATCGGCTCATCATCAATGCTCAATAGATGTGGATAAATGGAAGAACAATGGGTGGATGGACAGATGGTGGATGGATGGTGCTAAGATAGTGACTGAAGTAACCGCTCTTGATTAAAACTTGATTGGCCTGGTTTCAGGAAATGCTATAAGGAAGAGGCCAAAGGACTGGATGATGTGGTCAAGGCCCCAGAAGTCTTCATACAAAGAACAGAAGTAGCAAAAGTGAAGGGAAGTGGAAGGAGAGGCTGCAGTCAGAGACTGAAAGAGCACAGTGTGAAATCCTAGAGCAGGAGTGGTTCCTGGTAGTGAAAGGCCCAGGGAGCAGCCCTGGAGATGTGTGTACAAGGACAGAGTCTTCGAGGTTCTGAAGTTCTAGGAACTCAGTCCACGTCATTGGATGGTTGGTCCCTGGGGCCTTTTGTGCAATTCCAAGTTGGGATTAAATTGACCTGAGTTAAGGAGATTTTATTCTATATTCTATTGAATTGTTCCATGGGAAGGAGAATTTCTTATGTAAAACTGAATTAAATATGAAACAGTAACCATACACTGAAGAAAGGTTTTCATAATTCTTGCCTCATTTTTACCTTGGCAAATGAGTGGTGGTGTTGCTTAAAGGTCACCTGTCTGGTGTGTGTGAGAGAACGTGCACCACTTGCTTTGCTGTCTGACTTTTTCAGCGTTTTAGCCCCAGGCTAGTTGTGAAGCAATGCTGGAAGTCTTACATACAATAAATTGTCACCAACAACCAAAGACACCCTGTTCCCCATTTCCACTTCAAATACTTGAAATTCATATACTGAACAAAAATTAACAGTAAATTTTGCTTGGCAAGCATGGCATTCAATTTGTGCATGTGAGGTTTTATTTATCATTTCTGTTCATAGTACAGTTTTCCTTCAGTATCCAAAGGAATTTGGCTCCAGAACCCCCTGTGGATACCAAAGTCAATGGATGCTCAAGTTCCTTATATAAAATGGCATAGTATTTGCATATAACCTACCCACATCCTCCTGAATGCCTTACAACATCTCTAGATTATTTATAACACGTTATATGATATAAATTCTATGTAAATTGTTGGTATACTATATCATATAGGGAACCAAATGACAATGAAAAAGGCTGTACATGTTCAGTACAAATGCAATTTTTTAAAAAGTATTTCCAATCTGAGATGGATTGAATCCATATATGCAGAACCTGCAGATATGAAGGTATTATATTGTTGAGCACTTACGTGTCAGGCACTCTTCTTGGTACTGATTGTTAAAGGATTGTTAAACCATGGAATGCCTTATTGAGAGAAATTATGAGATGACTTTCTCTTTTAAAACATTTTTTAAATGATGATCTATATTTAGTTATGCACAGAGACAGAGAGATGGAAATGTTGATGATTGTACCTAATGATTCGAAGGTGACCCCAAAGAGACACATGTGGTAACCTTTTCTCTTACTGTCCCATTGAGGTGTCCAAGGAAGAGTCATAAAGTCAACTCAGGAGCTCACACAAGTTCAAAGCAGGTGCTTTGTGCTTTCCATGGCCCAACGCAATCTCTTACACCACATTTCCCTCTGAAACTCTTTTCTAGAGTCTTCTAGAACTAGATCTCTGATTAAAAAAGAAAAAATACCCAATATTCTCATTACTCTGACCACTCCCTGTCCTCCTGGTCTTGTTGAAATTTAGCTTTCAGCCAG
>CM053399.1:65460277-65478463 GCA_028644305.1 Xerus rutilus | reverse complement strand
AGAAGCTAGTTAATGATGAGACCAGGACCACAAGGCTGTGATGTGCACTCCCATTGCTAAGTGGGCAATGACTGGCAAGGAACTCCAGGATGAGTAGCCAACATAGGGGTTGACCCGGGCTGGAATGGTTCCTCTTCAAAGAAAAGAGAAATGGAGCAGAAAACCACATAGTGGGTACTCAAAAATAGGAAAGGAATACCCCCATGCATTGAATTTAAGAGGGCTATGATTGAGGGGGAGTGAGAGGTGGGGAAGGAGGGAGAAGTATGAGGAATTACAGTGGTAAACAGAAACCAAAACCACATCGAATGTGTGACCTAGGATAGGCCTGGTCCACCCCCATAGGACCTGGAGGCAGATTCTCAGAATATGCCTGGAACCCACACACTTCCGAGATTAGAACCAAGTGGCCCCCATGAAAATGAGGCCATGCTACCATCTCTGAACACCAGCCCAGACTCACATCCTCAGTGGAACAAAGAAAGAACTGAAGTCCTCAAGAGCCCCCAAGGCTGAGCTCCATGAGGGAAGGACTATGGCTTGGTGCTGCACAGGAGCCGGGACACATTAACTGAACTGTCTCCCAGCAAGTCGTACTGCACCATGCACCTCAGAAGGATTGCCCCCTCGGGGCTGGCCACAAGGCTGGGCCATAGCCCTTAGGGGAAAGAGTTCCCCAAGGCTTCTGGTAGTCTCCTCTGCCCCCATCCCAGCTCAGACTCATAGGAAGCATCAAGCCAGGTCAGGCTGGTCCTTGGAAAGCAAGGCTGCTGATGCTCTGACTCATTGCTGGCAGCCTGTTCAGGAATTTTGGAATAGGCAGAAGCTCGGGTGACTTTTGTTGTTTCAGCTGGAACCAAAGAAGCATCTCTGCTCTTATGGGAGGAAAGAGGCCTGGAAGGGGAAAGGCAATGAAAATGGTCATGCTGGGGGCAGGCCAGTTTTGACCTTGGAAAGGACAGCATGCAAGGAACCAAGTACAGAAGGCTGCTGGCCTAGAGCCCTTGGGCTGCCAGCCTCCAGGGGCAAGCTGACCACACAGAGTGGCTGGACAAGAAAGACCAGTTGGCACATCTGCTCCAGAGCATCTTCTACCCCACCAGCCTTCCCTGGACCTGCCTTGGCCCCAGTCCTTCCACATCCCCAGAGCCAGACAGCTTGTCAGGGTGCTCTTTACTACATCAAGCCACCGTCACTCCCCTTCACACTTTTAAGCCGTAATTTGTGACCCTGAATGTTTGACAGTCAGACATTGGACAGAACAAGTCTAGGTCTGAATCTTTTCTGCTTTGTGATTTTGGCCAAGTGGCTTAAATTCTCAGGGTATTCTTTTCCTTACCTGCAAAATGGACAAAATGGTGTTAACAGCCATGACTAATAATCAGTTGGTACCACCAGAATGGCCCGGATGCTTTCTTAAGACTAGCATCTGTTCTGGTTAGTTGATGCCTATGCTAATTCATTGTTATGTATTTCCAGTATCACCCTCCACTTATAGTACTGGTTGTGGTAAGGATTATAGTTATGTATAGGCAGGGACAGTCATATAGTGGTACTCAGCTTGAGGTGCATAACAGACTCTCAACATATAGGTATGAGAGGGAGAGAGGATGAATTGAGAGCCCAGACGGAGGTTCTAAAGGAGGCGAGGAGAGGCTCAGTGTGCTCACAGGACAGGGGAAGCCTGAGGGAAGGGAAGAAGGCCCAGCTCACTTTGCTCCACTTCCCAAATATGCTATATTCTTCCAGCACATTACATTACTCACTGGTCTGTGAGTTTTCTGCCAAGTCTGTGATTTTGAATGTGCTGATCCCTCTGCCTAGAACTCTCTTCCCACTCTTGGCTAATTTTGGTCTGTCCTTAGCAGCTCAAGTGTTACCCGCCTTGGGATACTGCCTTCAAGGCCAAGCCACAGATGTCTGGATGACCCCACCTCCTCCAGCTCTCAAGAGTGGTACCAGACAGTGATTGCCCACTTTTCAGGATGTTTCACAGTTTTCTAGGACCATGAATGGGGATCTTGGCCAACAGATGTGAAACACATCACTGAAAGATGACAACCTGGGTAGGAATGGGAGGGGCCCAGTTGGCTACACATACCATGGTAGGAGCAAACAGAGTGGCATGAATGGCCCAGCTCTGAAACTTTGCCCAGCTATTTTGTTCTCTTTATGACACCAGTAGTTATTTTTGGCTATCAGAGGTTCACTGCCCCCTTTGACACCCATCGCATACTGACCAACAGTTCCAGGCCTTGCCTTGGTCTTCCCCACAGTGAAATTCCCCATAGTCCCCCAGTCTCACCTAATGCCCAGTCCCCAGAGCCTTCCTCTCACTAGGTCCTGTGTGCCAAGGTAGTTCTCTGCTTCCAGAGCTGCCCCAGCCCTAAGGTTCACATGGATCTCACATATCTGAACCTGGCTCCTTGGACACCTCTTTTAGCCTACTGAGCAACTAAAACCCCAGAGAAGCTGAGATGATGGCAGGTATTCCCCCTTGTTCCTTCCAGACTGTAGCAGAATAGGCCTAGGCCTACCTTCTCTGTGGGCCAGGAACTGCCATCTAGGGAATCCAAGGGCTCTGGAAAACTCCTTCATGAGACAGAAATAGTGCCAAAGTACTCTACAAGGCCTTTGTTTGGTGTCCAGTAAGGGGAACTGATTTTTCTCTTAGACACTTCTGGCATCTCCTTGAGAACAAGCCTATTTCATTCCTCTTTATCTATTCAAAAACTTGTCCCTTAAAGGCCCAGAACAGGTGATAAATAGGCACTAGTGACTAAATGATGGCAGTAGCTGGTTGCTGTGGGAATGACTCTTGCAGACTCTTGCAGGCCTGGCTTTGCTGCAGAGGCTGTTCAGTCCAGCAGGGACCCAGGCCTTCAAGGCCACATTGGCCAGACCCTGATGGAGCAGAACTCTCCCCATCCTTGCTGCCTGACTCAGCGGGGTTGCCTTCACCTGATAAAGCAATGAGTTCTTCCCCTTTCATCCAATCATCTGCTGATCAGCCCAGAAACTCCTTTAACTTTGTTGAATGTGACTATTAAAAGCAGAAACTATGTCCTCGCCTTGTCCTTTTGTGCTATTTCCTGAACCTACAACCTCAAGTATTCAGTTTGCAGGAAATGTAATTATGGAAAGCTCCCTCTCTAAAACAAAAGTTGTTTTTCTTTCATCACAAATGGGAACAACCAGTCACGCTTTCAGCTGCCCACGACATTTATGAGCACAAGCCATGTTCCTGTGCATCTCTGCACCCCAGGGCTTCTCGGGGTGATTACCTCCAAAAAGCTAAGCAATTTCCTTCCTATGCATTTTTAAATTCTTGGCATGCAGCCCAAGAACCACCCCCCCCACACACACACACACACATACACTCAATTAAAGTTAATGATGGACGTGATAACCTTATTTGCTAAACTTTATAATTTGGGCCTTAACAGCTGAAGTTTTGCCTGATAAGTCAAAATTACAATGGTCCATAATTACAATAGCTTGCCACCTCAGAGGATGGCCTCAAAAAAGGATTCCAGAAAGGAAATCAGGATGAAGTAGCCACAAGGTAGACAATGAGTGTGGAGTTTCAGAAACCAAGTGCAGAAAGAGTACCCCAGAAGAAAGAATGAACAACATTGTCAAATGCTGCTGACAGGTCAAGGAAGATAAAGGCTAAGAACTGACTACTGAATTTGGCAAAGTGGAGATGACTGGTGACATCAACAAGAGGTGGGTCAGTCATTTGATTAGACTCATTTTCACAGAAAAGAAGAAGAAAAGTAATCGAGGCAGTAAGTATATTCTGTTCTTTGGAAAAGCATGGCTATAATGGGAAATAAAAAATAGGGTGGAACCTATATAAGGTCAAAGGAAGGTTTTTTAAAGATGGAAACTTTACAATATATTGGTATGCTGATAGGAATGATCCAATAGAGAGAGAGATACTGAGGATGCAAGAAACGGAGGATAGAATCACAGGACAAATTCCTTGAGCAGACAAAAGTGACAGGATCCAGTGCACAAATTGAAGTGATTTTAGCTAGGAACAGCGACAGTACCACTATGGTTACAGCAGGAAGGGCAAAGTAGGTGGACATGAAACAGAGTTTTTACAGACTTGGTGGTGAGAGTATCACAGGTTCTGTCCTGATTGCTTCCATTTCCTTTGAGTCTCACAATCCTCTTCTGAGAGAGAGAAAAAAGCATAATTGTGGGGACATGACAGTACCTACTTGGTAAAGTTGTTGTGAAGATTACATGAGCAAAGGCAGGTAAGCACCTAGCACAGAGCCAAGGTCATGATAAGAGGAATCAATAAATGGTAGCTGCCTTTGTGTTCTTGTACAGAAATGTGAAACTCTTTCCTGTCATATTTCCCTTTGTTTTGTGTTCTCCACCCCTACCAGAGTCACAGCCAAGCATCTGAATGACATCTGCCTAAGTTCCCTTCTCTCTGCCTTCATTTTACCATCCACTCCATAGTTCTTCCCTAGGAAAACCATAATGCTCCCCCTTCACTGCCTCCAACTCCAGTTAGGAAATTTTTTCTGGGCTGCAGAGCCTGAATGGGCAGAAGCACCTCCCCAGTTTTCTCTATTTGGCTTCCTACTGGGTGACTGAGTAGGCCAAGCCACCCTTTTCTTTCTGGCCTGTTTCTCATCTGTACACTTCAGGGCGTTGTGATCTCTAATTCCCATCTATCAGTGAATTTCTGCAGCTAAGCCCAGTTATTAAACCTTCAGGTTCTAAATCCAAGTGATATTTGACACCCAAAAGGAAAAAAACCATGAAGAAAGTGGGGTCTTTGAGAACGAGTCTGACAGAATATCTCTAGCGCCATCTGGTGGCGGGTGCTTGTGCATCCTCTTCTCAGGAAGCAGAAAGTTGTGCTGAAGTATGATCAGATGAGCAGAAAATTCCTTCTAACCAAATGACAGGAAACTAATACTTCACCAAGAGAAGCCCTGCAGTTCAATGCATCTCAAACTTGAATTGTCATTCAGGGGTTCCAGAGATGTCTTGAAACACAGATTCTGATGCAGTAGAACTGAAATGAAAGCAAGTTTTGAGGGGCAGGGAGGGTAAGCAGGATAGAGTTGTTTGCAGGGAGACACAAAAGGAGAACAGCCACCACAAGTGGACTTTGGAGAAAATAATGGACAACGGGGATTTGGAAAAAAGGATCATATTATGCAATAGTTCTCATTACCTCTTTAAATAAGTGATTTGATTAATTTACATAATTATTTAGATTTGCTTTGTTGAATGTGACCTTGGAGGGTTCTTTTGTTGTGGTTTGGTTTGGTTTGTTTTATTGCAGTACATTGCTGATCCTGGCCATGTGATAGCCTAGCTTTATTTAGGTTGGGTAAAATGTAAGTATCGGGGAGGAAGAGGTGGCTAATGATGCCTGGGGAAAGCAAAAGAGATCATCTGAGCTAAGTTTTAAGGAATAAGTAATGACTGACAGAAGGTCCTGTAGATCATAGGAACAGCATGAACAAAAGCTGGGTGGCGGGCTGGAGCTGTACCTCCATGGTAGAGTGCTTGCCTCACATGTTTGGAGCACTGATTTCAAGCCTCAGCACCACATAAAAATAAAAAATAAAGATATTGTGTTCATCTACAACTAAGAAAATATCAAAAAAAAAAAAAAAAAGCTGGGTGGCATGTTTAGGAGCCATAAATAATGCTGGTATACAGAGGCATGAAGCTACAAAAGTAACTTGATAATATACTTCTCTATATTTAAATTAACAAAAAGCAATTCACGACCTCTTTATAACACTTTTCACATTTGTAATCATTTAATGACTTCTTTCCTTACAAATAAGAGTGAATCTAGCCGGGCGCGGTGGCGCGAGCCTGTAATCCCAGCACTTAGGGAGGCTGAGACAGGAGAATCGCCAGTTCAAAGCCAGCCTCAGCAACGGCGAGGCCTCAGCAACAGGGTCTCAGTGAGACCCTGTCTCCACATAAAACACAAAATAGGGCTGGGGATGTGGCTCAGTGGTCAAGTGCCCCTGAGTTCAATCTCCAGTACCCTGCCCCCCCAAAAAAAAGAGTGAACCTGGCCTATTTAGGTACTTGAGTCTGGTTCATACATGCTGCTCACTAATTAAATGAATGCAACTATTTCCAAAGACCTCTGACTGCTGATTGTTACAGTTCTTGTATCAAAGCCTTGGTAAGCAGGGTGTTCCCTGATGGCAGGGGCCATGTTGGAGTCTTCTCTGTGCCTGGAATGGTGCCTGTCATCTGGTAGGCACACTGAGCACCCTGGGAAACTTCAGAAGGATATTAGGAAATTTTACTAGTCCTCAGCCATGCCTCTGGGACCTGCTGACAGCTCAGTAGTTTCCAGGCCACAGCCGTTTAAAGACAGGAGAGCCTGTACCCCATCTTCTAGGGAGTGTATTCCTAGTTAAAGTCCTACTTCCTGATGTCCACAGTGATGAATGTGCACTTACTAGACTCCAACTGCTTATCTAGCCCCTTATCTTAGCCCAACACAGATTCACCAAGACAGGCATAAGTCCAACGCATGTCCTAGAAGAAAATCCCACTCCTGAGCCAGCAAAAAGCAAATCATCTGGAAAACTGGAAATTGAAAACAGAAAATTCATTTAAACTCCCATTCTGTAACTGTATATTTTTGTCATCCCTTCTGCATTCTATGAGCATGTGCGTTAAAATTAGAATCATGGTATGTGTGCTGTTTAAGGTTCTCTTCTTTCCAACAAACTCCATAAAGCAAAGTTTAGTTGGTTAAGGGCATAGGCTCTCATAGTCTGATTCCCTGGGTCCAATTCTGGTTTGTGTTATATGATCTAGAACAACTCAGCAAACTGCACTGTCCATTTTCCCACTCTGAAATATGGGGATGATTGTAGTGAGAATTAAATGAGTAAATGTCTTTGTTAGGATATGTAAGGCACTAAGAAAAATCTCTGATGTTACTAACATAATATTTTTCATGCTGCTACACAATCTTCATTTTAATATCTGCAAAACATTCTGCTGAGTGTTTACACTAGCCAATTTAATCATTATTCTTTCATTAGATGTTAAAGTTATTTCCAGCCACTTTGCACCACAAATAACACTTTCATAAATGTCTGAGAACATATATTTCTGATTTTTCCATACACAGATTCCCAGAAGTAGAAGTATGAGATCAAAGGGCATGAACATTTTATGCCTGTGGTCTGCACCAGGAAATAGTTTTCCAAAAAAGGATTGTAGTCCTTTAAAATGCAAAGTGTGTTGGAACATTTTAGTTTTAACTGCTCCTTCACCAGCCCTAGAAAACATCAGTTTTGTTTTTAAATTTGTGCAAACTGAACAGGCCATAAATAGTTCCACTTTAATTTTCTTTTCTTTGACCATCATGAAGACTTAACATTGCCAAATGTAATTATGTTTTTATTATGAACTCTGTATCAGTCAGGGTCTACACCAGTTGCTTTGACAGAGAAAATTAAATAAATTATTGTTAATTATGTATTAGGGAATTGAAAAGCAGAAAAGGAACACCAAGGATCTGCAACCACCCCTGAGGCTGAAGGAAAAAAGGAAAGAGGAGGTGGCAGCAAGCTGGTGGTGGTGTCTTGGGGTGGAGTGGGAGAGGCTCCCTGTGAGGGTAAGGAATGGACAGCCTGCAGACTGGACTCAACTGCTGTTGTGGACGTGCAGAACCAAGGCTGGGAGGCTGTGCCTGACTTGGCAAAAGCAGAATTCAGGATGCTCAGTTGAATTTCAATATGAAATAAATAACAAATACTTTCTTAGAATGTGCATGCTAATGTTGCAAGGATATGCTTGTACTAAAGAATTACTTGTTTGTCTAAAATTAAAATTCTACCAAGTATCCCACATTTTACCTGGCAACCCTACAGAACTGAGATGATGCAGAAAGTGTCCACACTACCCTACGTCTAGCTTTTCAGTCTCCCTCTCGTGCACCCTATTGGAAAATCCCAGCATAACGCCAGCTGGCAAAGTTGAACAAGGTTTGCAGATCAAACAGTGTACGAGATGGGTGGATCTGGAACTGAACAACAATGACCCAATAAGTGGCACAGTTCACCTTTTTGGCTCTTTTTAGCATCCATGCACATAATTCTGTACATTTGTACTCCCAGACAACAAAAACTACTTTAGGTGCTAAGTAACTCAGTGAGACCCTGTCTCTACATAAAACACAAAATAGGGCTGGGGATGTGGCTCAGTGGTTCAGTGCCCCTGAGTTCAATCTCCAGTACAAAAAAAAAAAAACCTACTTTAACAAAATGCAACTATCTCCAAGAAATGAAAACATTTTCACCTTCTCCTCAAAATGGGATGAGACAGTCTCAACAGTCATTTTATTCATCGTTGGAAGATAGTCATACTATTCATCTTCTGGGCAGGATTAACCACTCTTAGAATTTAGTTATAGTCACACTTAAAAATTCAGTTACTCAAAGACTAAAGCAAAGTATTAACCTCCAACCAAATATGTATAACATAATAAAAGGAAGGGAAAGGGAGAAGAAATTAGCTAATGTATACCATTATATACAGTTATGTAAGAATGAAGGAAGAAATATGCATGACTACTACATTCCTTTCTCTCTTTTTTTGTGGTGCTGGGGATTGAACCCAGCGCTTTGTGCATGCAAGACAAGTACCTTACCAACTGAGCCATATCCCCAGCCCCATTCTTTTTTTTTTTTTTTAACCAGTGGTGAGGCCATAGCTTACAAATTTCTTCCTCAACCTCCTATTCCATATTTTCTTGTTCTCAGAGAAGACTCCAGCTAGCCAGGGTTCTCGGTCTTTACCCAGTAGGGTGACCCATACCTTCAATTTTGGTTTTGTTTTGTTTTTTAACATCAGAATGCTTTTCAAGTCACAGTACACATATGGAGCACAATTTTTCATTTCTCTGGTTTCAAATAAGGTAGAGTCACACCATTCATGTCTTCATACATGTACCTAGGGCAGTGATGTCCATCTCATTCCACCATCTTTCCTACCCCCATTCCTCACCTTCCCCTCCTTCCCCTTTGCCCTATCCAAAGTTCCTCCACTTTTCCTATGCTTCCCACCCCCACTCCCATTGTGGATTAGCATCCACTAATCAGAGAAAATATTTGGCCTTTGGTTTTTTGAGATTGGCTTACTTCACTTAGCATGATATTCTCCAACTTCATCCATTTACCTGCAAATGCCATGATTTTATTCTCTTTTAATGCTGAGTAATATTCCATTGTGTATATATACCACAGTTCCTTTATCCATTCATCTATTGAAGACCATCTAGGTTGCTTCCATGGTTTAGTGCTGCTATAGACATTGAGGTGGCTGTGTTACTGTAATATGCTGTTTTTAAGTCTTTAGGGTATAGACCAAGGATTGGGATAGCTGGGTCAAATGGTAGTTCCATTCCAAGTTTTCTAAGGAATCTTCATACTGCTTTCCAGATTGGTTGCACCAATTTGCAGTCCCACCAGCAATGTATGAGTGTGTCTTTGCCCCTACATCCTCACCAACACTTGTTGTTGCTTGTATTCTTGATAACTGCCATTTTGAGTGGAGTGAGATGAAATCTTAGAGTAGTTTCGATTTGTATTTCTCTAATTTCTAGAGATGTTGAACATTTTTTCATAAATTTGTTGATAAATTGTGTTTCTTCTGCAAAGTGTCTGTTCAGCTCCTTAGCCCATCTATTGATTGATTTGTTTGCTTTTTTTTTTGGTGTTAAGTTTTTTGAGTTCTTTAAATATCCTAGAGATTAGTGTTCTATCTGACGTGCGTGTGGCAAAAATTTTCTCCCAAAGTGTAGGCTTTCTGTTCACTTCATTGATTGTTTCTTTTGCTGAGAAGAAGCTTTTTAGTTTGAATCCATCCCATCTATTGATTCTTGATTTTATTTCTTATGCTTTAGGAGTCTTTTTTTTTTGTACTGGAGATTGAACGCAGGGGCACTTGACCACTGAGCCACATCCCCAGCCTTATTTTGTGTTTCATGCAGAGACAGGGTCTCACTGAGTTGCTTAGCGCCTTGCCATTGGTGAGGCTGGCTTTGAACTCGCCATTCTCCTGTCTCAGCCTCCCTAAGTGCTGGGATTACAGGCTTGCGCCACTGCACCCAGCTGCTTTAGGAGTCTTGTTAAGGCAGTCAGGGCCTAATCCAATGTGATGAAGGTTTGGGCCTACTTTTCTTTTATTAGGCATAGAGTCTCTGGTCTAATTCCTAGGTCCTTGATCCACTTTGAGTTAAGTTTTGTGCATGATGAGACATTAGGCTATACCTTCAGTTTTAAGGGTTCTGAATCTTCAGTAGCCCTGCTTTTTTTTAGTTGCAATAGTATTTACTATAGAGCATGGAAATATTAAGACACACCCCAGAGGATCCCCTCAGTACCAGATATACTCCTTCCTGCCCCAGATTTCCTATTGGTTATCAGGATCAATCACTACAGATAGAACAAAAACCTCTTTTTTGCCCACTGGTGTAGTGGTATAAAGAGTTCCAAATGGTCAAGTGGTGGTCTCAACTCCTGATTCAATAGAAACATGGTGTATATCTTAGTAGAAGTATTTCTTTCTTGGAAACTAAAACTTTCAATCTAGTAGGACACAAAGGTATAAAGACAGGAAACAAAAATTCTGCAAGTGGGTTATTAGGTAAAATGGGGCTACTCTCATTTCCAGACTCATGTATTCTGGCTACAGAAGAAAGAACCCAATATAGTGTTTGCTAAATCAGATTATATATTGTATCTTTTAAGATAGAACATCTTCCATATAGTGTTGCTTCAACACAACTCTTTTTCCTTGGTCATCTGGCTCCACTACTGATCTATTAAGCCAGCTGCTTCTAAGTGGTTGAGTATACATTAAGACCAGTGAATTCCTTGAGCATGAGCCTTCTGCTGCACTTCTTTTACTATGAAATTAATTTCTTGATTAGAAGCCTTGTTTGGATTATAACTGGATTATAACTGGATTGTGAATAGGTATTCACAATCATCATCTACAGATGATGATGCTGGCAGCAGCATGATAGACAGGAGAGAAGTTCCTATCTGAAATAGCTATATATTCCAGTGAAGACCCATTTCTTGTCTTGCTTGATGGAAGGAGTCCAAGTTATCCAGCCATCCACCAGATGGATATCAAAAGTTCAACATTGGTCTCTACCATGGACAAATTAGTCATTCAGCAGTATCAGTAACAGATCAGCATTGGTAAAAGGAAGTTCATGCATAGCCTCCATCCTTGGCCACCATGTCTACTTTGTATACAAGCTCATTAGGCAAACCCTAGGTGGCTGGGGAAAGATGCTGGCTAGCTGACATTCATTTTATCTGCTTGGTGATTGAGAACCTGTTATTACATCCTTTGGTGAGCTGTCACATGAGGCATAGATATCATCATACTCTGAAACTATTCTAAGAGGTCATCCTCACACCACTTCCCAGAACTCCTCATCACTAATCTTATTCTTTTTAATATTTGAACTTGTATTTATTTGATTCTAGGATTTTTCTCTCCAATTTTTGTGGTAAATACCCATAATATTTGACATTTAAACTCTTTTCAATGTACAGTTGATTGCATAACCTTAAATATATTTAAGGTTATGCAATCATCACTATTATCCACACCCAGAACTCTTTTCATCTTGTAAAAATAAATTCTATGCCAGATAATGATTCCCCACTCCCAGGTCATCATCAATCATAATTTTGTTCTCTCCAAGTCCCTGACCACCCATGACAACTGATCATGAATCAAAAGAAATCCAGAGGATGGGGATGTAGTTCAGTGATAAAGCACTTGCCTCGTATGCATCTAGCCATGGAGTCAATCTCCAGCACTCCCCAAAAATAAAAGTAGAACTATACATCTTTTAGACCAAAGTGAACAACTAAATTTATCATTGAAGTCATATCTGTCCACTGTCCTTGGCATTATCCTTTTATATCCACCTGTGAAGCTGCAACCTTACACGTAGCTGGTGCCAGTATAGCATTAAGAACAATCTATAAACTGAGCCTGAGGTTTTTTCTTCTTGGACTACAGTCTAAAAAATTCCTTAGATAAGGAATAATAATAAGTCCTTAGATGTGGACTGAGGAAAAGGAAGTTATACAGCAATGGCTTTATCAAGTCTCAACCACCTGCTCATGCAACTTACTTGTCCCTTCTGGACATACTCAAGCCATTTGTTGATGATATGCTACCAGATACAACCAACCTTATGTCTTGGTGGAGAAGATGGGCAGCTCAGGACAGACATATGGTCTCTTGATATCTCATGGTTAGGCTGTCCTTTCATTTTCAAAGATGTCTTTGCTTACCCTTTAAATAAAGCATTCTGGGGGCTTACACTTCTTTTTTGGCATCCATTAAATTTTATTTATCCTGTCGTTTCATTTATGGATAATGGCAGTAGCAGAACCTAGGCTATCTGGTCATCTCTCCTGCAGTCAAGAAACAATTGAGGATATGCTCATCAGAAGAATAGTTATCTACAAAAAAGGACAGGGATTTACTCTAAAACTTTCATGCCTATAGGCTTGACTTACATAAGGGCTGAAGAAAGTTGTTTCTTCCTGCACAGGTCCTAGGTGTTGTGAACTCTGCTAAGAGAAAGTGTTCTCTTGGAGGTTGTGAGCCAATGGACAGAGTTACTCACAGTCCACTCTTTTGCAGGCACAGCCTCTGTCGCTGTGGCAGGGATCCTCGCTGCTCTGAGAATCACCAAGAACAAACTCTCCAATCATGTGTTTGTTTTCCAAGGTGCAGGTGAGGTAGGTGCCATCAGGGGGTCTCTACTGTTGTTCCAATTGAAGAATAAGAATGGGTGGAAGACAATCAAGAAGGAGGGTGTTCTATGGTTCTGAGAAGAGGAAGCAGCACAGTGCATTCTGATCATCTCCACTGCCTAAACCTCAACAATTGAGTTTATTGATGCAAGAATTTACCTGGGCCTCCTGGGAGTCATGAGGCTATGGGAAAGAATAAGAGCTTATTTGGGTGAGGCATCTGATCCATGCTGAGCAGCTATTTCTTCTGTGTCTAAACATTTTCTTTATGGTACCTCTCAGGCAGCTATGGGTATTGCCCACCTTCTTGTCATGGCCCTGGAGAAAGAAGGTATACCCAAGGCAGAGGCCATAAGGAAGATCTGGATGGTAGACTCCAAGGGACTGATTGTTAAGGTACTGTAAATCTGGAGACTGGGAAGTTTCCCAAGAACTAAACTGGAAGAGTTCCCTAAAGGGTGAAGTTCTCATACAGAATAGAGGAGAGTAATGGTAATGGCCTAACCCCCAAAGCAAAAGATTCACCCCAAAGTAGCCTTAATTGCTCTTTTCTGAAAGTTCTGACTATGTATGAGTGTGTATGTGTGCTTCTTCCAGCCTTGTCTCCCACCACTCCTGCCTTGCACTAACCCTCCACCATATTAAATGATAGTTCTCCAAAAGTCACGCATTCCCTCTCTTCCATACCTTTGCACATTTGTTCTCCCTGAAATGCTCTTCTCCCTTTCTCCAAATACCCTCTCTCAATTCTCAACCCCTTTCCAGTTTCCTCCTTACCTTCTGATTGAACTCAAATATTAGCTACTCCAAGAAGCTTTCTGAGAGCATTAGGTCTCAGTTTCTTATACATGCTCACATAGGCATCCCCATTCCATAGGCTGCACCCACTACTTTGTAGAACAGATGGCTTTTACTTGTCTGTCTCCTCACTAAGCTACATAGTCTTGATGCCAATGCCTGGCACCTGGTAAGCACCTAATTAATGTAATTAATGTGTGAGGTATGAGTGAAAAAATGAGAGAGGGAGAGATACAGCTCAGTTTCTGACTAGAATGTGAAGAGAGACACAACTGGATGACCCCCCACCCCTTAGAGCTTGATTCAGAACTTCATCCTTTAATTTCCAGAATTCCACTAGCATATAATGTCAGTGAGAGATGGAAAACAATGAGCAATACAGGAATGGAGAAGTGCATAGGATTATATACAAAGAATAGCAAAGACCCTCATCAGAAACTGGCCTTCCTACAGAGCCAGATCACTGCCAATAGAAACTTAGGCCTGAAGAGTCCTCCTCCCACTTTATGTCATTCCAGAGCATAATCCAGCCACAAGTATAGGTTACTAAAGCTTTCCACTCTTGCCCATTTTTCACCATCATTTTGTTCATCCCATGAAGCTCACCCCTACCCAACAAAACTGACATCGTCACTCTGTTTCTCATGAGGCCAGCTGGTCCGAAGAAGTCATCAGAAATGTTTGTGCTATTTTATTAGCATTCATGCCAGCTTGTCACCCAAGGACTTCTATTTGGGAAAATGGAAGAAATATAGAGTTGTTCACCTATTCCAAGTCTGTTCTGGAACTCAGCTTATTATTCACAGGGAGGTTAATGACTCTTATAAAACACATTCACATTAGCTCCCTGGTCCTAAATGGCTCAAGCCCCTGTCCCTTAACTGAGCCTGGATCCTGGATATCTTGGGGCCAAGGGACTTGGTCAGACTGACGGATTTCCTAAGAAGCTTTTTGTTCTGACCCAGCTCAAAGAAATGCCTACGGATTCTCCTGATGTGGTTTGGGTTAAAGAAACACACACACACAGGTTCCATCTTAGGTTCTACTGGGAAATCTGATAAAGAGGTCAGGCCCCAAGACTTCTGAAAGATCAGACAAAATTATGGGGCTCAGCAGGGAGTGTTCTCAGAGTTTCCAAAAGCATTCTTTCCCCTGCCCAACAGGTTCTCAGCACCACAATTTTTCATGAGCCTTTTTTTTTCCTATAGGGGAGGAGCCACCTGAACCATGAGAAAGAGATGTTTGCCCAAGACCATCCTGAAGTAAACTCCCTGGAGGAAGTAGTAAGGCTGGTGAAGCCCACAGCCATTATAGGTAAGAAGATGCAGGTGATACGCTGCCTAGCCCAGCTAACTCTCTTGATTTGCAGATGGAGAGACTGAGGCTCATCCAGGAGACATAAGTAACTTACAGAAATGCCACTGTATCCCCTGTCTCATGTCCAATTCAATGCCAAAAACTTCTACGGAGTATCTGCTATATAAAACCATAAAACTAAGCTCCCAGAGTTGGGGCTTATATAGTATAGTTGAAAAGTGTTGGGCTGTATCTCTAACCCAGATGAGATGAGCATTCCCCCAACAAGGCTGAGACCCTAATATCTCTCCCTGTACTAAGGGAGCAGCCCACTTTCAATGGCAATGCCCAGTAATATCTTCAAGATGCGTCTAACTGGCAGGGACATGAGGTAAACCAGTGGTTCCTTAAGGATGAACAGGAGGCCTCAACTCAAGCAAGAAGAAAATCTTCCCTTCTTTTCTCTCAATCTCTATGGTAGATGCCATCCCCAAGACTCCTGATCCTTTCATGGTACACCTAGTTTCCCCAAGAGAGGAATGGGTTATTTATGAAGAGTAGGTATCCCCACTACCCCACTTTTCCCTGTAGGTGTTGCTGCCATCGCAGGAGCCTTCACGGAGCAGATTCTGAGGGACATGGCCTCCTTCCACGAACGCCCTATCATCTTTGCCCTGAGCAACCCTACCAGCAAGGCCGAGTGCACAGCTGAGAAGTGCTACCGGGTCACCGAGGTCAGCGGGGAGTCCTTTCTTCCCCCAGCTGAGAGGGCATAGTAACAATAACCATAAGTAACCCTTTGAGGGTGAAAAAAAATCTTCATCATCAGGAAACTGAGGTTCAGAAAGATGAAGTAACTTGCCCACGATCACAGAGCATTCCTTATTAAAGGAATAGAGCTGATCCTCAAACCCAGCTCTAATTCCAAAGCTCTTATAATTAGGGTATGCTGGTCAAGTTTCCCCCTAAATAACATGAAGCTTTGGCCAGAACCCAAGGCTCTTAAAACTCTAGGATACTTCCATGCCTGTCATGTCCTGGTTTGGCCTTCTCAAGAGATGACAGGTAAAAAGGGTATGATGAACTCCATCATCTGTCAGCAGTTTCTTGGCTGTCAAATAAGTTGGGTCGGGGGCCTGAGCTTTCTGGTCAAATGAATAAATGTGCTTTCAGTACTTGCCATGTTCTCAGCACAATGCTGGGCATTTGGGAGAGGATGAAGAAGGGTTCAACATTTGGAAGACAAGAACAAGCTATCATTACTGCCCCAAACCCTTCTCTAAACTCCAACCTCTGCTTTTCTTCCTGGCTCCAGGGCCGAGGGATCTTTGCCAGTGGAAGTCCTTTTAAGAGTGTGACTCTGGAAGATGGCAAGACATTTATTCCTGGGCAGGGAAATAATGCCTATGTGTTCCCTGGAGTGGCGCTGGGAGTCATTGCCGGTGGGATCCGGCACATTCCAGATGAGATCTTCCTCCTAACGGCAGAGGTATCATGTCCCTGCTCCTTTGAATGTTTTCAGCAGAGCCTGTGGGTTAACACTAGGCCCTACACTGGGTCTCTAAAGATTCCTCCTCTTTTTGTCTCTTCTACCTGCCTACTCCCAACCCTGGCGATGGATCCCCAAAGTACTTAAATCTCAGGCATCTCTCTAAATTATCTTGGGCTTGACTTTCTTTCAAATTGCATGTAGGCTTTTGAGGGAGGATGGGAAATAGAGGAAGGGGGTATTGTCAGAAGGAACTAGCAGTGAGGGAACATATCTAGTATTGCTCCCCACCTCCCAGCAGTGTCATCTAGATGCCTAGAGATGTCACCAAAGCCACCTGAAACTGGGACTTGTGGACCATGACACGTGATGGATTTTTTCAACCACATGCATTGGCTACATCACTGGGACCGGGATAACTGGCAACAGTTAGCCCCACTAGGACACTTTCCTTAAGGAAGCAGGTGGAATTCATGCCTGGCTTTGCCTATTCTGAGCACTGTTATAGGAATGTTGGGGATATACCTATTCTGAGCATCATACCAGAAAAGGTCCCAGAAGGATTCTTTACTGGAAGAAATGGTTTATTTACAGTGAGAAAATTCATTAAGAATGACATTTCACACTTACGGTAACGGTTATTAGTAACAATTACAGTACTGACATTATCAAATCCCAGGCATTTGACATTTATTCTCACTCTGAAGAATCCATTGCCTAGAATGTCTCTCTTGGTGGGAGGAGGATTAAGCTACTCAAAGATTTATATAAATATTAAATATATTTATATCTCTAACCTATAAATAAATGTATACTTCTAACCTTCTTCTGTAATTCCTCCTCACCATGGCACTGGTAAGACCTCAAGCCAAGGAGGCATGAGAAATGCTTCCACAAATCCCTGTCCAGACCCACCCTCTGAGTCCCACAGGGAACTGTCCCACGTCCTAGGTCCCTTCTTACTATGTCTAGTCATTGATCACTGGCTCTGCAAGGCCATAAAATAATGTTCCCTGAAGACTTTCAAGCCACCCCTCACTCTATGCACACCAGTTATGACCTTGTACCACAGCCCTCTGTTGATCTTGTCTGAGTAACCTGCATTCATATTTCTTCCTATTGCTGTAATGGGTGTTCTTGTCTTGTGACTGTGGGCAGAGCTGTTTGAAATCCCCATTAGATGGGAAGAGTCATCCTGCTTAAATACAGGCTACATGTAAATTTCCCTGTTGTGCAGAAACATAGTTGCTATAGTCCTTCCTATGTGACCCACAAGACATCTGCACATCCAACACTTTGTGCCACTTCAGCTCCATCATTTCATGATGAGTGTCCATTGATTACACAGGAAACTCTTCTCAATCTACTCATTAAGCATCTGCTGTGACCAGCATAAACTCCTTCACTTTTTTTTGTTGTTGTTACCAGGGATTGAACTCAGGGGTACTTAGCCACTGAGCCACATCCTCCTTCCTTTTTTGTAATACAGTATTTTTTTTTTTAAGTTAAACTCCCCTTTTAGGGAAAATTAACCTTTATTTTTTTTTTTTTTGGTTTGGTTTCCCATTCTTTTTTTTTTTTTAATTTTTCTCAAAAGTTGCATTTTAATACATGTTATCAAACATAACAGAAAAAAAGCAAATTTTCAGAAGCTGTACACACTGTTCACTGAAAACATTTGTTGAGGCAAATAGAAAAAAAAATTGTTACAATCATAATTTTTCTAACTTTGCACAAAATTATAAGCAGATTACATTCTTCATATTAAACACCTTTATATGC
>CM053399.1:65436895-65459777 GCA_028644305.1 Xerus rutilus | reverse complement strand
GGAAATTATATCCCTTAGGGACCTGCCAAAGTTCCAGGTGTGTCACCAATTAGAAAACACCAGTTGCATTGTTCTGAGCTTTTGAGGCCAACAGCCTTACCTACCTATGAGATGTCTACACACACCGCCCTCTAGAAAAATATGAGATTGGGGAGTAAAATTATGAATTATCATGCACAGTCAAGCACTTAGAAAATATTTATTATGATATTGATTCATTATGGATGAATAAAATGAAGTTTCTTACATAAAGTCACAAAGGGAGTGGCAGGATTGGGTCAGCAGTCCCAGCAGCCAGAACAAAGCTGGGTTCCGTTCCCAGTGCCTATGGCAATGGGTTCCAGTCCTCAGAACCATTCAGGCACTTTTGTTGCCACTGGAGACAAGTTCCAGGAATAAGTAGTGGTGGGAAAAAGGCAGAAGGGGAGAACCAGCCTTCTTGAATTCAATAAGGGGTTAAATAATCTACTGAAAGCATCAAACCTGAACAGTAATTTTTTTCCTGAGGTAAAAATATGCAGTTTCAGAATCACTTCAAACTTGTAAAAGATTTAAATGTTCCCCAGGAAATAGTTTTATACAAGCAACCGGGAGCCGTGCAGGAACTTGTTCATGTGCCACAAGTTGCTCTTGCCCATGTTGGACATGCGTCTCTGGCACTGTTTGCAACGCTGATACTTCTTGCACTGGTCCAAGAGGAACAGCTTGTCAGAAGCCCTGAGGAACAGGAGAGGAGAGTGAAAGTAGTGGTTAGTAGTTGTTGTGCAAGACTCTGGAGGCTCCTATCACATTACTGCCTGCAACTCAAACCCTGTCCAGGCTCTCCCTGCTTGCAAACTGCCACTGTCTCCTCTTCAGTAAATCTAAGCCCCTCACTTGGTGCCTTCACAGCAACAGTCTGCCTGACCCTCTTCTCCAGCCACACACACCCAAACCCACTGAGAACACAGTGCCCAAAGTCACACAGCCAGCAAAGGGTGACTCCAAAGCTTCCATGTTTGCCTTTTTGCCACTTGGATGCACCTCCCCTTCCTAGGCTCCTGGAGAGACAGCATTTGAGAGGGAGATCAGGCCATTAAGCTGCTGGTTAATAGCACCTGCAGGGCATTAAGAGTACACTTACAATGAAATATCTCAAGAGGCCAGAGCTTCTGGAGAGTTAAGGGCAGGACAGAAAGTGGAAACAAATAGAACAAAATCGGCTGACATCAGCAGTGACTGATCTTCTACCTTGACAATTCTCAGTTATGCAAGCCAGTCCCTGGTTGTTCCCCTGCCCCATCAACACGTGTCTACAAAGGTAGAATTCTGTACACCCAGAGCCTCAGAGGCAGCCCTAAAAGGAGAAAGTGTGAACAGCCTAGGAAGTGTTAAGGGAGACCCACCTTGCTTGCCTTGTGACGAGACAGACAGCATGTGTTAACTGCATGCACTTGAACCGTGTTTTTGCTTTTTTTTTTTTTTTTTTTGTCTTGTAAACACTGTAGTATTTGCTATGATTTCTTTTGTTGTTGTTGTTGTTCTACTTAGTTATACATGACAGCAGAATGGATTTCAATTCATTGTACTTTTGAATTTTATATCAGCCACTTCCTTCTTCCTATCTGATGCCTGCTTCAGTCCCTGCCCTCAACTTGGCCAAGGTCCTCAGAAAACAAATCTGCTCTGACCAGGAGCAGATTGGTCAGCCTATCATTCAAGATTATTCCCTGTATCTCCTTTATCACTGTGTTCACCAAGCATTTTTACTAAATCCAAATAAAATCTTCCCACCTTTAGTCTCACTGCCTTTTACCTGCCTTCCTACAACACTGAAAAAGTGGCTTGAACTCTCCAATCCCCCTTCCCTTCCTCTTCTCTAGGCTATGCAACTCCATTTCGCCTTTGGGACCTATTTTCCACATCATCCCTTATACTTTCATAGTCTTACAATATGTGTTTCACCCATTAGAAAACAGGTGAGAAATGCCTTACAAGAAGATATAAAAGGATTTACAAATCAAGATCATTGTAACAAAATTTATCTGTGATAAAAATGAGTTGACAATCGGCAATTTAAACTATTATTTTGACATATCTGGGATTGGGTGGGTTTTTTTAACTTTTATTTTATTCATTTATTTATATGTGGTACAGAGAATAGAACTCAATGCCTCACATGTGCTAGGCAAGCACTCTACCACTGAGCCACAACCCCAGCCCTTAGAGTTGGTTTTAATAATTTGTACAGACTTGGTCTGTCTCATCAAATTTCTCATTCTGTGAAATTCTATCTTACATTTTTGAAGGATTTTAATTTTTAAGTGTAACCATTTCCCAACTCCTTATTCAGTTCTTAAGACTTCTCTGTTAGCTTGGTGAGGCAAACATTTACTTTCCCATTTTACAAATAAGAAAAAACAAGACAAAAAAGATTAGCTGCCTCTCCAAAGTTAGTGCTAATTATCAAAGCCAGGACAAAAACCCAGATTCCCTAACTTAAATTATAAATATACCACTGGAGAGGGGGTTAGCTCCATAATGGGCATCTCATCTTTCCAGTTGTCTATCTTTCCCACAACTCCTTGACTCTGCTCCTAAATGACCATTCCATAAGCATTGGAAGTGTTCAGGTCAGAAACTCACTCTCCTGGCTTTCCAAAAAGAATTCCCACCACCTTCCTCAAATTGAAAATGAAGCCACTCTAATCAGAGGCACAGATTAGGGCAGAGTTGGTAAACACATGACATACAACACAGCAATCTCCAGTCCCTTGTTCACAGCAGACATTTCTAATCAATCACAGCAGCATTTCCCACTAAACACAGACTTGCTTTCTCCATTAAATCTTCTAGTCAACCACCACTGATCAACTGGAATTGATGCTTGGAACCTGTTATCCCAGGAAAGTAAATAAGGAACAGGGGAATTTTCTTCAAAGAACTTCTGGTTCCAATCAGGTGTTACCGCTCAAAAGACTTTTCCTCCAGGTCCTTCTCCTTCTTTATTGCAATGCTATTTTCCCAGTCCTCCTGCAAGCATTGGTTGATTTTGTTCACTCTCTCCAGCTCTGCAGTTCTGTCTGCTAAGTACCTGGAGAGAAAAGAGCAGTCTGACTCCATTCCTAATATTTGAAAGAATATGCATTAACCTTGGGCACCCCATTCCTTCCATGTCAAATTAAACAGAAAACTTTCTGGTTTTGTTCACTGTTCTTTGAAATATATACTAAAAGGCATGGATACTGTAAAAGCATAGTGAAACTTCTGACTGTCAAATATTATGAGTCTAGGACCTTTCATCTTTAATAGTAGTTTAAATTAGCAGGGTTGAAACCTTTTTCCAATTAAGAACTTTGGCCTTTAAAGTCATTAATTTCCTTTGAAGCTAATTTAACTCATCTGAAAATTCATCCCAAATGGATTTCCTATACTGTGTTTCTTTGCTTTTATTCCAAGTTCTCAACTGCCAGTAATCAGCCTACTGGTTGCTACAGGCACTTTGCAAGACAAAGGCATACAAATCAAGGTCTACAAAGGGGTAAAGGAACATAAGTGACCACAAGTGACTACTGCAAGAGAAAAGGAAATAGAGAAAATATCTAACGCTGTGAAGAAGGCAGGTTAAGGAAAAGGAATGTTTGGTGAAGGCCATGGTTAAAGTAGTGACTGCCCTGCAATCTCTCTTAAAGTCTCACTAATCCTAGAGTCACGTTTCCACCACTGGTTTTCAAATACACTGTCACTACTCTTGTGAGCCTGGTTCAAACTATTTATGTGTTTCTATGTCTTGCCAAAAGGAAACTTTTACTGTTAGATCTCATTAAAGTCTAGAAGGAGCATCACTGAATGTGACTGCTAACCACCTATTCTGAAGAACCTTGTGTTGAGGTGGCTATAGCCACTAGGTGTCAGGATCCTCCACTGAAATTCAGCACTATCCACTGGTTCACTTATTCCTAGAACACCACAGCCACCTTTTTATCTAACAAGCATTAGTTGCACAGCTATTGCGTGGCTAAAGATCAAATGACAAAATATAAAGTGCTAATGCCCATCAATAACGGAAGTTCACTGAATAAATGGAGCCTTCCTTTTCTTTTGATAGTTCTTTTTAATTATGGTTTTAAAAAAAAAAAATTCGCTATCTTAACCAGTTCTAAGTGTATAGCTATTTAGTGCTAAATATATTCAGACTGTTGTGCAACCAATCTCCAGAACTCTTTTCACTCAGCCAAACTGAAACTCTATATCATTCAATTCATTTTCCTTCCTCTAGTCCCTGGCAACTCCCCATTCTATGTTCTAAGAATCAGATTTTTCTAAATACCTCATATAAATGGAATAATACAATATTTGTCCTTTTGTGATTGCTTATTTTACTTAGCATAATGTTCTAAAAATTTATGCACACTGTAGCATCTGTCAGAATTTTCCCCTTCTAGGTTTGTATTCAAAAGAACTGAAAGCAGAAACTGAAAGAGATATTTGCACACCAAAAGTTGATAGCAGCACAATAGCTACAAAAAGTAGATGTAAATGTCACAGAGGAAAAAGCAAAATATGATATGTACATAAAATGGAATATCTGCCATCAAAAAAGAATGAAATCCTGTCATTGTGGCTGTTGTCACAGGATGGAATTAGAGGACATCACATAGAAGAGACTGGGGTAGAGGTCACTAGAGCCTAAGAAGGGTAGGGAGGAAAGGGTGACAAAGAGAGGTTATATAACATGTACCAATATATAAAGAGGAAAAATTGTTCTATAGCACAGCAACGTAACTAAAGTACACAACAATTTATGATACATTTCAAAATAACTTTAAGTCTCCCAACTAATACAAATGATAGATGTTTGAGGAGACATAAACACTAATTATCCTGATTTGATCATTACACATTATATACATGCATTGAATTACTGTACTGTATCCATAAATATATACAATTTATATGTCAATTTAAATGTTTAATTATATCTCAATAAAGGTTTTGAAAAAATAAGGAAAAAAATCACTAGGAAAGCCATGCCTTCCCTCAGGCATGTTTATGCTTTCACTAATCTTCTTAAGCTACAACCATCACTCCTCCTCACCATCAAAATGCCTGCAGAGCCTTTTAGGATTATTATATTATAATCCCTTAATCTGCAAGCAGTGTACTTTGTCATTTCAAAACCATGAAATCTGTTAAAAATAAAATGGCATACTCAGGGAAAGAACTAGAATAAAAGGGAATATTTAATGCAGAATTGTTATAATAGCAAAATATTAGGAAACAAAGTAAATGTTCATCAAAAGTGCAAAAGTTAAATTATATTATGTCTAGGATATCCATTTGAGAAATGCAAATTAAAGCATGAGATACCACTATACACCTATCAGAACAGCTAAAATTAAAAAGACTGATCATACCAAGTGTTGGCAAGGATGGGGAGGCACTAGAACTGTCATACACTATTGGTTGAGATTAGAAAATAGTACAACCAATTTGGAAAGCACTTTGAATTTCTTTAAAAGTTAAATATGTACCTGTGATATATCAGCAATGCCATGCCATGCCTAGGCATTTACCCAAGACAGAAGGAACTATATGCCCATACAAAGACTTACACTCAAATGTTCAGAGTAGCTTTATTGTAATCGCCAAAAACTGGAAATAACACAAATGTCCATCAATAGATGAATGAATAAATAAAGTTTTTTATATATGTGCAAAGGAATACTCCCTAGCAATAAAAAATAGAGATATTGTTATATACAAAAGCATGGATGAATTTCAAAACAATGACTCACATTGAAAGAAGTCAGATTTTAAAAAGTATACTGTATGGTTCCATTTATGTGAAACTCTAGGAAATGCAAACTAACCTGTAATGACAGTAGGTAGATTAGTGGTTGCTTGAAGATAGGGTTTGGTGGAGGGGTAAGGGAAGAATTATAAAGAGCACAAGGAAATTTCTGGAATGATGGATATATTCATTATCTTGACTGTGGTGATCCTTTCATGGCTGGATCCATGTATATCAAAATTTATCAAGTTGTATGCACAGTTTATTGTATGTCAATAAAGTTGTTTTTGAAAAAAGGAATAAAGAAAAAAATCACTAGGAAAGCTATGCCGGCTGAAAACCATCACTCCTCCCCACCACCAAAATGCCTGCAGAGCTTTTTAGGATTATTATACTATAATCCTTTAATCTGCAAGCAGTGTAATTTGTGATTTCAAAACCATGAAATCTGTTTAAAATGAAACACTGTTCTTTGGGGGGGAAATAATAGAGTAAATTCTACAGACTCTCCAAATTGTGACATAGGAGGTAGAGTCAAAGTCATGGGCATAATCTCACCCCACAGGCATTTCCAGTTACTTATGTAACAGAAAGCCAAGTGCCATCTCTTCAACCCACTGCACTCGGTCCTGCTGTCAACTCTCGACAGCCACACCACTACATTATCACCCTACAGGGACTGAGAGTCTACTGTAATCTTTTCCACAACCACTTTTATTTTTTATCTCATGAAAAGCTTCAAAAATATTCAGAATCACTCGGAGTTATGTTCTAAAATAAGTAAAATGAGTAAATAATTATCAGTGGGGAGACAGATCTAGGGAAAAACCCCAAATAAAGACCATTTCCACTGATTTAAGCTGATAGAGAATAATTATGTCAATTTACAATCCAGAAAAAGAAATACTCTTCCTTCTTTTCTTTTTCTTGTAATAGCAATAACTACCCTTGAGGGAGCACTTAGGCTGAGTTAGACACTATGCTATTTATAAGAATTATTTAATTTAGTTCAACCACCTAAAGATACTTGTATTTTGTCTAATTGATAAGGAAATCAGCATCTTTGGAGGTATATAACCTGCCCAAAATCACACAACTAGTAAAATGGTAGAACCATACCAATTAATCAGAACAGATACTGGAAGTAGTCTGGAGGTCCTAGTATTCATCATTTAGGTGAAAGATCTTCAGGTGATGGTTTTGGGGTACCAGAGGGGTTAGGGCAGTGTGGGAAAAATGGGAACCCTGTGGGGCTTGGGGCAATCACTACCAAATAAGTATGAAAATATACAATATTTTAGCAAATATGTAGACATACACTGCCCTGGGAATATACAATGTCTCCTACAGCAGACTTCACTCCATAAATTATGTGTATAACCACTCCCACCCCTCTATCAACAGTCAAATCCCACCCTATCACCATAACCTCCATGTATTCATGTTTGTATGTCTGGGCCGACATGGTATAGACCATAACAGATACATGCACTATCCCGATGACCACTTATAAAGTTTACAAAAATGTAATAAAATCATTTTTTTTCTTTTTATAAATATGACTGAGAGTAGCTGCCTTTGGACAGAGCCCTTTTAGAACTCCTTGTACCTTGACAATTTTGACTAAACAAAAATCTATGAGTTATTGAACATCTCCAAAAAAGAAACCAGAGTTCTCTATAGCAATCTTGGTGAGTGGGAAACAGGAGATTATGGATGATGGAAAGGATATGGAGGAACCATGGAGATGTTGTAAGACTGAGAGCCAAACAAGACCTTTAAAAATTCCCCATTGGTGCAGTGACCAGTTGGGCATTTTAAGAAATGGGATATCTGATGTTTGAACTGAAAGGTATGTGCACTGATACTGTAAAAGTCCTCCTCAACCTACCCGGACACCTTCAACACACCCTCACAATGCGGAGGGAGGTTAGTGGAAGCTGAGCAAGGGCCCCTTTTCAAGTGTCATGTCTGGATTTACTTGAGCACAACTAAGGCTTCACACTTGAGGCTCACATCGTACTTCCAAAAGATAGTGCTGGAAGGGACAACTCTTGTAAGAAGTTGAACTGTTAACAGGAAGGAAAAATATGAGGAGGGAACTGAAGGAAGAAGTGAAATCAAGAGAGGACTTTTAAAGTTATTTAATTGTGTTTTCTTCATAGGATGGATTGTAAGGATAAAATGAGATGAAGAAGGTGGTGAACTTAGAACAGTGTCTTTCACAATTAACTCCTTAATGTGGTAACTATTATTTTTACTTTTCTGCTGTCATTTGAGAGAAGAGGGAAGAGGAGGAGGAAAAATAGGAATCCGGTGAGGAGAGGAAAAGATTCAGCGTCTCCTTACTCTTTTCTTGTCCTCTGAAGCATCTCCAAGTCCCGCTTCTGATCCACCAGTTGGTGCAGAATGGCTTCCCTCTTCTGGTTAGCAGCTGTCTCCAGCTGGTGCTTCATGTAATCCTGTTCTCGCCTTCGCTTTTCCACCAGCCAGTCACTCTTTTTCTTACCAAAGATGGGCTCAGAGGAGTCTGGTTCAAACACAGGTAACTGAGAGGGTCTGTTCTTTATCTGAAATGGGAACAATCATATGCAGATAATAATTCTATCAGGAAATAAACTATATGCACAACTCTGTAATATGGTAAAATACCAATACCTTACAGAAAAGTTCAAACACACCAAATGTGTAACACTAAAAGTATTCATAACATTATAGCACTTAGATATTTTATGCTATTAAAGCAATTTTAAATAATAATAACTAATATTTGGCCCTTACCTGAGCATCCAAAGCCCTCTTGTAACATAGTGTTTCTTCCATTTTATCTTTTAAATATTTGGCTCTTTGTGCAGCAAGTCTGATATTTAAGAACAGGAGAAGGTGGGAGCAGTTTTAGAGTCTTTAACAATACAGATTTACATCATTGAAACATGTTTAGTCAAGTATTAATACTGATATATCATAAATAAAAATTGTTTCATTCTGGGAGATTTCATCTTTTTTTTAATTTTTTTTTTTGGTTGTAGATGGACACAATATCTTTATTTTATTTATTTTTATGTGGTGCTGAGGATCGAACCCAGTGCCTCACGCATGCGAGGCAAGTGCTCTACCACTGAGCTACAATCCCAGCCCCAGATTTCATCTTAAGAAAGATAAAGTAGTTCAAATACACAAGCTAGTGGGCATCATGTAAACACAGGACAGATAGGATATAATATAAGCAGGTGATTGACCATATTGCCCAAATACTACTGAAATAGCAGCCTCCCTCCACAACACCCTGCCAATTTTTAAAAAATCTAGATAAGAAAGCAATAAGGGTCTATTCACCTATCAACTGATTTATTGTGAGAGTCCTTTTTAAGGAAAGTAATCCTTATTGTAAATTATGATTCATTATGTGCAATCTTCAGGAAACACATATGATCTAATAAGTGAGTACAATTATAGAACATTTATAGAAATATACTTTTTCAGTCAATTGCTCTCCTGACTTTAGAAGCAGAAATATGGGCCCCTCTTAGGCACATATAAACTCCATTCCTAACCCTATCCCAGACCTCAGGCAATGTAATCAAGACCAATCAGATTCTATTTTCTGAAAGTTTGGAATTGAGACTAACATTCTCCAAGTCTGATCTGGGGGAAAAAAAAAAAACTATGTCAACTAAGGATCTGTATGTAAGCAGAGAGAAAGCCATTGTACAGGGCTTTTCAGTCCCTGGTTCCAGTCCCTCCTGGATCTCCACACATTTCTGCCCTCAGTTTCCATTGGACACTAATATTGGTGATCACAAAACATACAAAATGATACTCTATAACAATTATAGATTGGCAATCATCACTATAATCATAATGATGGCTCTTTTAATTATTCTAATTAGAATATCATCTAATTCTAATGATGGCATTGGCTGCTAACTGGATTAGTTTTTTGCTCAATTGGTTACAGTGGTGCTAATAAAACTATTAATGCTGGTTTGATCTCACATAAAAATTCACATAGAAATTCTGAATCTATTTTTCAGAGAATATCTGGCTACACTCACTCCTCTGTGAGCTGCACTTGTTCTAGGTGGTCCATCAAATCTCTGTTTTGTCTTTGCTTTATTTCCTTTTCCCGTCTGTTAGCCATTTGTCTCAAGAGACTTTGGGAATACTCCTCTTGCTTAACAGCATTAATTTCAGGACTAAGTGGTCGTTTATCAAACAGGAAGGATTTCTAGAATGAAAGAAAAGAAATTTATTCATACTAGAATACAGAAAAATAAAGCTAATAATTCAGAAGAATAATAATCAATGAAGCCGGGCGCGGTGGCTCAAGCCTGTAATCCCAGCACTTAGGGAAGCTAAAACAGGAGAATCGCGAGTTCAAAGCCAGCCTCAGCAATGGCAAGGTGCTAAGCAACTCAGTGAGACCCTGTCTCTACATAAAACACAAAATAGGGCTGGAGATGTGGCTCAGTGGTGGAGTGCCCCTGAGTTTAATCCCCAGTACCAAAATAAAAAAAAATCAATGAGAAAGTATTTCTTAATTTGTAATACACCAGCTAACATGAAAGGAACCCACATAATGACATGAGCACATTCAATAATGAAGCTGAGCTAATTGAGCTCAGAGCCCCATTTCTGAGACATATATGAAAAAGAGTAAATGGAGTGGTTCCTAAGCTAGTCCTTAGAAAATCCAAAGGGAAGGAAAAAGGAATTCTGAGCACCTTTAAATGCATGAGCAAACAGACAGCGGAGGTGTAGAGAATACCAAGTATCTACTATGTGCCCAGCCATTCTAGACACTTGTGATCCAACATTGACCAAGATCAGAGATCCTCAGGTTCATCCAGCCTGCATTCAGGTACAGGAGACAAGTAAACATTAACAAGTAAACAGTTTACTGAATCATTTGGGGTAGTAATAAGTGCTATAAAGCCCTTATCCTAGCAAGCAACTAGGTGGGAATAGGATTAAGATTGGTTGGTTACTTTTCCCTTATAAAAGACTGAATCACCTCTGGGATCTGGGTCTCATAAAGAAGGAAAAGCAAGTGTGAAGACACCAGATGGAAACAAGTGAGGCATGTTCAATGAGCAGAAGGGAGGGCTATGTGGCTGAGGCATAGGGAACAAGAAGTAGAAATTGGCAAGTAGAATTGGAGGAAGGCAGGGACATCTGGCAGGGTCTGATAGAACAAAGCAAGTTCAGATTTCATTTCAATTCAGTAGGATTCCATGAGAGGAATTAAACAGGAGAGTGGTATGTTTTGGGTTAAGAATTTTAAAAGATCATTTTGGCTGCTGTGTGGAGAACAGATGGTAGGAGAGCAGGATGTAAGACATGAGTCTGAAGAAAGACCGACTGAAGAAGCTGAAACTTATGATGTCTCTTTGGGGTGGTGACATTGAAAATGAAGAGATTTATGTTTTGCGTTTTTTATTAAAAGAAAAGAGATGTGTTTAGCTCACAGGTTTGAAGGCAGGAAGTCCAAATGGCGTGGTTCTGGCCCTGGCATGTCCTACCTGGCTATTTCATTTCATGGTGGGAGCATGGGCAAGAAGATAGAGGGAGCATATGACAAGACAGGAGCCAGAGAGCAACACAGAAGTCAGCCTAACTCTTTTGTAACAACTTGTTCATATGAGAATTAACTCAAGGTCCCATGAGCACTACCTTAATTCCTTTCAAGCTCAGCATCACAATGACCAATTCCCACTAGGGCCCACCACCTTTCATCATTGCCACACTGGGGACCAAGCTTCCAATACTGAACTCTTGGATACACTCAAACAGATGCAAACCATAGCAGCCTCCAAAGTTCAGTGCTATTCTGGAAGATGAAGAGATATGAATAGGTATTGGGTACATCTGGAAAGTGAAGGCCCTTGGACTTGAAGATGGTCGGATGTAGGGGACAAAGAAAGGGGAACCTGAGATCACTCCTAGATATGAGGCCTGTGCAACTGGCTGGCTGGAGATGCCACTTACCAACATGAGAACAGGTTGAGGAGGAGATCAACAGTTCTGTTCTGTTCTTTTTAAGATGTCTACAGATATACCAAAGAGGAGCTACAAAATGGGCAGTAATAAATGTAAGTTGGAATTTACATGTAGAAAGAAAGAGAGATCACACCTAAATGTAAAAGCCCCATGCTCTCTCCCTCCCTCCTTGCTGCCACTGCCTGGAATGTTCTTCTTCCACTCACTTCTTTACCTAACTCTTACATGCCAGGGAATCTTCCCAGATCTCTGGGCTAGACTAAGTGACTCACCTTGTTACTCACAGCAGGCCCTTTTCAAAGATGTATTACAGCAGTTATTATATCACTCTTTTCTCTTTGAGTGCCTGTCTTCCCCACTAGACTGAGTCCTCTTTAGAAAAGGAAACTTATATTCCTAGCTGCCAGCATAGTGGCTGGACCATAGGAGTTCAATAAATGTTGGAAAATGAATAAAGAAATATATCTAATTAGATTTATGTGCAGAGTGTCAGACTACCTAGATAGCGGTATAGATAGAGAAAGCCTCAGGCACAGGTGAAAGTAGGCACAACATGATTACAAACAAATCAGCAGTGAAGCAGGTGGCTCGCTCCATCTGAAGCTGGCTTCTCAAACTTTGATGTACATACACATATTCTAATATAGATCCCCATTCTGGAAGTCGGTTATAGGGCCCTAGGTTTTGTATTTCTAGCAATTCTCTGGTGATGCTGATACTGCTGGTTCTCTCTCTAGCTCCTAGGGCTGGACTTCAGTGTACTCCCCCCCCCCACCTGTCCCAGGTCTTAGTTGAAAATGACTAATTAACAAGAACTGCAGTTACTAGTAGGACTCTACTGTGACTGTGAATGATGTGGAGACAGAAACTGGGCAGCACTCACCCTAGAAGAAAGCCTCAAGCCTATGCAGCCCACTTTTCAACTCTGTCACTTAAAAAAAAAAAAATGGCACAACAGGCCTGAAGGTGTGGCTCAGTGGTAGAATACTTGCCCGGCATGTGGGGAAGCTCTGAGTTCAATCCCCGGCACTGAAAAATATTTTAAAATGCACAACCTGCAATACAGGGAGTGGATCTGAAGGCAGTTGGGGTAGATGCTGTTAGCAACAGAAATTTCAAAAGGACTCTTACATAAAATTCAGGTTTCTCATTCTTGTGACTTCTTATAGCTTCAGCAACTCCAAGATTATAGGCAGCATTTTTCTGATTCTGTTCTCTAGCAGCCAGACTTTTCATCTATTTTAAAATATGTTTTTACATTTTAATCACAAATTGGAATAGAGCATTTAAAAATTTTAACATTATTACATTAATTTAATCCAACCAAGAAAGAAACTTATTTGGAAGCAACAGCATTTTCTGATGTCTTCACAGATTTAGAAAAGTGGGTTAGGGAGGTTTTTTTGTTTCCTGTTCTTGGACTTTAGGTATCATCACTACATGACTCTTAAGAAAGAATGAGGGGCTGGGGTTGTAGCTCAGTGGTAGAGCGCTTGCCTCGCATGCGTGAGGCCCTGGGTTCGATCCTCAGCACCACATACAAAGCAATAAAATAAAGATATTGTGTTCATCTACAACTAAAAAATTACTTAAAAAAAAAAGAACATTTAAAAAAAAAGAAAGAATGAATGAAAGACTTCATCACGTATCAGGAGAAGGCAACAGGATCAATTATAGAAGACCACAGAAATCTGGATAGAGCAATATAAAGGTGCCATTCTGTCCTTGCTTGCTTTGAAAGGTAAAAGTTTTGACCAGATTTATATTTTATCATAAATCAAAAAATAAAGCAATAAAATCTAGCAATTCCACCTTTAAAATTCAGTCCTTTGGGGGCAAAAAATTAATGATACATGCAAATATTCAACTACATAGATATTCACTCCAGTCTTATTTGTTATAATTGAAATCTCAGAGACAGCCTAAGTTTTAGCCCAGCAGCATATAAGTAATTAGATATGTTACAGAACAGGAAAATGATGGGATATTTTAAATGGGGTTTGATAATCATGTTCTGCTGTCCCATTTGAAACCACTCTTTCACTGAGGTGTTGGACTACCTGGTGTTTGAAGAAAGCCTCCTGATTTTTCATTATTTGATGTTGGTGTATGAGTTGCTCATCTGCTATCTCTCCCCTCCTTCTCTCCTCACTGTAGTACAATGGGTAATTCCGTTTTGCTCGTTGCAAACATACATAGCACATTTCCTACAATCCCAAATTTTAGGACAAATTAATTTTTGCATTTTACCTTTTTGCCTTCAAAATCCTTCCACAGGCTCTCCAAAGGGTGAGTGTGTCAAGAAACATACTTTATAAATAATATATTAGTGACAATTAGCAAAATGAAGTTTGCAGAGTAGACCCACAAATAATCAAAAGGATTTACTGAACTCTCAATCAGAAGTGTTATGGCAATTGGACAGTAGAAATATTTCCAGACCCTATTTCTGCTAACAAGTAGACTATAATAGATTTAGCACAGTCCAGGTATGGGTCCTGAGTACTTGTGCCACACCCATATGTTATAATTAGGAAAGAGAGAGAGTGTCCCAGAACTGAAACAGAAGTCAGAGGGAGATTCTGGGCTTTCTTTGTTCAAAGACACTGTACCTGTCCTGCCCTTTTATGATCCTGGCAATCAGGGGCTAGGTATGTTCTTGTTTCATTGTCATTTTTCAGGCAACCTGAAGATGATGAGCTAAAAAAATAATGCAACATTAATTAATGCTTAATGTAGTCTGGCCTCCTGAGCAATAATAACTTTAGAGGCAAGTATAAACATAAGACAAAGAAAAGCATCTCGGTGGTTGTCTCTAGAACAGCTGTATGTATTCAAGGCTAAAAATCTGTTCTTTTTGTCAGATAAAGTTGGATTTGAATCCCAGCTTTCGTGCAAACAAGTTGACCAACATTGGACAAGCTGTGTAAAGTCTTGCAAAGTCTCAGTTATCAATTCTGTATAATAGGGATAAAATGTATTCATTCCACAAAAATGTATTGAGTTGTTTACCAAATGTGTACCATTCTAGGCATAGGAAAAGCAGTGAAAAGCAAAACATACGAACACACACACACACACACACACACACACACACACACATCCCTGTCCTCATGGAATTAGCATCTTAATGGGGATACTCAGCCAGTAGGATAAATAAGTGAACTCTGTGGTGTGCTCCAGGACAACAAATGCCCTGATGCCATGCAATGCTGGAGAAAGGCAGTGTTAAATCATAAATCGAATGACCAAGGAAGTTCTCACCAAGGTTACATTTGAATAAATACCTGCAGGAAGTGAGAAACAAGGTAGATATTAGATACAAAACTCATTTCAAAAGAAAGCAAATGAATGCAAAGTCCTGGAGGGGGGAGTGTGCCTGTTTCGGTGTGGTTGGAGGGAGATGAGTTAGGGGCCAGAGAAAGAGAGAAGTCAGAGACCCAGTAGGAGGTTGAAGGTGGTCAAGATAAGAACACCGACCGGTTAGCCTGAGTAAGAAAGGGAAGCCATGGAGGGTTTGTGGAAGTAGATGGAATCACCTAATTTACACAGGATTTCTTCAGCGGCATTGTTGATAATAAAATGAATTGGAGCCATGGCAGAAGTGAGAACCATTAGGAGACTGTTCCAATAAAACAAGAGAAAAAGAGACTGGCTTGGACCAGGGTGGTAGCAGAAGAAGTCATAAGAAGTGGATGCATTCTGGATGTATTGAAAGTGGAGTTGACTAAATTTTCTGACTGAATACAAGTGCTTGCTTCCTTTCCATACAACTAACAAGGAGCATTTCCTCCACAATCTCCTGATCAAGGGCCAGAAACACAGTTTCATTCTATCGACTTCCCATGGACTCCAGAATCTCCTCAGAAACCAAGAACTAAGCCCACACCAGACACGGATATGGTGTCTAGCATTGCCCTGGTGGCCCAGGGCAAGGGCTTTAAATATTAATACAAATATTTGCCCAGGGTTTGTAACCGTACATCCTGAATGTCATGACAACCACCTAGCAGCAAGGCACATATAGGAATTCTCAAAGCAAAATTGTCAAGCAATTTAAAGTCCTCCAAAGCCAAGATAGTACCTCTGTCAGCAGACCCAACAAATGAGGTAATTTATACCCCAGGAAATAAAGATAATAAAGCAACTGATAACAAATAAGAATTGTTAACAAGCATATGCAAAATTCACAGATATATTGGAGAAACTGGAAAGAGGAGGCAAATAATAAAAAGAAAGCCAAATTAGGCACTATAACAGAGACTCTGCGCCTAATAGAAGAAAAAGTAGGCCCAAATCTGCAGCTTAGGAACTGACTTCCTTAACAAGACTCCTAAAGCGCAAGAAGTAAAATCAAGAATCAATAAATGGGATTCAAACTAAAAAGCTTCTTCTCAGCAAAACAATCAATCAATAATGTGAAAAGAGAGCCTACAGAATGGGAGAAAACCTTTACCACATGCACCTTAGATAGAGCATTAACCTCCAGTGTACATAAAGAACTCAAAAAACTCAACACCAAAAAAACAATCAATAAATAAAGCTAAGGAACTGAACAGAAACTTCACAGAAGAAATACGATCAATCAACAAAAATATGAAAAATGTTCAACATCTCTAGTAATTAGAGAAATGCAAATCAAAACTACACTGAGATTTCATCCCACTCCAGTCAGAAGGGCAATTATCAAGAATACAAGCAACAATAAATGGCGATGATGTAGGGGAAAAGTTCGCTCATACATTGCTGGTGGGACTGCAAATTGGTGCTACCACTCTGGAAAGCAATATGGAGATTCTTCAGAAAATTTGGAATGTAACCACCATTTGACCCAGCTATCCCACTCCTCAGTCTATACCCAAAGAATTTAAAATCATCATGGTATAGTGATGCAATCACATCAATGTTTATAGCAGCTCAACTCAAAATAGTTAAAACTATGGAACCAACCTAGGTGCCCTTCAACAGATGAATAGATAAAGAAAATGTGGTATATATACACAGTGGAATATTACTCAGCATTAAAGAAGAATGAAATTCTGGCATTTGCCAGTAAATGGATGGAGCTGGAAAATATCATGCTAAGCTAATCCCAAAAAACTGAAGTCTGAATGTTTTCTCTGATATGCAGATGCTGGTTCACAATAAGGGAGAGGGGTTGGGGAAGAGGTACTTTGGATTGCGGGGGGGTGAAGGAAGGGACGGGGTATGGAAGTAGGAAGTATAGTAGAATGAATCAGACATTAATACTCTATGTGCCTCTATGACTACACAACCCATGTGATCCTACATTATGTGCAATCAGAAGAATGAGAGGTGATTTTCCATTTATGTATGATGCGTCAAAATGCATTCTACTGCCATGTATAACTAATTAGAAAAAATTTTTAGAAGAGAAAACATTGTATTTTATATTAATCTCACTAAAATAAAATATAAGGTGATGTAAAGGTAATATTTTATACAAATTTTTTTATCCTTTCCTCTTACCACATCTATAAATTCTAGAGGTCTATATCTTATGAAATTTTGTATCCTTCCAAAGGTCACATGTAATTAATACTTTGCAAATATCCAAATTAAACTAAAGATATGTTTATATATTATTTGAAGTAGAATGTATTATTGTTTCAAGTAATATATATGTAAGCATTTTCCAACATTGTCAAAGAAACATAAAAGTAATTTTTTTATTCTCTCTGTACAAAATGTAATTGTAATAGTAATGACTTATAAAAGCCATATTATGGGGGCTGGGGTTATGGCGCAGAGGTAGCGTGCTGGCCTAGCATGCGTGAGGCACTGGGTTTGATCCTCAGCACCACATAAAAATAAAATAAAGATATTCTGTCCACCTACAACTAAAAAATAAATATTTTTTTAAAAATCCATATTATGTACTTACAATAACAAAAGTTAATATTTCCAAAAAATACACAATATGTAATAATAAATATATGATGTATAAAAAATAATATATATTATACATCTTTATAGGTTATAAATATATAGTATACATTTGTATATGTATAATATATAATTATAAAAATAATTGTATATGTGTAAAATTATAGTTTATTATAACATGTATTATAATATTTATCATAATATAATGTATTACAATTATTTAAATATTATATGTAAAATATATTATTATTAAAATTATATCATACATTTTTAACTCAATAAAGAGAATAAATAAATAGACTGGTTCACCTAATTCTGTATTACTTCATTGGAAAATACAACTGAGAATATCACCTAAAAAACAACACACAGATCAAAGACAATATTTTAAAAATGAGTTGAGAAATAAAGAACAGACTCAGAAGCTCAAATATACATTTAATAGGAGTGCTGAGTTAGGAATGAAAGGAAATGTTAAAGAATGCTATACTAGAAGATAATGGCTAAGAATTTTCCAGAAAGTCGTGACTCCTACAAACAGTAAAAATGAAGAACATTACAAAAGAAGATTCTGAAAAGCTACAACAGAGAATAACAACAGACTGACTCAGACTTCTCATCAGGACAGCTACTAGAAGAAAATGGAGCTGTATCATTAAAGTGCAGAGGGAAAATAACTATGAACCAGCATTCAAGACTAAAAACTTTTATAAGCAATATGAAGACTAAGTGTATTAAAAAGACAGAAAACCTTGCCAAAAGAACCATTACAGGATACACCCTAATATGAAGAAAAGTGAACCCTGGGGAAAGATCAGAGATATCATAAACAATGGTGAGCAAAGAAATTGATAAAAAGTGTGGCATTTCTAAATGCACATTGGTCATAAAATATTTTTTAAAGTTACATACTTGAAAGCGAATTGGAATAAAAGTTCTAGACAAGAAAAATATAGGCTTGGAAGGATGGCATCTGGAGAAAATTCAAAGTATGCTAAGGAAATGTGATCAGTCTAACAGAAAATGGAACAGGAGGAATAATAAAGTTAGATGTGTGATAAATAGAAAACAAAATAAGATGACAATGATAGGTCCCCAAGCATACCAGTATAAAACTGAAAATTCAAGTCTGTATTGAGTCCAAAAAAATACAAATTTAACTTGTTTACATGAGAAACACACAAAACAGTAAAACACACATACACAAAGATGAAAAAGAATGGCATAAGAAAGGTATTCCAGGTAAATACTAACCAAATGTCGCATTGTTAATTAGAATAAAATTTAAGGCAATCGGTTCAGTGTGAGCAAACTGTAGAAAATACAGTCTCTTATTACTGCTCCTCAGAGGACAATTTGGTACAAACTTCCTGAGAATGATGGCAGTGTGTGTCAAAGGCATGAGAAATGGGCTTGCCCTTCTCCCTGAAATTTAACTTTAAAGTTTCTATCCTATGGAATATTTAGATGTGTGCAAGGAATGATGTATAATTACAATTGTCACATTATTTGTATTATTTTAAAAACTAGTACTATATCTAAAATCCAGCAGGAGATTGGTTACACAAAAGGTTTAATCTTTCATCAGGATGATAAACAATCATTTGTTAATGTTTTGAAATATATAAAGCCATGGAGAAGTCTTTACCACTTATTAAGTATAACAAAGTTTCATACAATATGATCTCAATTTTATTTAAAATGTGTATGTTTCAAGTGTAAATATGTGTGTGTGTGTGTTGCATAAGCATTGAAATGAAGGATATACACTAAAATGTTAACAAAAAGTTTCCTCGATGTAGTGGGGTTTGGAGTGTTTTTTTGTTTGTGTGAATCTTGCTTTTCTCATCTCAAAATTTCTCTGATAAACATGCATATTTTAGTAATTATCACAAAATATTTTTGGTTAACTTCTACAGGAAACTTTGACTAACAATTCCTAATAATTAATTACTCCAAACTTACTTTTGTAGTCTTCATTACATGTATTATTTCCCTCGTGTCAGTCTCCCTACAAAACTTAAGTTTTATGAAAGTGGGTTTATGTATCTTCAGTGCCTAGAATAGTACCTAGCACACAGTGGTGCTCTGTGTTTGTTGGATTGAACTAAATTCTCACTAGACATTTAATTCTCAATTATCTTTCATAACAGTGAAATTATTTTTTTAAATGCCTAGAATGCGACTTTAGGAACCCACAATGTACATAAATTGTACTTGTGATAGCTGATGAATTGTAACACATTAATTAATTGGAAAGTGATAACAATGCAAGGTACATAGGTGGCACTTAAGTGTAAGTATACTGATTTGAGGTCTTGAAAATTATTCTACTTGAAGAGAAAAGGATAAAACAGACATCTTTTGACATAATACCACAGGAAGAAGACAAACTCATGATAAATTGTAATATATTCATTCATTCAAAGAATGGGTATTGAGAACTAAAGGTATTTGGCAAACCTACTTTATGTTTGGCATAAATAAGAAATTGTCACATCAGAGTATCTAAGCATTCAGAAAGCAGCAAGGGAAGTTTATTGTAGAGCTGAGAAATAGCTTCCCAAATCCATAAGGAAAGCTGGATGTTCCCTCCTCCACGCTACTTTGTTTCTGCCTCTATCAGAGCATTTTTCCCACTCAACTGTCATCTATCATTTTAGGTATGTCTGGCTTTCCCGCTAGATTGTGACCCTTGAACACCTATCTCTATTATCCTCATCATCTAACGCACAGAATGTTCTCATTAATAGTGGATAAGAGAATAAATGAGTAGGGCTGGGGCTGTAGCTCAGTGGTAGAGCGCTTGCCGAGCATGTGTGAGGCACTGGGTTCGATCCTCAGCACCACATATAAATAATAATTGAATAAAATAAAGATCCACCAACAACTAAAAAAATTTTAAAAAAAGAATAAATGAGTAATTATTAAAATTCCCTGCAAGATATACCTCACAATTATGTTTACTTAAGAGCGAAAAAGAACGTTGCCAGGGCAGTGACAACTGCTGCTGTAATCCCAGCAGGCTGAGGCAGGAGGATTGCAAGTTCAAAGCTAGCCTCAGCAACTTAGCAAGGCCCTAAGCAACTTAGTGAGACCCTGTCTCAAAATTTTCGAGAAGGTGGAGGAAGACTGGGGATGTGGCTCAGTGGTTAAGTGCCCCTGGTTTCAATCCCCAGTACCAAAACAAACAAAAAGTATCAACGCATTACATTTTAGGGATTATATTCTTCCCACCACTTCCATCATAGTCCAACTGGTCTGGCAAGCTTGTCGCTTTGGTTGGCAAGATAGTTTGTTTATCTTGAATTTTCTTGGGTGCCAAGGTTTCTGTAGAATAAAAACCAAACGGAAGTGAGTTTTCTTTCAACTTTTTACCAAGACAAATTTTCACATATTATATCTTTAAATGATTGTCCCTTGCCCCGTTGTAGTATTTTTAAAAATGCTTTTACTGCATATATCCAAAAACAGTACTGCTAGGCACTTAAAGAGTACCAAAAGGCGAGTCTTTACTCTTAAATATCTCAATAGCTAACCCATGTAGAGAAAAGTAAGATATAAACAAAGTGAGAGCCCCTTCTTGTGGAGGCTTTATTACATAGTGACAGTGCTGAGCACTTTACATCATTGTGTAAATAGCAACTTAGGACAAGGATACCAGATGTCTAAATCCCAAACAAACAGTGCAATGGTTAAGGTTCTGATATGTTCAAAGAAGAGAGAAGTCACTTCAGAATCTGTAAAAAGAGAAGTTCTTACATAAAAAGTGGGATGTGACTGTGAAAAGGGGTGCTAAAAGGTGACAAGGACTGAAATGAACTCAAGAAAAGGAAGGGCATTCCAGGCTAGAGAGAAAGAGTGAACAGAAGGATATATTTGGAAAAGGATAAGGCATATTAGGAGAATATATATAAGCAATTCTGCCCCAAAAATTATATGTAGGGAACAGCAGGGAGTAGTGGGAAAATGAAATCATAAATATTAGGCCAAAATTTTACATATGATTCTGTAAGCCACACATTGAAAATTGACATCCACAAGCCAATTTTTTACCTATTAATATGTTTTATTGGACCCAATCAAGCATTTTTTGTTTCAATATCAAAACATTAGTTGTTAACATTCAGTAATTTCATATCAAAGTCAGAATGTCTGCTTTTCTTGAAAAACCAGATTTGATACAACTTGGACCACATTTTTACAAAGCACTAATCTATTAGAGGAACAATCCACAGGGCATGGTCTCTAGGACCCTTTCAAAATGTCTTCAAAGTCCTCAGATTGTCTTCAAATGTTTCAACCAAAACAACAGATTAAATGCATACACAGATAGGAGAATCCAGCTATCTTTTGCTGACATTAAAGAGGTAAAACTGCCACTCTTTTTCTTTTCCATAAAAAGTGTTATTTAAGCTAATGTGTTGCCTGTCCTTTTCTATAGAGCCCCCTTCATGCATTTGTTACCTGCCTGGGCCCTGCAGGCATCTGAGTTTTTATGCCTACAGAGATACCAAGAGATGATAGTCTAGGAGCCTGAGGGTCATGGGATCGAAGACACATAATGTGGTTAAGGTGAGATACAAGATTCCAGGAATAGAGGCTTGTTAGAGAAAAGAACAAATTGATTATTCATGAATCTACCTATTTACTTTGGGCATATGAGTTGCTAAGCAATATGGCCGGGCACATAGAGTGACAGATTATTCCCAGAAACCTCTGGCCTACCTTTGATATCTCCTTTGTCTGACTGGTCTTTCAACTTGTTCTTCCTTTGTTTATTCTCTCTCTCTTCTTCCGCAATGGTCTCCATAGGTGGTTTGTTCTCCATCTCTTTGTGCTCAATCCTAGGAAAAAATCAAGATTTTGTCCACTGCACTGGACCTGGACTCTAAACCACTCTCTTGCTGATTCTGAAAAGAGCCCTCTTCCTCCTTCAAGAGAGCGAGTGTTCTGATTTGCTGAATACATATTATGGACTCTTTGAGGCTCATTCTGGGAACCACCCAAGACCTGGACCCACTATACTGTAGGCTCAAAAGCAGCTTGTATATAAAGAAATTTCCTTAAAGGCCTCAGGTTAAGTTTTTGGTTGGGGTTTTAGTTTGAATTTGTCTATGTCCTTTTTAGTTCTATAACTAGACACCATGAGGGTGATAGAGTGAAGAGTGGTGGTTGAATAACTTGAAGGCAAGAAATCAC
>CM053399.1:65425883-65436795 GCA_028644305.1 Xerus rutilus | reverse complement strand
TGCTGTCCCCATGCCCCCTCCCCCCTTACACCCCTGTGAACAGAAATCCACCATTGTTCCCATGTCCTTCTCCACATTATGGATCAGCATCCACTTATCAATGAGTACATTCGGCATTTGGTTTTCTGAGATTGGCTTACTTCACTTAGCATCAACAAGCATTTTGAGTGTTTGAGTCCTCATGTCCACTTCTAGACTCGCAAACTGGCAAATGCCTCCATCTCTGTTACTTCACCCACTGCAATTATTTTCCTCCCGGAATGCTTAAGCCAAAATACAGCAAAGACAGATTTGCCTTCCAAATAATCAAAATAAAATGATTTTGAATTCATGGACTTATTTCCATTTATTTCTATTATGGTCATTTATTAGCTGTGTGGCCATTTCACCTAAAAGATGGGGGCTGGATTGGCTAATCTTTAAGGCTTATTCTGGCCATCACCATAGTTCTTAAGAGGTATGTGTCATACAGCTCTTCCAGAGGGGTTGTTCCGAACCAACAAATCAAGAGGATGTCACAGGCTCAAAATCTATGAAAAAACACTAACTCTGGAAAGCTGGCTGTTATTACCCACCTGAAATGCACAGTAGTTAATGTCACACCAATTGAGATTAAGCAGATAACTAAGATTAATCAGATAATTAAGGGCACACAATGAAAGGGTGATAACCACACTGGAAATAAAACCAAAGCCTCCTGACTCCCATTCTAATGTTCTGAATAGTGTACCATGTTGCTTCAGCTGTTTAAACATTTTTTAACTAAAATAATTTTGTATCTTTATAAAATGGAGCAAATTATAACAGTTGCAGTGAAGAGGAAATACAATAATGTTGAGAAGGTGCTTGAGTAGGTGCTCTATAGTAACTGTTATGGCTACTATCATCATCATCATCATCACTATTACAAACATTGTCCACAGCAGCCTTCAGTAACATGCCCCTTGGGTAAAGCTGTTCCCTATTCCAATTCATCTTTTCAACCTGTTTAGTGGCAAGAACAGAGCTCAGATAGGAGATGAGCTAGACTGAGGGAAGAGACAAGCAAAGGCAGAGGAAGAAGGGGAAATAGAGGGAAACCCAGCAGGTAGGAGAGAAACCCAGGAGGGACTAAGGTTTGTGGGGTCAGAATTTCTAGGGATTTGAGAGTAGTTTAGAAAAGAAATATTCTAAAGGCCCACTGTTAACTACAAAAATGTATGCAAGAAACTCTTCTTTGCTGATTCTCTTGGGCATTCATTGCACTTATTTCAGTATACTGCTTTCTTATTTTTTTAAAACCTCTTTATGGGAATGCCCTTCAAACCTTTTGTAGACTATAGCATTCATTCAAAAATAATAATTCTATATGTTATTCTATCATATATATATATGTGTGTGTGTGTGTATATATATATATATATACATATATATATATATATATATATGCATTAAAAGGAGCATGAGCTGCCTAGGTTGAGAAATGCTGCCCAATCAGATCGACAAATAAGCAAGGAGAGTTGATGCCTAGAGAAACCCTCAGAGCAAAGTACTCACCTTGGAAACACAAGGACACTAGCGGGCCGCCTCTTCAAGGCCTCTCTGCTTGACAACACCGAGTCCACAGTGTCAGGCCTCTGGAAAACAGAGAGAAGGTTACACCTGGGCTCTGATCCAAGACAGGCACATCAGAAACTACAGGCTATCTCGAAAACGAAGCTACCATGATACTCTATGGTTGTTTTGTTTACTGTTTTAAAGTCCAGAGCTCAAAATCTAGTGAGGAATAATTTCATTCTTCAGAGTAGTCACCCACAGCAATTCCACTGATGGTGCCTTTTCTCAAACCATCTCCTCTTTGGAAATTGCTTTGACAACCGACATCTTCTTTTAGACATCTTTGAAGGAAGAGCAGACTTCCTGAATCTATGGAAGAAATTTTGAGCCAGCTGGCTAATTCCACCCTTGACACAAACAACTCTAAAATTAGTTTAGAAAATGGTTTTGGAGTCAAGTGAGCTCGTGTTCAAATCCCAGGGCTAACTGCTATGTAACCTTGGACACTAGGTTTGTAGGGATAATAATAGCGTCAAATTTATAGGACTTTCATGAGGTACTCTATGTGAGTGTATAATAAGCACTCCACAAACAGCATGTAATTATTACATTGTATAATAACCACATTATTACATCAGGATAGAATGATTCATAATTTTTTTCAATACTGAGGATCAAACCTAGGACATCACACGTGCCAGGGAAGTGCTCTACCACTGTGCCACATCCCTAGATACAAAAATTATCATTTTTGAATGAATACTACAGCCTATAAAAGACTTCAAAGGCAATTCCCATAAAGAGGTTTTAAAATAATCAAAAAGTAGCATCACTGAAATAAGTATAAATACTCCCAAGAGGACTGTTCCAGGTCAGTACTTAGGTTTAAGTTACAGGACATTTGGGAATAAAACAATCAGTGTTCATAGAGTTAATGAACTACTTATGAGTTCCCTGATTACATGCCTTCAGTCAAATTGGCTACTTTACAGCCAAACTTCTCAGCTCCTTTAATGTGCTGATGGGCTCTGGGCCTCGCTGCTCTGTGTCTATGAGTATGATTGATAAAATCAGCAGTTTCTCAATCTGCTTTGGCCTCCAAATCCTTTTTTCAAAGAATATCTTCTCAGGACTAGTTCTTTTGGAAAATGTTCCTTAAAAGTTATGCTTTAGAGTTCAGCAAGCCAAGTAAAATTTTATCTTCTCTCTTGTAAACACATAGTGAAGCTCTAAAGTTCAGTAGAATCCCTCAACGCTAGAGATGAGCTAGCCACTTTGGCCTTGCTTATAGATTTGCAAATCTTGCCATATGTTTTTGAGGAAATGACAGGTTTTTTTTCATGTGTATGTTTCTACTTTCTACATCCAGGCAGGCACTCCTCTTAGCAATCCTGTATGAAACCCAAGTAGTGTAGAAAACACCAAGAGGCTGATTATATACAACCTCATCTCCCAAAGCTCTATCCCAGAGCTCTATGAAGAGAGAAATGAGTAGAACTTAGCCATTTTCATAGACTTTCACTTAAAATTCAGACTTTTGCTCTATGGGATTCTGTGGTCCCATTCAATCCATCATGTCAACTTTGTTCGTTCCCAAGAAGTACATAAGGTACAAATTCTCTCCATTGACTTTAAACTTTTACCACTATGTCCAACTTAGCATGACAGAGGTCATGCCAAATAGTTAATTGTTAGCAATGATGATGCCAGTTACAAAATTTCTTATATGTATGGAAAATTAAAAGCTAAAGACACATTCCTATGACTTGAATTAGATTTTGTTGTAGACTTTCATTAAAATAAAACCATATGTGTAGCAAAAACTAGGTGATGAGGAAATCTGAGCTCAAATCCCAGGGCCAGCATCACCGGCATGCTGACCTCAGGCCTCCTACATAACCTCTGGCTCCCACTTTTCTCACTTGTAAATCAGGATGATCATGCTGTAATGCTGCTTTTATAATGTTTTGAGACAAATGAAATAATACATGTGGTAGAACTTTTTAAACTATAAGGTGCTATAAAATGTCCAGAATTATAAGTTTCTACTTCTGTTTATATTCCTCATTTGGCACTGACTCAAATTTAGTTTAAAGCTTCTTTGCCCTTCTCATATTTTTCTCAGAGAGTTAATCATCTATCAACAGGCATGTCCATGAACTTGAGGAAACTTGCACTTAAAATATGTTAATATGTTTTCTTAGTGATGTGAAACCTAGATGATTCAGACCTACTATTGGGAGAGGGGTTAGGAGAAGAAAAACATTAATTTACATTTGCTAGGGCTTTCATCAAAGTCCCACTTCCATCCATCGTACAAAGGAAGTCCTTATAAAATCTCATCTTCACTTTGCCATCTTTGATCACGAGGACCCCAATTCCTTTGAATGTGAACTCCACATGTTTTTTGATAGAAATGGATCGCGATAAAAAAAGCAATGTTTCCTTAACACATCCTTCCACTGTATCCCTGTTAAATGGACCCTCCAGGGATATCATGACAAAATTAAGTGGAACAACTGGGATATCACCTAGAGGAGAAAAAGACAGTTGGGGTGAGAGAAAGGAAGTGGAGATTACAATAAAGACATACCAGAAACACAAATAATTATTTGATTCTCACTTAGTATTCAATAATAGAATCGTCCATGTAAAACATTTATTTGTACCCAATATGATATTATTACATTAGACAACTAACACAACAGGTTAACACATATTAATCAGTACAATTTTGCCAAAAAGCATGTTTTATCCTCAAAAGAAGAATAACTGTCTTTCTAAACAGCACTCTAGACAAGCTTTGTTTTTTCTCTAGGAGACAGCAAGAACTGCTCATCTTCATCAGAAAGTTTTCTAAAGTTTTCAGCTTCCTTTCTTTCAGGCCATGCTGCAGCAATATTTTCACATATCCTTCAATTATCATACCATTTTAAAATGATTATAATATCTACAAAGTTTGTTTTGAAAAGATAGATACACTAAAAGTTATCATACAAATGAAACTAGGTCTTATACATACAACTAGGAGATAGATAATCTCTAACTGGATGACTTGAAGAAAGCTTTTCTTCCCTAATGATCCCATAAATGACATTACAAAGGAGTAAGTTTATATCTAGTTAGAAAGGAAATACAGAATCTATTTGACCTGAAGAGATGTAGGAGCTATGCAAGGCCCAAAGTTAAGAAAAGGGGTAAATAGCAAAAAAGATCAAGATGATAAAGCCAGAGAGAGATAATAACAAGGCCCATTGATGGAGGAAAAGAACAGAAAGAAGATAATAATATTCTAAACTGTCATTCCGTAAGCATGAATTACAGCCTTTCAAATATCCAATATTGCTAAGTGGCAAGGGTTAAAGGTCTACAAGACATGAGCTTCACTATACTAGTGACTATACTGCGTCTCCTGCACAATTTAACAATAATTCTACTCTACCTCCCTCCATTTCTTTCTGGTTTTAAATATACATTTCTTAAGAGAAAGTCATATTTCCTGTCTCTGGATTCTCCCTCCCACTTCCATTGCCTCTCTGCAATCTGTCTTTCTAGGGCACTCATCTCAGTAAAGATCGTCTCTCGTGAGGGACAAGCCAAGGGATACTTGCAAATCTCTCCTCATGCTCTTTTTTCTTCTATCTATGATATCAGTCTTGCTTCTCCAATTTCCTTCTCCATGGTCTCCTTTGCTGGCTTCCCTCTTCTTCTACTCCTGATTATACTGAGGTTTTGGAATTTTGTTTGTTAATTTATTTATTTATTTTACAGTATTTTATTCTTATCTGTTCTTACTTTATATCCTTTCCTAGGTAAACTTATTCAAATCTTGATCTCTGGTCTTCACCTTTCTCCTAAGCTCTGGAATCACCTCTACCTAAATATCCCTCCAAGAATCAAAACTTGGCATGTCCAAAAGCAAACTCATTGTTTTATTCTCCTCCTCCACCACCACCACCACCACCTGCCTTTTTTCTTTCATTTCCTATGGTGATTAACAGCATTAACATCCATCTGTTCTCCAACCAAGAAACCAGTTTTCCTAAATACTTTTACCCCTCTTGCTATCCACTTCTTTCAACCAGCACTGTCAGTTCTACATCTGAAACGTCTCAGGAATAGAACCTCTCATTTCCCTCCTGATGTCACTCCCTCCATTCAAGCTTTTATCTTATTTTATCATAATCAAAAGAGCTATCTTCCCAAACGAAAAACTGGACCAATATGGAAAATTCTCTGCTCAAAAACTTTCAATGGTTACCAGTGCCTACAAGATGAATTCTAAAGTCCTTATCACACAACTAACCCCTATCTGCCATTTTTATCTTACTTTTCTCCATCTGCTCCCACATGGTTTTACCCATTACTTCTTTAATGGGCTTTATTCTTTCCCATATTCTTGACCTATTCATGCCACTCCTGGAGTATCTTCCTATAGCTTCTCCACTAGCAAAATCCTGCCACCATTTTTTTTTTTTTTTTTAGTACTGAGGATTGAATACAGGGGCACTTTGCCTCTAAGCTACATCCCCAGACATTTTTGGTTTTTATTTTGAGACAAGGTCTCACTAAGTTCCTAAGGCTGGTCTTGAACTTGTGGTCCTCTTGCCTCAGCCTCCTGAGTTACTGGGATTACAAGTAACTTACTCTGTCATCTTTTAAGACTCCTCACATGTCATCTCCTTAAACCACCTTTCCCCAAGCAAAGCAGAGCATGATCTCTTCTGAGCTCCCATAGCATCCAATCCCTTTCTAATCAGTGCTGCTCCCTGACCCCAGTGCTGAGTATTGAATCCAACATTCTACCACTGAGCTGCATCCCTAGTCCAGTGCTGCTTTTATAGCACTAATCATGCTGCATCATTTGCTAATATACTTATTAGCTATGATAAGATCTTGAGTTCTTCAAAGCAAAAATTATGTCTTACTACTCATTAAAAACCAGTATATATAATGTGTGATTAGTTATCTGGTTAATTAATAATAAGAAATCATAACTCCAAAGCTAAACCGTAGACAGAAATGTTCTTTTGAATGACTTCAGTTGATTACATTTCATTAATTCCAAAATTTCTTCACCCTCTAGAAAAGTTAATTGTGAGTCTAAGCTACTTTTTTTCATTATACTACAGGTATCAAAGATGGAAAGTAAATTCTAAATTGAAGGCATCATGTTTTTGCAAAGAAAAAAAATGACTATCTTTAATTCCTTTGGTAGATTTTTGATGAAATATATTTCTTCTGTTATAAATTCTAGGTAAAAATGGCTTTAAAATTTATCAAACCCACTGTAGGGAATATATTCTAAGTACAGTTTGTTGGTATTTGTTCATCAGGAAAATTATATATTGAAAATTCTAACTTTCAGGTAAGTTACAGTTTTTCACCTCTGCCACTGGGGATAGAACACATCTTTGTTTATCCATCTCTGAGTCTGATGCAGGAGGAGATAATAAGGAAGGTCAAATGGAACACAGCCAGGAATCAAGAAGTAAGCCCCAAAGCTTACTAACTAATCAAGGCATGAAGCTCACATGCTACAGCTGGATAAGTGTCCTGTGGCAGAGATTATGTCTGTTTTGTTTACCATTATAGCTCAAGCACCTGCAACAAGGCCTGACACATAGCTAGCACTCAGTAAATGTTTGCAGAAGGAAGGCTTGTTTTAGGATATGAAAAAGGTACAGAAGGTATGCATGAAGTATGAAATTATTCAACTTCTAACTTTTGAAATTTAATAATTTATGTATGATGGAAACACATTTAACTTTTTAAAGCTAATACTACTTTTTCATAGCTAATACTGACTCTAGCTCTGCCAACTGGAGACCCTAATTAAATTTCTCTTCATTATAACCACTTTAAATTTCTTTGGATCTGAAATAAAAATAAGAGTCTATACAACTCTGTGACATGGTTTTCAGGTAAATTTGCCTTCACATCACATTAGATATTCTCATACCTGCCTCTTAAGTTACTGGAGTTTAAAATGCCCTGCAGAAAGACACTATTATATTCCCATTCCAGTCCCTATCAAAAGTACCATGTGAAATGTGAGTCCCTCAGGCCAGAAACCAATGAAGCTGTACTGGCCAAGCTTTGCTCTTTCATTTTTATCCCAGGCCAAAAACATTCTTGGAAAGTCTTAAATATTAATATGATGTACCAGGAGAATAAACTTTGTTTTGATGGAGCCCATGAATCTGCAATAACTTCTCTGACATGATAAACACAGGCCTCTGGATTAGAATAAACTTGTTTCCCATTTCAAGCTTTTGTCTCGTGAAAGTGAAAGTTCCAAGTCCTGGAATATGAACCCCCTGAAAGGAAAAAAAAAGAGGAAGAAAATCAGCAAACATAATTAATTGAAAGAATGAAGAAAAATAGTCCTACTATATCCAAAACTCAGGAAGAGAATTTAAGGTTAGGCCTTAAAAATTCAATGATCTCTACATCCCTTATAGATATAGCATCTTAGGGTTTTAACTTTTCAGATAAATTTAGTCTAAAGTGTAATATATCCATAATGTTTTTCAGACATCAGATCCCTCATCTCCATATCATGAAAAGGCTATTAGGATTATGAAAACTTGCATGGATGCCATAGCTTTCTAAAATCTATATCTAAGATTACTACTCTTGTCCTAAATTGGTGTGACTTTTCAATTTTACTCATTTGCCATTTAAGAGTGCATGAGAACTTCTGCTTCTCATTCTTTCAGATTTTATGTCTCCCACTTAAAAGCAGACAACCCAGCATCCAAGGCATATGCTACCATGTAGTGGTCTTGGCTGACAGTAGCAAATGCTTTTGGCCCTCAAACTAGGTTTTCTATCTCCAAGGAGATAATATAATTCTAGGATTACAAACTCAACTGCCTACAGGAGTCATGAAAGAATGCAAAGGAGTACCAGTAGACAGCTAGGACACATGGAGATTCAGAGTGTGGGCCTCATGTGAAGGGGAAAGCCCATCGTGGGCTCCAGCCAAGTGTCACCTGCAGGAATGGAAGTCTACTGTTGTTAAATCTACCAATATTTCAAGAAAAGGGAGGGAAGAATCCAACAATTTACATAAACTCTCCCAATTTTAAGTGATAATAAGTAATTCAAATTCTTAAACCAAACAAAATAAGTTTGAAGGGCAATTCAGCCCACTGATTCTAATCAAGTTCCACAGCCTCCTTGCTCCCTCCAAGCTCCTCCCAAAATCTGTGTCCAGTTCCATGGCTTCCAAACCCAACTTGACAGGAGAAAATAGTCTAGCCCTGGGCAGAGTTCCTTATTTTTGGCAAGTTTTGTTCCTGAATGTCTTCATGTATTTCAATTAAAATCCATTCCCTGCAAGGAGGCAAGACAAGAAACATTATATCCTTCCACAGCTGAGTGGGAACTATCAGGTCACAAACAGAATAGGCCTAGTTTTACACAAACTCAGGCTGATTGACATTACACACTGTATCACTAGAAGAGCAGAACTTAAAAATTCATTACGTAAGGGAAAAAAATACTCATTTGTTAAACCTACTATCTATAAGCCCTAAGTGTGAACATCACAAAATCATAGCAATGAAAGTTAAACTGGGTGGCTCTAAAGCCTTCTATACCACTCCCAGAAAAATTATACAAGCCTATGTGAGAAACAGCCTTTGGATCCCTACATAAAAAGTATAATTCCTACCTTGTGCAGGGCTAGCTGCCGTTCCACAAACTCTGAAACATTGCCCCAAATAGCAGAGACTTCTGAAATTCAAAGGAAACCAAAATACTTTATGTGAACACCCATGTGATAGGATCTTAGTGCTAACAAATAAAAGTGTAAATATGAAATGCAGAATCAAATGACAGTGATTCCTAATTAATTTAAAATTAACAGAAAATAAAGTCAGTCTCCAAAGTTAGTTTGCCTGTTAACACATGCTCACCCCTTTAAGTTCCAAAGATGTGATTTTAACAATAATAATAATACAGATTTTTGAAAAAAACTCTTCTAGAATAAAGGGAACTTTATTCACACATTTCCCTTTACCCTAAAAATGGAGTTAACCAACCATAATCTAGTTTTTTCTCAATGACTCATTCAACAGTTGCTCATTAAATGTCTACTCTGCTCTCTAATTAATATGAAAAGTTATTTTTACACCATTCTGTAACATAGGAATTAGGCCAAGGGCCACTAAGTCAGAAATGGCTGTCATCTGTGTATTAACTGTGCCTACATTTCTCCTTTTGTTAAATTCTCCAGTCTGCTTTTCATTCTCATTTTTCACTATTAAGTTGCCAGCTGTCACTTTCCGCTACTGATAGTGCTCTGCAGACTCCCTGACCGGTCCTAGTTCACTGTTTCTAGTCTGCTGTGTTCTGGAAACAACAAATATACTAATATTATGTCTAAAATAATACTTTTTAAAAACAGACCTTGGGGAAGGGCCAAAGAGTTTTGTCTTTAAATTAATAGATAGATTTTGCACTATCTATTGTGATCAGAAAGATGCCTTCTATGTTTATTTTCTTGTCTCATGATGTGGTTTAAAAAAACCATGGTAGAAAATAGGTAGTTACCAATAACTATAATGTTAATGTGCGATATAAATATATGCTCTGGATATGTTTAAAAACATGGAAAATTATGTCTATGTTGACATTACCATTCCAAATATAATCTTGTGCTTATTAAATATACTTTCCAATGAGGGACTCTACATGAATCAAGAGTTTTAATTCTTTTTTTTTTTTCAAGAAAACAGTTTATTAAAGTTATAATATTCAGCTGGGTTGCAGCACATACCTATAAGGCCAACTACTCGGCTGTGGGTGGAGGATCAAGTGCAGAAAGTCTGGACAACCTGTCATGATTCTATCTCAAAAAAAAAAAAAAAAAAACCAGAGCTGGGCTCTGTGGCACATGCCTGTAATCCCAGCAGGATTGGGAGGCTGAGGCAGGAGGATCACAAGTTGGAGGCCAGCCTCAGCAACTTCTTAAGGCCCTGAGTAACTCAGTGAGACCTTGTCTCTAAATAAAATACAAAAACATGGCTGAGGATGTGGCTCAGGGGTTTAGCACCCCCGGCACTCAATCCCTGGTACCAAAAAGGAAAAATTTTTTTGGCTTATGCCAGCTGGGCGTGGTGGCTCAAGCCTGTAATCCCCAGGGACTCAAGAGAGACTGAAGGAGGACTGCAGCAACCCCAGCCCAGCCTGGACAACTTAGCCAGACCCACCTCTAAAGGGCTGGGGATAGCTATCCCACTCCTTGGCCTATACCCTAAAGACTTAAAAACAGCACACTACAGTAAAGCAGCCACTTCAATGTTTATAGCAGCACAATTCACAATTGCAAAACTGTGGAAGCAACCCAGATGTCCTTCAATAGATG